>CAJQZJ010033670.1:766612-788115 GCA_907164525.1 Lophiomys imhausi | reverse complement strand
GATAGATAGATAGATAGATAGATAGATAGATAGATAGATAGATAGATAGATAGATAGATGAATATATGATATATTATTGATGGATGGATGGATGGATGGATGGATGGATGGATGGATGGATGGATGGATAGATGGATAGATGGACAGACAGATGGGACAGGTGGCTCAGTGGTTAAGAGCACTAGCTGCTATGTTAGAAGAGCCGTGTTTGGAATCCAGCACCCACATGGTGACTCACAACCACCTGTAACTTCAGTTTTAGGGGATCCAGCGCCCTCTATGGCCTTTATCTGTCTTGCACGAACACAGTGCATATACATATATACAGGCCACGGACTCATAGAATAAAACATATAAATCTTTAAATATTAAGATGGATAATGATTGAGGAAGACACTCAGTGTTGACCTTTGGCTTCCACTTTGCCATGTATGTACATGTGTGTACACACACACACACACACACACACACACACACACACACCACTACATTAAAAAAGAACATTTAAAAAAAAAAAAAAAGGAAAGAAAAGAAAGCCCAGGATGAATCCGAAACAGCACAACCTGTCCTTAAAGTCCATCAAACCAATAGAAGTGACTTAGTGCAAATCCTGTGAAGTGCAGTTGTGCGGCATGACACTGGTGCTGGGGTCATTATCTCTCAGGAAGACTCTTGCCCACTAACATACATGCCTAGCTGTGCTGGTGTTTCCTCCTTATTTGACCTAGTTTGTAAGTCTTCCTCCTCTCAGTTCCTTGGTGGTCCTTCAGTTTGATTCTGTCTGAACTTCAACCCTACCCCATCTCTCAAGGTGAAGTATGAGGAAGGCAAAAGACATCAGTGTGGCAAGCACTCAGGCTCAAGGGGGGGTGTCAAGTAGAGTTCCCCCGACAAGTGATGGTCTGTCTTAGTTACTTCTGTTCTGTATCCAATGCCCAATTGGAAGCAATGAAAGGGAGGGGGTTTATTTAGCTCACGTATGGGACGGTACGATCCATCATGGCTGGGAAGGCATGGCAGCAGGGGCATGAGGCGGCAGTCGGTCACATCACATTTGCAGCCAGGAAGTGGAGAGTGATGGATGTTGGTGCTCGGCTCGATTTCTTCTTTCTATTCAGTCCAGGAATCCAGCCCAGGATGCCACCGGCAGCAAGCACTCACCCCATCTAACCTCATCTCACAGACATGCCCAAATGCTTGTCTTACAGATCTTATCACTTTTACAACCAATATTAGCCACCATCCTATCAGAAAACAGGAGATGTGGCAGGCATGCCACATGCATATGAACATAGAGGCCAGAGGACAACCTTGGGTGTGGTTTCTCAGGAGCGAACCACTCTTTTGTTTGAGGTGGGTACTCTCAAATTGCCCAGAGCTCCTCTATCAGGCTTTGCTGGCTGACCAGCAAGTCCTGGGGATCCACCTGTCTCCACCTCCCCAGTGCTAGGATTAAAGGTGTGTGGTGCTGAGCCTGATATTTTTTTTTTCCACATGGATTCTAGGAACCAAACTCAGATCCTCACACTTGCTCTCAAACACTCTGCCTACTGATCTCTCTCCCCTGCCCTGTAACTGAGATGTTTATAGTGTAGCAAGAAGTTCCATGAGTTCACAACCCCATCTGTTCCTGGAGAACTCCTTTTAAAGGGGGATTAAGGGGCCTGGAGAGATGGCTCAGTGGTAGGGAACACTTGATGCTCTTCTAGAGGACCTGAGTTCAGTTCCCAGCACCCACATCAAGTGGTTCACAATCATCCATAACTCTAGTGCCAAGAGATCCTACACCCCTGGCCTCCGCAGGTATCCGCACTCACGTGAGCATATGCACATGCAAACACACACATACACATGTGTGCTCACACGCAAGCACCCACTTTAGGTTTGGGTTTGGCTTTCTCTCTGACCATGTGAGTGGATCCTGTGACACACAACGTATTTCTCGTTCCCATCTCACCCGCGTCACCCCCTTTTCGGTTCATGTTTCAATGGTTCCTATGGAGCAGGGGGCTTCTGGGAACGGAATACACAGTCTGGCTTTCATTTGCTTCCCACCACTTGCTGGAATGCATCTCACTCCCAGATGTGTCTCTGGAGCACAGCCCCAGGAAAAGTCAGAGACATATCTGAACCCAGAGGGCGGCTTCCTCAGGATGGCCTCCTGAGCAAAGGCTCTTTATGATAACTGACTGGGGTTGGCTGATCTGCAGCTGCTGTCCAGGTGGCAGAACTGTGGGAAACCGACTGTTGCTTCTTTAGTTTCCTCCTCAGCATCAGAGTCTTAACTTCAGCACTACCTGAGGGCTCATGTGACAGTGTTTATCTTAAAGGGAGCACCTGGCTTGCTGTTTAAAAGGCAGACTCCCATCAGGAGAAACGTTCATGGAGGAATCCCCTAAGCTACCCTGAAAGGATCTTTGTAATGCTCTTTCCAGATCTAGGAGTCATCTCCTCACATGGAGAAAGGGAAAGGGGAATTTAGGTGTGCTGGCTACTTTTATGGCAACATGACACAAGCTACAGTTATCGAAGGAGGGAAACTCAATGGAAAAAAAATGTCTCCATACGATCCTGCTGTAAGGTACCTTCTTAATTAGTGATTGATATGGGAGGGCCCTGCCCATTGTGGGTGGTGCCATCCCTGGGCTGGTGGTCACGGGTTCTATAAGAAAGCAGGCTGAGCAAGCGAGTAAGCAATACTCCTCCATGGCCTCTGCATCAGCTCCTGCCTCCGGGTTCCTGCCCTGTTTGAGTTCCTGTCCTGACTTCTTTCAATGATGAACAGTGATTTAGAAGTATAAACCATATAACCCCACCCCCAACTTACTTTTGGTCATGGTGTTTCATAACAGAAGTAGTAACCCTAACTAGGAGAGAAGTTGACAAGGATTTGAGACACAGCTCGGTGGATAAAGTGGTTAATATACAAGCATGAGAATCTGAATTTAAATCTTCAGAACCCACATAAAAGCTAGACATTTAACATGCTCCCCAATACTAAGATGAAGGAAGAGACAGAGGAGCCCTGGGGCTCACTGGACAACTAGTCTAGCGGAAACACACCAAGCCCTGGTTCAGTGAGAGACTGTGTCTCAAAATATAAGGTGGAGAGCAACAGAAGAAGCCAGCCAATGTCAACCTGTATCCTCCACAGTTACACACATATGTACACCTATGCATAGATCACACACAATAACACATATATGTACACCTATGTGTACATCACACACAGTAACACACATATGTACATCTATGCATACATCACACACAGCAAAAAATTAATAAATAAAAAATATAGAGGGAGACTGGAGAGATGGCTCAAGGTTTAATTGTACTTACAGAGGACTTCGATTCTGTTTCCAGTACTCACATGGAAGCTCACAACTACCTGTAACTCCAGCTCCAGGGGACCTAACACCCTTTACTGGCGTCCATTGGCCCAGGCATGCATGCAGTGCACGTACGTGCATGCAAGCAAACACTCTCATGAACATAAAATAAAAATAAATATCCTGTTAAATAAATAAAAGAAATCAATGTGGAAAGAATGGGGAGAAGAAAAAAATCAGTTGACTTTGTCTGTTCTAAGATCAAGTTAGGTACTAAATTAAGATATTGACGTGAGGGCTGCAGAGCTTTCAGAGGACTCAGCACATCTTCCAGGGAAGGTGTGTCTGGCCAAGGAAGCATAGCTGAGCCAGGACCAAAAGGAACTGATCTGAACAGAGCCCTGGCATTGGTTGTACAGAGTAAGCCCGGTGTCCTCATGTGCCTGGAAGAGAATCCAGGGCTTTGTCTCCTCACAGGAATTCAGTTAAAAACAAAAGCATCTCCAAAAACAAACCCTTGTCATGATGGAGTTTTCACAATAATGCCTGACCAGTCAGTGTCCATGTTAATGTTGAATGGTGGTTTGTCACCCTGTGGTGGGATTACAGCTAAAGCATGATTCCTAGTATCCCTGGCCCTCCCGCCCTCTGGCCTCCACCATCAGGTGTGCATGTGTCAGTCACAAAGGTAGACAACTGGACTGAAGGATAAAAGTGAGAAAGCAAACAGTGGCTGGAAAGTTCAGGTCCTTCTGCCAAATTCTCTTTCCTACTTCCACACACTAGAATAAGGGCTGAGAGACATCAGAGGCAGGGGCGGGAGGTGGAGGGATCCACCAATTCAGTGAAGAAGGAGACAGAGGAATAGGAGCTTGGGAGAGTTGTGGGATGGAATGGGGAGGATCTTCCTTCCCTTGGAAGTGCCTGATGGTTGCCATGTCCAGTAGATCAGCTCTTAGCATGCAGAGATTTTAGCCCAGGCTAATTTCTTCTGCTCTTTTCCACCATGGAAGACCAAGAGCTGACCCAGGAGGAATGGATGTGATGGGCAGCTTTCTACCATTATAACAAAATACCTGAGACAATTAACTTATAAAGAGATAAAAGTTAGAGTATCTGATCAATTGACCCATTGCTTTTGGATCTATAATTGGGTAGTGTATCAGGGTAGGAACATGGGACAGAAAAAAACTGGCCATCTTGTGGACAACCATAAAAAGAAGACGAAGGGGCTGGAGCCCCTACTGTATCATTCAAGGGCGCAACCCTAAGGACCTAAGGACTTCCAAACTTCCCACTACCTACCAATAGTGCTACCCTGGGGACCAAGCCTCTAACATGGGCATTTGGGGAACATCCAAGATCCTGACTACAGTGTGGTATGAGGTTTTGAGGAAGGAGGTGGGTGACTTGGGCAAGGTATGTTGGGAAAACCTGTCTGCTAACCAACGACAGTAAGGACAAGGTTACTGTTTACTCTGAATCTGGGTCTTCCCGCTTTTACTTGTGTGTTCTTCTCTCTATTGGACTGAAATCCTGGGACTTACATGGAAGTCACAAAAGAAACTCGTTTTGTGGAACCTCACAGACAGCCATTGACCAGGTCAGGGGTTGTGAAACTTGACAGCCTGGAAAAAAGTTGGACCCTCTGCATAGTGTTCCTGAGCTTTTGGTGCCTCTGAAGCCTTGGGAAGGTGTGGACTGCTGGACCACCTCTAACTCCTTCTTTAGTGGAGTAGGGCGTATCCATACGAAGTTTCCAGGTGCTGTTGATCCCCCTCAATCAAGAGACATGCTTTGACAGTCCTTCCTTTTGTGAAAGACAAATCATACTCTCTGCTTTCATTGGGTCCCAAGACTCCAACTACAGCTTAATTCCCACCATGCAAAAGTGCCTTGCATGACAGAAATCCTGCTCTTAGTAGCCGTGGAGATCCATCTACCCCACTACAGCTGAAATAAATTTGAAATTAAATGTGGGCGAGGGCTTATGCCTGGGGAATATTTGGCAGGATAGTAATAATCAATAAATTGGAGAGTTTGGGGGGTCTTGTCACTACCCCCAAATCATCTCAGTACAAGAGAAATCCACATTCCTGAAGGAAATAGTTTCTGGTATCACTTTGTGATTCATGAAACCCAGGGAGCGGTAAAGAGCCCCTCTCTGCCTCTGACAGTCTCATCAGCATCAGTAAATATGAATTGACTTCTGAAAATGCATTCCTGGGCTGGGAAGACTCAAATATTCAGGAGACAGGAATCTTGCCCTCCAAAAAGGCCACATTCTATAGAGAAACACACACATACTCACAACCAAAGAGCAGTAGGACTTCTCTGGGAGGAAGGCTTATACCTCATGAAAGATGCAATTGGTGTTTCTTGAAGGCAGTGGGCCTGAAATACACATAAATGAATGCTTTCGTAAATGAAGTTAGGTTTTAAATGCATGAGAGAAGCCAACTGTTTAAAGGAACCTGGCGGAGAATTGCTCTCCCTCTACCAAAAAAATAAATCACTTAGCAACGAAAATAACCACCATCTCATTTGTCACCTTATTAGCATCGATTTTTCATTTTGGTAGATTTTGGGACATCTGAAAATGCAACACAGTGAGTGGACTTTTCTACTTTTTTACTTTGGGAAAAAGCAAATGACAACTTTGTGTCTAAGGTTGTTAAGTGTCTGTTGTGTGTTTCATTGGAGCCATCAAGGCTGTCCCTAGAATTACTCATAAGTTCTAGTACTGTTGGGTAAGGATGGTGGTCCTGCCAATCAGAAGTCAATAAAAGACTTACTTTTAAATATAGGCTGAGGAGTGGGTATAGTCAGTAACACAAAGATCCAAGTTTGATCCCCAGACTCTGTGTGTGTGTGTGTGTGTGTGTGTGTGGTGTGTGTGTGCGGGGGGTTGTGGGTTTTTGTTGTTGTTGTTGTTTAATGGTGTAGTATCTTAGGCTTATAACCCTGGTGCTGGGGAAGCAAAATCAGACAGATCTCTGTGGTTCACTGGCCAGCCAGCCTAGCTGAATCAAACTGGTAAACTCCAGGCAAAAGTGAGATATACAGCCTTGAACAAAAACAAAAACAAAAGACAGGGTAAACAGCAGGCAAGAATGCAAAAATGCTAGCTAAGGATGTCCTCTGGCCTCCACATACTTAATGGGGGTGGTGTGAAGCATTCTAAATGTTGATTGGTCCTTTTTGCTGTCTATTACTTAATTGTCTCTGATTGGTTAAATAAATGCTGAGGCCTGCAGATTGGGCAAAGACAGAGACAGATGGACTAAGGTTTGTAGGCTTTTTGAGAGAAAGAGAGAGAATCTTGGGAAGAGGAAGCCAGGAGAAAAAGCCAGGAACAAACAAGACACACCATGGGGTAGATTAAAGAAGATCCTGGAACATCAGCTTAGCATGGAGAATAATAGTCCAAAGGTAATTAGCTATTTTTTTCTACACAGACTTGCATACTGACACATATAAGTGCACACGCGTGTGCTCACACACACACACAGTGTATTTAAATGTTCCTTTAATCACAGCATTATGAATAGATGAATTGTGTTAACTATGTTGTTTTGGCATATTTGGAAATTGTTCCTTCAGATACAGTAAACATGGTGACTTTAGAAATTTCTTTAGTTGTGACAAATGCCCACAGAGTTATTCATGTGTGAAAAAGGGGGCAACAAACCCCTAGTTGGGGGCTGTTTCTCTGAGGCTATGTGTCATTCACACAGCTAGCACTGACTTTTCTTAGACAATTCTAGGCCATCTTCACAAATCAAGGTGAACCCATTGAGTGGAATCTCACCTTGGGGTCACTGCCCATTGCGCCACAAGCAATGGGCAGACTGATTGGTTATTCACTGATGTGGTCATTCACAAAATAATCACTAAGTGTGTGTCATTCATCGGCCAGGCACTGAGGGGTAGGCAAGAAGAGTGAGGATCCTTCTTTCAGTAAGATGAGAGCTCCTGGGGAGAAGGACCTGAAACAGGCAAGCATATGAATGGTAGGTAATGTATAAAACGCATCTCCATCCATCCCCTTAGTGCTGAGACTACACATGCAGGCCATGGCACCCAACTCTATATGAATATTAGGGATGCACAGTCAGGTTCTTATGCTTGTGTGTCAAGAGCTCTACCCACTGAGACATCCCTCCAGCCTCCCTTCTTCCCTTTCATCCTGTGCAAGCCCTGAATGCATTGCAATGTCTGTCCCCATTGGAGAGAGCAGCTGCTTTACTGATTACACTGACTCAAATGCTGTTCCCATTCAGAAATGTCTACATAGACATACTTAGACATGATATCTAACCAGATAGATGTCTGGGCATCCCCCTTTGCCCTGGAAAGTTGATGTATAGAATTAACAAGTACCATCTAGTAACCCAAGCCGAAGCCACATGATTCTGAAGCCCTGGAAGATAGACGTGGTATAAGTGTTTCTTCTCCATCCCAGGGTGGCACATTTAGTGACAAGGTGACTGTAGACTTCAGAGAGAATGTGATGCCTCTTCACTAAGGTACAGCCTGCTTGCAGTTTGCTTATCCAGGCTGTTTCTTAAATGGATCTCACATAGAAGTAGAATATATAATATTAACTTTGCAAAACTGGCATAAGATGATTTGACTTGCACACCTATTGGATTCTTTTGGTGACTATTGACAGCTGCCAATAACTGGATGGGGTCTAGATACTGTGTCCAGTCTGTTAAGGTGAGCCTATCTCAGTTTAAAACCTGGGAAACCTACAGACACTGGACCATGTACGACTTGTGTAAGTGCCACAAAAATCCAGCTGGCTGCCCTTTAGGTGTCCTGACCAACTCCTTTACACAAAGGCATCCAGGAAGCAGGGTGGAGCTCATCTCACCCTGGACAGCAGGCAACTAGCATCTTCAAGCCATTGGCTGGACATAGTATTGGCTAAGCACAGAAGCATTTGGAGAAGGGGTGGGGCTTAAGTCTCAAAAACCACTGCTGTTAGGGAAATGGGGCTAGTTAAAACAAACTAGCCAAGCTGTTTGTTTTAACTATTATCATCTCCCTTGTTGAGAACCCAGGTCTTATATCCATTGTACTAAACCACAAGGCCAATTTCCACCAGTGATAGCTTAGTCCCAGCTTTGAGCTCATTAGCAAACCCACTGATGTTGCTCACAGTTCAGAGGAACTAGGGTGAAGAAGCTTTCATGAAGTACGTTGGCAGGGAGGGTTTTCTTCTTAAATGTCCAATCTTCTTTTATGATGTGAGTTCTTGCTCAGATCCACAGGCTGCCCTAGAGGGTAGCTCACATCCCCTGGTGAATATGTACCATTAGCACTATCTGCTACATGATTTTAAAAAACGAAGCACACACCTAAGGCATGAGGGCACAGGCTGAATCTGTGCTGAAAAGAGGCCCATGGAAAGAGATTGATCAATGTTATGATCTGATAGGCTGGGAATGATAATGTCCATCAAATCTGGGTCACCAGTTTTCAAAGAATTAAATGTCAGGCTGTTTGACTCTGGGTAATCTCTAATCCCAAGAGTCTCCCTTGGGCACAGTTGGAGATTAACTGTCAGCCTACTTTGGGAATCTCTGTTGCAACGTTGTCATTCGCAGCATCTAGACTTCCAAAGCACTTTCACTTTAGTGTCTGTTGATTGAGAAAATGAAGGAAGAAGAGGAAGAGGAAAAATAAAGAAGAGGAAGAAGAAGAAGAGAAGAAAGTTGTTATGAATTCAGCATCATTTTCAATTTCAGAAAAAGAACACATTAAATCCCAAAGTAAGGACCGGATTGATGGTGTGACCTAGTGGTAAATCATGTGTTTAGCATGGATTTAAAATAGTACAGTAGAACAGGGGCTGGAGAGAGGGCTCAGCAGTTGAGAGGCTTGCTATGTAAACATGAGGGCCAGACTTCCAGATCCTGGGAGAAAGGGCAATGCTAAGACAGAGACATATCATTAGGGCTTGTTGGCTTCCAGGTTAAGCTGAAAACATTTGAGCTCCAGGCTCAAGGAGAGACCTTGTCTCAAAGCAACAAAGTACATAGTAGAGGATGACACCCAGCACCCTCCTTTGGCCTCTGCATGCATGAACCCACACACTCAGGTCAGCATGCACTAGCCCCCCACCCACCCACACACACACACATACACAGAGATAGGACAACTTCAGAGATAGGGAGTTTCCTAGGAAGATCCAGGCATCTTGGAGACCTAATTTACCATATCTTCATATATCAATCTAATCCAGGCAAGAACCCCCCTAGTGTTACAGTAGATGATTTTCTTAAGCCAAATCCAGAGAAAAATACAAACAAACAAACAATCATGTCATATGGAGACCATGTAGCTTAAGTGCTAGGATCACATGCCTCCTGGGGTGAAACCCAAAGAACTCAGACCCACTAGGGTCAAACTCATCGGCCTTGCTCAACTTAAATGAATACTTAGGTATAAGATGGTTGTCGTGAGTCAGAAACAAATACGTTGTGTTTTAAACCAGAACTGAGTAACAACAAATCCACACCCTACATCAATTGCAGTATTCCTCAAGGGCTGAGTTCCCTTGCTGAACATGACCATTGACAGCCACAGATTCTTTTCTTCTAATACATTTTTTTTAAGATTTTATTTTTGTTTGTTAAGTGTGTGCTTGCATGAGTGAGTGCGTGCGTGCACACATACAGACACATGGGCATAAAAGCGTTAAAAAGTCCTCTGAGTTCTGAAATATTTATCACAGATGAAGGTGGATAGATGATACAGAGGCCAGGAAAAGCCCATTAGGAAACATGAAAAGTCACATGAACTGCAGGCCCAGAGTTGGGAAGCCCAGGTAGCAAGCAGTTTTGAGGCTCAGTTCAAAGTGAACTGGGTATCAAGAGGAAATGAATCTACACTTGAGCGGGAGCCCAGGGACAGGGATGAAAGTTTTTCGCTGTAGATAACTTCCTGGACGAGGTTTGTGATGAGCAGCCAGGTGAAGAGGTCAGTGTGTGCTGTGTGAGTTATGTCTGCCATACCTGTTACAGAGAACTTTTCCTGTAACAATCCTGGTGTATGCGTGTGGGTGGGGGGGGGGGCTGCATAAGTCATAAGTGGTAGTATTTTATTTGCATAAGTAAGCTTGGGGTTTTTTTGTTGTTGTTGTTTCATCCTTTATCCTTTAAAAAAATTAATCTGTGCCTCTTCATTTATGCTGGACAGAGGACTATGGTTTATTTGCACAAGCACAATATAGATCCATTCTGCTTTGAAGTGGAGGAAGCTATTATTTTACAGAGTGGATTTACTCAGATTAAAGACTGGGCTGAGAGCTTCTGCTCTGTACAATGGAGAATCACTCAGAATTGGCCATGGGCTGATCTCTACTGTGATCCAGGGAGCAACATGTGGAGGTGACCTGTGGCTGTGATAATTCTACACACAGCCCTTGGATTGTATGCAAAAGCAATAGCTCCTTGGAAATGCTAAATGGAACCTTGGTCGAGTCTTTTAATGGAACCCAGAGGCATGAGTGCAAGCTGAGAAGCTTGGTGCACACAGGACATGGAGCAGAGACCAGGACAGTGGTCTGAAACCTATGAGTGAGAACACAGGGTCTCTTGTGCCCTATGGGAGTTTTCCTGTCTTAACCATCATCAAAAGTATGCAAGTAGGCCTGGGGTCAGTCCCCATAACCAAAGTTAAAAAAAAAAAAAGCCAGAGTTGTGGTGCATGTTATAATCCCAGCACTGGGGAAGTGGGACACTGGGACTCAGTGTCCAGCTAGCATAGCTTAGTGGATGAGCTCCAGGTTCATTGAGAGACCTTTTTTAAAAAAATAAAACGGAGAACTTCTGAAGAATAACCAGATGTCCTCTGGGTTCCATATGCATGTACACACACACACACACACACACACACACACACACACACACAGTACTCTTTTTTTAAGTATGTAGTTAGGGCTGGGGATGCGGCTTAGTTAATAGGGCTGGGGATGTGGCTTAGTTAATAGAGTGCATGTCTCGCATGCACATACATAAAGCCCTGGTTCAGTCCCCAGCACCACATAGACTGAATATAGTGGCACACATTTGTAATCCTAGCCTTGGGGAGGTGGAGGCAGGAGGCAGGAGGATTAGGAGTTCAAGGTCATCATTGTCTGTGTAACAACTTTGAGGCCAGTCTGGGATATATGAGGTACTATCTCAACAAAACACAATAAAAGAGGATTTGTGCAGTTAGCTCCTGAGTGTTGATGGCACTGTGTGTATCCGTTATAGCCAGAAAACAAAAACAAAAGTGGATTCTCTGATCAGACACAATAGCTGAAGTGATGTCAGTCTGGCATGTAGCTACATAATCTTGGGTAAATCCCATAACCACTCAGAACCACATGCCCTGGCTCAACGACATAGCCCAAATGAGCTGCTTAGAGAGCGCTAAGCAAACACATGGAGGAGGGTATATTAACATTTAATTTGGGGTGTGGAGTCACCATAGCAAAGCAGAACAAGATCCCCCTCTTGCCTTACATGGTTCATATGCAGAGCGGATTCTCTCAGGCTGCACAGTTAGTTTGCTGGGGCACAGCACCAAACAGGACCCATCGAGTCCTGGGAACTAGACATTGATGCCATCTGTTATGCTAGAACAGAACAGCTTCTTGCATAACCACTGAAGAAAAGTGGCAACTCCTGCTCTCGAGTTCCTACTGAGTGAAAGAAGCCAGAATGTTTTGTTAAGGAGTTAAAATAGAGTGAGTGGATTCTGAGATTTCTGGAAGCTGTGCAGACTGAAGAAATAGCCCAAGCAGGAAGCAACCTACTATATAAGTCTTTGGAACCTGCCATTGGTGCCACTTGATTAGTCCTTAAGCACCGTCTGCTCAAGAAATACCAAATATGGGGTGGTGGCTTGAAACAATCAGAGGGGGAAGGCACAGGGGGCCACCTCAGAAGCCCATGAACGATGGCAACAATCAACCTATTCCCCTCTAGCTCAAGAGCAATGCTCTCCATGGCAACAGAGACTGTCTCAAAGTTAAGCAGTAATTTCCCCCTGTTGGAGACCAGCCCCTGCAGACACCTTCACTGAGTGCTTGCTGCCCATCTGTGGTTCCGGACTGATCCCTGTGGTGAGGCAGTATCCCAAAAATGTCAGGTTCTTCTGTGGCATCGCTGGCCTCTTCCATCCCATTGCCAGCAGCTTCCCCTTCCCTAAATGAGATGACTAAAAAAAGTCTTCAGATGCTATCAAATGCCCCCTGTCGTTGCTTCATACATTCACTCATTTAATGAATATTCAGTGAGTCTCTGCATTGCTAATCCCTTGTACTTCAGTAGTGGACCAGAACCCTGTGTGGTGGTTCACCTAGGAGACAAGCCTCTGAATGGTTATCTAGGTTAATTGATGTTGGAAGGTGGTACCATTCCATGGGCTGGAGTCCTAGATCATTTTAAAGGGGGAAAGCATTCACCTCCCTCTGCTTCCAGGCTGTGAATACAATGTTACCAGCCACCTCAAATTCCAGCCACCATACTTCCCTCACTATGATGGACTGTACCACAGAACTGTGAGCATCCCAGAACTGTGAGCCCAAATAAAACATTTCACCCTCGAATTGCTTTTGTCAGGACATTTTCATAGCAACATAAAAATTAGCCAACACACCCTGTTTTGGAGTTCTGATGGTCTCAGACAAATGCGGATGTAATAACTAAACAAACCAATGAAGAAGACAGTTATACAATTTCTCTCATCAAGAACTGATGTGTTTCATGTACAGAATTATTGGTAATGCAAATAAACTTCAATTACTTAATTCCCACTATCAGCATTAATTTGAATGTACCTATAATCAAAAGGGTTTTTTTTTTCCTTGAAAGAAAAAGTAAACAGAGCTAAGTCACATAAAAAGAATAGATACATTCTAAAATATGGCAAATAACTTTGTATTTGTTTTTCTCAGCTGTCAAAACAGCATTTGCTATGTATAAATAAATGGAAGTTCTGACATAGGTCAGTCATGGATTGTTGCAGACTGAATGAAAATGACCCCCATAGGCCCAAAGGGTGGCCATATTAGGAGGTGTGACCTGTTGGAGTAGATGTGGCCTTGTTGAGGAAGTATGTCACTGGAGGTGGGGTTTGAGGTCTCGGATGTTCAAGCTAAGCCCAGTGTCTCACTCTTTTCCTGCTGCCTGCCTATCTGGATGTAGAACCCTCAGCTACCTCTCCAATGCCATATCTCCCTGAGTGCTACCATGTTTCCCAGCTAAACCTTTGAACTGTAAATCAGCCCAATTAGATGATTTCTTTATAAGAACTACCATAGTTGTGGTGTCTCCTCACAGTAATAGAAACTAAACTAAAACACAGATCAAGGAGATACTGTGAGCTAGGCATTGACAAGAGCCCCTGTTCACATGAGGATTAGAGTCTAGTGGGAAAGACAAAACATAAGGCTGAGGATGTGGGTCAGTGGATAGGGTGCTTGCCTAGCGTGGACAAAGCCTTGAGTTCAATCCCCAGCATTGCATAAACCAGGTATGGTGATACGTGCCTGTCATACCAACACTCAGGAAGCTCAAGCAGGAGGGTCAGTTCTGATCTATAATTTGCTACATAGTAAGTTTGAGGCCAGCCTGGGCTACACGAGTTCCAGCGTGGAAAAAGGAATGAGGCAGAAAAATGAAATAAATAGTAGTGTGATTTGTAGTGTCCTCTTTTAAGATAAAAACAGACATCTTTAGGAAGGGAGTGGTTCTACAAGTTTGTGGGAGCTGAAATGCTCTCAGGGAGGCCAGCTGTCTCCACCAGGGCAGTGGCATTCTAGTGATAAAGGAACGTAATCCATGTTAGTTGCTGCAGAAAGAATTCTCTCGGGGGAAACAGTGCCTAGAAACCCAGAGGGAGGACCACACACAAGTCACTGCTGGATGCAGTCCACACCAAACAACGGAGTCAGCGCCCAGTTTAAACAGGTGATGTCTTTCTCCATGTGTGGTGTTCTCATAGGATTCTGGACACTGGGTGACTTAGAATGCACAGCAGTTTTTTGGCTCATAGTTCTGGGGGCTGGGAAGTCAAAGATCCAGGCACTAACATCCAGAGAAGACCTTCTTGCTGCATGATCCCATTAGGGAAGGCAGAAGAGCAAAGTGGCCCATGCGGGCTGAACCTGACCTTTTTGTAACAGTATTAATCATACACCTGGGGGTAGAAGCCCTCTGGCCTTACTGGCTTTCACAGGTCCCACTTTCTTATTCCACCACCATGGGCATTCAGTGTGGACATGGATTTTGGAGGGCACAGATCAAAACATGACAGGTGGTGACATGTTAGGTCACTGTAAGGATGCTGCACTAGACTCTGAGATGGGTACCCCTGGCAGTCCTATGTAGAAGGACAGGGTCTAACTGGGGGGTCTGATGCATGAACACAGATGGGGGTAAAGAGCTAATACCTTGGAGTCCAGGAGAGCTGGTAGGAGCAAGCCCTGGCCTTGTCTCTAATCTCTTCTGTTAGTTAGTCACAGTGTGTGTGTGTGTGTGTGTGTGTGTGTGTGTGTGTGTGTGTGTGTGTACGCTAGTGTGCCCCTATGGAGACCAGAGTACAATACTGGGTGTCATTTCTCAAAATCTGTCCTTATTTTTTGAGACAGAGTCTCTCACTAGGACCAAAAAGGTTACCAATTAGCTAAGCTGGCCAATCAGCCCCCAGCATCTGCCTGTATCTCTCTTCCCGGCACTACAATCGTATATGGGTCTTGGGGATCTGAACTCAGGTCCTCATATTTGCATGACAGCTGTGTTAACAAATGAGCCACCTCCCCAGCTTCTCAGTGACTTTCGAGACATCCTTCCAGCATCTGACTCCAAACACTGGCACTCCCCTACTCATCCCTCGGCTTACAGCGCCCACTCCTTGGCGAGCTCACTTCATCTTGCATCCTCAGAATCTCCTGGACCCTCATAGCTAACTGCTGAAGCTTGTCTCTGAGACATCTTAGCTCAGCTCCTGGGACGGTCCCCAGCCCGTTCACTCAGCTAATAATCCCTTCATCTTGTTAGCCTGTGCCTCTGTCTCTGATACATCAGTGAATTTGCTAGCCCTGCAGGCATAGTGATAACTAGAAAATCAGTTAGAAAGAAGGAATCCCCAGAATTCCATCCTTCCAGTCCTTGATAGAAAAGTGCTCAGAAAGCACACAGTCAGACCCGCATGGTGTCCTCAGATTTGTACAGTTGCTCTTTTCTTTGTTCTAGGGTATTTAGTCTGATCCTCCTTTTTCCTTTTTCTCCTACTTGTGTACATGAAACCCTCCCATATATGTGTACACACACACACACACACACACACACACACACACACACACACAGTCACACACTGAATGACAGAGGAACAGTAGACAGTAGAGGAAGACCCCTGGACTTCGAGGCACCAGCCCCCTGCCTCACAACACAGACATTCATTAGCAGGTGTAGGGGATGCTACTACTATGCACCACCATTCCATTGCTCCAGCACTCTGTAGAGTCTGTGTCCGAGCAGCCACAGTTCTACGCATCTGCATGTGTCCCATCCAGACTTCAGGTGATACCAGAACAGCAGCTGGCCTTTGAGAGGGGGTATGAGCTCTTCCCTGGTGCCTGGGAGTCAGGTGATGTCAGGAAGGCTCTGGCAAGCCTGCCATGATGTGACATGAAAACAGGATGTCCCTCCCCTCTTGGAATGTGGGATGATCTATGCTGGAAACTCAAATCTAGATCCTCGCTAGACAAAGGATCTTGCCAGCACTTCAGCCTTGGTCCTTCCACCCTTGAGTACATTTTTGTGCTTTATAAACCACCCATTCCATGATCATCTGTTACAGCAGTGTCTGTGGACTAGACAGGTTCCTTTAGAGTATGAAAGACATGATGATACCGTCTCTTTCCTTAAACAATGTAGATAAATATTGCCACATGGCTTCTGGGGTCCAAGGTTGGTCCATTGAGAGTTCCTCATTTAACCCTGTTGAATTACAGAAAAACTTGGTTTCAAAAAGATGTGGTGATATTGCCTGTTCCAGGTGACATAGGGCCAGCTGCTGCAGAAGTGACATGTGGCACCCTTCCCAGTCTCTGAGTTTCAGCATTGATGGACAGATGTTTCTCCAAAGTCTCCCAAGATTCCCCTAGTTACCATTCAGGGTCTCAATCAGGGTAAACCACTGCTTGTAAAAGCCCCAGAAATTATTCCTGTAAACTCCCCAGATGTAGGGAGGATTTAAAAAAAAATTAAAAGGCAGTTGGGAAGCCCTTTAAGTAAATGCAAATTGAACCAGGAGAATTAGTGGTTTGCTGTAAGCATTTGGTGATCAAAGGCAGGTAGCCCTGAAGAGCATTTATCTTTTACTAAGCAGCTGCTTCAAGTTTTCGACCCCCCCCCACCCCCACCACCAGATGGGGAAGGGTACAAGAGACACTGATTTCTTTTGGTAAGGACCTCCCTATGCAAGGGGCATAGGACAGGGGTCGGCTCAGAGAGCACAGCAATGCAAGGATGCTTGCTGACTTCCTGCTTATAAGATGTGAGAAAGCCTGGAGAGATGTTAAGAACAGCAGGTGTCTTGGGCTGGGGCGATGGCTCAGACTGTAGTGCTTGTTCTTGCTTTGCTAACATGAGGCCCTGAGTTGACATTCCCCAGCATCCCTGTAAAAGGACAGGTGCAAGGTGTCTGGAACCCCAGCACTGGGGATGTGGAAACAGGAGGATCCCTGGAACTCAGTGACCAGCTGATGAAGTCAAAAGGATGAACTCCAGGTTCAAGGGAGGACCCTGTCTCAAAAGAGACAGGTAGAGAATGATCAAGGAAGACCTCTGGCTTTCACACACTCATGCACACATCCATATGCACTCACTCCACTTGGCCCTTTGGTGATGGGATCCATTCTGGGCCCCAAGCTTTTGGAGGAAAAAGCCTTCCTAACTTGCCCTTGTCATCCTAGTTCTGATCACAGGGACTGTTCCAGAAAGGACTGGTAAGAAACGAGGGATGAAAAAAGAGAGGGGGAAGGAAAAAGGGAGAGCCAAAAAAAAAGGCGGAAGATAGAGGCCCAAAGAAAGGACACACAAGGAGAGACAGAAAGTGGAAGGGGAGGAGAGGAGAGGAGGAAGAGCGGGGAAAGGGAGAGGAGAGGAGGGGAAAAAGGAAGGGAGAGGAGAGAAGACAAGAAGAGGGGAAGGGTGGGGAAGGGAGGGGAGGGGAGGGGAGGGGATGGAAGAGTGAGGAATCTGTCTGTTTGATGCTTTTGATCAACTTCTCCAATGAAACAGAAAGGCAGTCAATATTCATGCTGTGGTTGTCCCTGGTTATTGCATGAATGAATGGGTAAGTGGTACCACAGATCTCTATGATCTCTATGATCCCAACTCCTCTTTGAAAACTTCTTAAGACAGCCTGGTCCTGACAAGAGGTAGATGGTGCAGTCCAGTCAGGTCACAGAGTTGGGTTTAACTAAAGCTTCAAACTTTAGAGGAGACTTGAGCAGAGAGAGTCACTCACTCTGTGTCCAGCATCTTGTACTCCACTAACCTCTAGGGCTGAAGGAGGGGCAGGTGTGTTTTCTGGAATCAGAGGAGCTGTGTGGCTGCAGCTGCTGCTCAATTGTCACCAAAAAGGAACCACTTACCCCAACTCTTCTCCTCTGGTCTTTCAGTTCCCTGATGGTCCCTACTGCCCCTGTAATCATAAATCCAACAGGAAGCCTCAGGGATAGAATAGCCTTGATTCAACAACGTCAGCCTCTTAAGGAGATTATAGTGTAGCTAAAAGGACCACTCAGAGTATCTCTTAGTTAGAAGGCCAGGACTTAGGATATTTAACAAGGTGAAAAGCATGAGGCAGTGAGCACTGACCAATCAGAGAAATATCAGCCACAAGCACCCTACAGTTAACATCTCTCTGTAGGACAAAAGTGTTAGGCCAGTCTGCACCTAATGTGGGTCTTTGGTAAAGATACCACAGTGCTTCCAGAGAATTCATCCTAATGGTTTCTAGCCAGCTGAGGCTCAGACAGGGCAAAGCCCCAGTCCCTACCATGTCCTTATGGCTTAGACAAATGAGTATCCCAGAGGCCAGCGAGATGGAGATGCCCTTTCCCCGAGGCCAGCATCTACCACCGCTTTCACTGTGTGAAATCCCTGGCCTTGGCAAGGTCCTCCTAGCAGACTCATCCCCTTAGCATGTGAGAGTTTTCCAAACTATTTTGACAGATGAAATTGCAGATAATTAGCTTGGCTCTGCCAACTTGAAATTACTGAGGATGATTTCTGTGGCTGTGTACTTGAGCTTCTGAGAGATAATCTAAAATTGAGAAACAGGCCAGCATTATCCTCATCTCACCCCTCCAACATGTCCTTACAAGTGTGGAAGAAAACTCCGGTCATAAATGCCCATGATAAAGACAGGGGAAATATGCCCCTCCGCTAAAACTAGATAGCCTGGATCTGCTCAAGGGAGTAAGATTGAAAATTATCCTTGCTTAAATGCCTTCGCATAAGCCTGTAAGAATGTGATGTGAAAATCTGGCTGCTGCTCAGACCAGTACACCTACAGTCCCCTCCCGCAGACAGCCACAGACACAGTCACTGTGAGTCCCCAGCTCACAGGCAGTGCCAGGGGCACTCACCTGGGAAGTGAGTTTACATCAAAGCAGATATTGGTGGCCACACACACCCTACTCTTCACCTGCTTCCCTGCTTCCTCCATGGGGATCAGAGTCTGCTACAAACTTGCACTGTGAAGCAATCTCTGTCCTCAGAAAGGGACACAAAGCCCGGCTTCTGCCTATGAGCCCCAATCCCTCTCCTCAGAACCCTTGCTGCTCTGTCTGGTGCTAGAGCCCAATCTCCACCAAGCTGTTGTCTGTCTGTCTGTTGGCCCTGGTGTTATAACTCTTCTCATGAACTCCCTACCCTCACAGGTCCATCTCAGCATCCTTCTTGAACCCCCATCTGAGACCATTCACAGCCACTGTTGCTGGCAGATTGCATTATCTCAGCTCTGTAAATTCCTTTTGACTCTGAACCAGATCTGTATCTGAAGGATAAAGAATTTATGGACAGCCCTGTCACTGCCTCTCCAGTGACTTCCAGGATGAGGAGCTTTGGAAGTTTGTCTGCCACCTGCCTTCAACACACCTGTTAATATATCAAAGCAGAGTGACATCTGCCATGGGCTCCCACCACCCTCCTCCCATCTCAGTTCCCTTTATTCTTTGACAATGTCCTCCTGTGAAAGTGAAGGTATTTTTCTTTCCTCAGGTGTCCTAGTCAGCCCCGGTCCTGTAACAAATACCACACACACCAGGAAGCTTCTGCACCAAACACTTCTCTGTTTCTAAATCTAACTTTATTATTTGGGGTGAGCATGTGAGGGTCAGAAGATAATGCAGAGTCTTTTCTCTCATTCTACCCTGTGGGATCTGGGGATCTAACTCAACTTGTAAGGTCTGGCAGTGAGGTCTTTACCTCTGAGCTATTTCACCAGCCCCAACAGACATTCTGTCTCATCATTCTGGAGGCTGGGGGTCTGAGTTCGGAGTGCAGGCATGGTAGGATTTCCACAGGGACCCTCAGCCTGCCTTCTGTATGGCTGCTGCCCTAGTTAGGTAGGGACACTATTGCTGTGAAAAGACACCGTGAACAAAGCAGCTTGGTGAGGAGAGGGTTTATTTGCCTTACATTTCCACATCACTGTTCTTCCTCAAAGAAACTCTCACAGGGCAGGAACCTGTGGGCAGGAGCTCATGCAGAGGCCATGGAGGTCTGCTGTTTGCTGGTTTGCTCCATGTGGTTTGCTCAGCCTTGCAGAACCCAGGAGCTCCAGCCCAAGTGTGGCCCCACACACAATGGAACGACCCCCCCACACACACATCAGTCACTAATTAAGAAAATGGCCTACCGGCTTGCCTACAGCCCTATCTTATGGAGGCATTTTCTCAATTGTGTTTCCCTCCTCTCTGATGACTCTAGCTTGTGTTAAAACTAGCCCAGCACTGCTACCTTCTTGCTATGTTTTCACAAGGAAGATGAAGGGAGGGAAGGAGAAGAGGCTGGTGGAGGGGAGTGGGGAGAATACACTGTCTCTTCCTCTTATAAGAACATTGTGATGGTTCATAATGTCCACTTGATAGGATCAAAAATCGCTTAGGCGACAAGCCTTGTTAACAGGTCCCGCTTGCACTTAAGACTTCCCACAGATCATGGAGGTGAGGGGCCAGACCCATTCTTGGATGTCTTTCCCCAGTCTATCCATTCAAGGATGCTTTGTGTACCAGTGTCTGTACTCTACAGCTGCAGGTAGCCTGAGGTCACAGAGGCAGGAGCAGGGCCCGGCCCAGCTCCCACTCTCAGACTCCAAAGTAGTCTGCCCCCCACCTCCTCTAAGCAGAGATGTCACAGGGGTTACGAGCTAAGCTACACCCTTGCCTGCAACTTGGGTGCTAATTGTGTTCAGAACGATGAGCCTCTGCTGTAAGCATGGAGGTAGATTATTTGGTCCATTTAATCCTCCATAAATTTTGCCTAGCTGCTGTCTCCCAGCCCCGGGCCTCTGCTGCACCACCCTGCTTCCCCCAATTAGGCCACATGTAGCAGCATTATCTTGCAGCTCCTGCCAGATGTGGCTATCTCCCAAGAATTAGCATCAGAAACCAGTTAAAAATAAAAGCCTAATTTTTTTCCCTCCGTACTATTTCTGTCTGCCTTGGGTGTGTGTATTTGGAATGTAATGAGTACAGCACTCCTGTGCCCAGGCAGTCTTGTGGCAAATGCGTACAGATCTCTATAAGAGGAAAGCAGAGCCAGAACCCGGAGGGGTCACTTTGCACCCTGAACAGTGAAACACAGATGCTGCAGGCATGTCCAAGGCTACCTGGGAGAGTGCATGAAATAAAGGTCCCGGGATGGTGAGGAGTATGGGGAAAGGGATCCTGTAAGATCGAGGATGCTACAGCATTTGAAGGAGACTTGAATTCCTGAGACATTTTCAAAGCAGGAATGGGGAGAAGACTTGAGGTAGAGAAGATGATTTGAACCCAAATTATCTCAAAGGTGCCCCCCCTTGCTTGTTTAGTTCTTTCTTTATTTTCTGTGTGTGTGTGTGTGTGTGTGTGTGTGTGTGTGTGTGTGTGTGTGT
>CAJQZJ010033670.1:729328-766602 GCA_907164525.1 Lophiomys imhausi | reverse complement strand
TGTGTGTGTGTGTGTGTGTGTGTGTGTGTGTGTGTGTGTGTGTGTGTGTGCAGGGTACCCTATTGTAGGTCAGAGGGCAGCCTGTGGGTGCTGGTTCTCTCCCTTCACCTCACAGTTCTAAAGGCTCAAACTCAGGTCATCAGGGTTGGTGGCAGGTACTTTTACCCACTCAGTCCTCTTTCTGGCCCCCCAAAGGGGGCTTTTATCAAAGCTTCCAAAAGACAGATCCTGTACTTTTCTTATGCATTTTTTTTCTTCAAAAGAAACCAAAATGGGAAACAATTTTAGAATGTTCCTGACAAGACCTTATCATTACAGGTCATCCTCGCTTGTTGCTGTCTTAAATAAGGAATCAGCAGCATGCTGAAGTCTATGCTTCATGACTGGTAAGCTCCATCCTGTAGAGATCAGGAGAGTGTGACTAGCATGCCAACAGAGCAAAGGACAGTGGTCACATGATTTTTTTTCCACAGCTGCTGAGAGATTGGTCAGTAAACTTCAATATTAATTCATAACCTAAGAAGGAAAAAAGAAAAAAAGAAAGAAAACCTTTTATTAACTGGAGGCAGGTCAAAATACCCCCAGAACTAAAAATGAGAATGGTGTTTGATGCTAAATATGGTAACGTTCCAGAGACATTTAAAAACAGGTGCCTGCCATCCATCTATTACTTAGCATGATGTTTTCAGTCTTTGTCAATACAGTTAACAAGAAGAAAGTAGGCTTAAGAAGAAGAAAATAACATTCTTAGTATCTGCAAAAACTAGGACCCTCTAGAGTAAAACCCAAGGAGAGTTTTATGTAAAATCTTAGAACTTAAAAGAGAATTCAAAAAAGTATATGGGTATAAGATCCACAGCTTAAAAAAAAAAAAAAAAGGTCTATAGGACAGTAAATATATTACAAAACAGGAAAAAAAAAAGAAGGCTGCTGATTTTGTGTGTGAATTCTCTGTGCTACTATGTTGCTGATTCCTGATTTTAGTGGGAATGCTTTGAGATTTTCTCTATTTTGAATGTCCAGCTCTATGCAAAGCCAAAGAGGGGGCACATGTGCTAAGAGCTAGCAACTCCACTGCAGATCCTGGACTCCAGAGTTCTCCCTGGGGCTCATAAGGACGTGTGCTGTGTATGGTGATGTTCCCTCTGCTGCTGTTTAATCTGGCTGAGGAAACAATTTCAATGTCTGTGAAAACGAAAAAGGATAAAATACTCCTATTTGTAAACTATTTATTTTATTATGGGGAAAGCTACTGAAAAGAAGCTTTCTCAGAAGCCTGACAGCTAAGGACAACAACCCAAATGACCACAGAAGGACCCACAGATGAACAAAAACATGTGCTGCCATTGGCATGTTCATTGACAGAATAATAAAGAAAACTGAATTGAAGGACACTTAGTACATGCCACCCCCCAAGTCTTATCCACCTATGTTCTTTTGTCACATTGCTGAGTGTGAAATAAATATGGTAAAGCCTCACCAAGAATCAGATGCTTTGTATTTTTTGTTGCATTAGGCAGCTAAGAAGCAGTGTGTGTGTGTGTGTGTGTTTGTGTGTGTGTGTGTGTGTGTGTGTGTGTGTGTGTGTGTGTGGTATCTGTGGAAGCTGGTAACTATGTGCATAAACTCACCTCTTGAATACAGAGAGGACAAAATGTGTTCAGCTCAGAACTTTGCATAGACATCTCAGCACAGCTCCAGCCCGGTGTTGTCATAACAACAAATGCTGATGGGAAATGTAGATTCTGCCTTTCCCCTGATTGAAACCCTGGAGGACTGTGGGGGTGCTCTGTATTGGTTATGAGCCTGTTAAGGTTCAGATATGATATTAGACATCAATTGTGTGCCTAGTAGGAAAGAAAACGTATGATGTATGAAGCCTCCAAGCTGAGAGTCATGTAAAGTTTTAGGAAAATTTGTCCATTCTGGTTATAAAGTTTCACACTTGAAATTCTCTCTGGGTCTGGCAGCCCTGTAATAGTAACTTTCTGTTGTGTTGGGGAAGCAGTGGACTAGAGGTGATATGGGCTTCACAGGCTGGCTAGTTCAGTGGCCACCTGCTCCACTACCTAAGGCTAACATTATTTGAACAAGTACAGAAGCAATAAGGTGTGTGCATGTTGAGGAAGGGAGTACCTACCTGTGCATGTAGGTAGGTAGGAGAAACACACACACACACACACACACACACACACACACACATACACACAGAGAGAGAGAGAGAAACAGATAGAGACAGAGAGAGAATAGACAATGTTATGTGTTTGTTTTTCTGTTGATTGATTGGCCTGTTGGTTGTTTTCTTGAAACAGGCCCTTAGACTATCATTGTAGACTGGCCTGAAAATAACAGCAATCCTCTTGCCTCAGTCTCCCAAGCACTGAGAAGAGGTTGGAGATGTGCAGACATGCATACATGTACTGCTCATGAGAGCCAAGGTCAACCTTTGGTGTCGTTTCTCAGGATGCCATTTTTTTTTTGAGACAGTTTCTTTCACTGGCCAGAAACTTTCTAATTTTGCTAGACTGGCTTGTCAGTGAACTCTGGGAATCTTTCTGTCTCCTCCTCATCATCTCATAATATATATATATATATGTATGTATACATATACACATATATACATATATGCACATATACATATATACATATACACATGTATACATTTATACATATATACATACACATATACACATATATGCATATATACATATACACATACACACGTATACATATATATATAATTTATATATATGCATATAATATTATGGAAGTTTACACACCTCAGATCTTCAGGGGAAGTGACAAGCCAGCAGTCCAGGATAGCAGATGGGGGTTTTCTAGTCCAAGCTGGCCAGCTCAGGAAAACCCTAGAGAAGGCCATGGTTTTAATCTGAAAGCTCTCTGACAGAAGTACTTACCCTTTACTTGGTTCTATGCAGATCTCCAATGTAGGCAGATTTTTTTGTTACCAGCATCCTAGCACCATTGGTTCCTAAGTCAAAGGTCCTAGTTGAGCCCTTCTCCCCAGGAACCTCATGAGCAGCCTCTTCAGTGTCCTCAGACTCATTCGCATTTCTCCCCCAGGCCAAGTCAAAAGGCCCAAGAACAACATGGTCAGATTTATCTGACCGCAGTTCTCGGCCCCAGCTTTTCAGTATGACTGTGACAAACGGCCTGACAGATAGACATAAAGAAGAAAGGTTTCTTTTGGCTCACAGTTTCATAAAGATTTCAGTCCATCATGGAGGGGAAAGGACAGTGACAGGCCAGCTGTGCATGCTGGTGGGAGTACACAGCAGATGCTTGTTCATATCAGATAAGAAGCAGAGAGAGCTGCTGGGACGGATGATAAAACCTTCAAAGTCACGCCCATCCTACTTCCATTTGCCAGGCTCCACCTCCTAGAGTCTCCCCAGCCTTTTCCACAATACCAATCACTCAAAATATGAGACTATAGAGATGTTTCAGATCCAACCCATCACAGAGCATGGACCTGGAACTGGAGGAGACACGGTGCCTCGATGTGTAGCCCTAAGGGTCCTAGCTGGCATGACAGCATGATGTGCCATCATGGGGTCTCAGTGGACAATGACCAAGTTCACAGGTCAACAAAGCAGTTTTGGGCTGTGATCAACTGTGTGAAGGGAGGTGAAGGGAGACTCACAGAGAATGATGGGGGTGGAGGGGTCATTCTTCAAGGACAGGTCCAGGGAAATTCCCAGACCACACATCAGGGAGAAGAGTGAACCCTGGAAAACATCCCAGGAAGAGGAAACCTTTCAAATGCAGAGCCTTAATTCATGAGAGATCGTGGTGTGTCCCAGGGACTGCTGGGAAGAACAATGGGTTAGTGACCATGAGGCAGAACACCAGACAGAACAAGTCCTTAGGAATGAATGTTCAACAAAAGTCTTCAATGTTAGTTATTCCTTCCCTGTGTTCCCTGCACTGCCTGCTCTCCCATACCCCATCCCGGTTGACCCTTCTTATTCTGTTATTCCACATCCCCCCTTTACTGCCTGCATTCTATCACCCTTACCTTGAAATCCCACCCCTAGGTTAGAAGATGTTGGCAATTGGTGGCTACTGGAGGAGGGAGAGTCAGTTCTCTTCAGGAGTGCAGTTCCTGAGGGGCTCACACTCTGGTAGATGGCCCCACACCCCAGCAAGTACAGGCACCCCTAAACAGATGCAATCTGAGTGAGTTTCAATTTAAAAGGCACATAAAGTTAAGAGGGAAGAGCGTGTGCAGAAATGGGAGTGAGTTAGAGGGAAAAGAATGGAGGGGGTGATGAAAACACATATTCCCGTATGGAATTCTCAAGCAGTAAAAGTGACTGACAAAATATACCAACCAGTGTCTGAGAAAAAATGAAAGTGATTCTGAGAGCCAAATACCAAAGAAGAGGTGAGAAGCGATCTTGGTGGCCCAGGGACTCGTGGTTTTGTTACATGAAAGTGTACAGAATTAAGGTCTTGGGTTCAAGAGAAAAGGATAATAAGAAATAAAAGTCCTGCAAGATGCCAGGAAATGCTAACGTTACCCACCTCATAAAAGATGGAGAGGAAACTACTTACACGCTTAGTAGGATGGTCAGCTCTAACTGTCACACAGAATCTAGAATCGCCCATAAAGAGAGACCAAATGGAGGATTGTCTAGGCCGGGTTGGTTTATGGGCATACCTATGGGGGACTTTCATAACTAAGTTCGTCATTATGGGAAGACCCAGACCACTATGGGCAGCACAATTCCTTAGGCAGGGTCCCTGAACTGTAAGAGAATAGAGAAGTTGAGCTGAGCATAAGAAACCAAGAGAGCATGCATGCATTCGTTTTTATCTGCCCTTGACTTGAGGATGCGATGTGATCAGATGCTTCAAGCTCTTGAAATTCCCTGCTGTGACAAACAGTAACCTGGAATCAAAGACAAATAAACCAATGTTTTCCCCCAAGTCACTTTTTGTCAGAGTATGAAACTAGGTCATTTGGGGAGATGAGACGTTGAGTTGCTTGATCTAGGTCCTCTCAAAAATAAACCAATGTTTTCCCCCAAGTCACTTTTTGTCAGAGTATGAAACTAGGTCATTTGGGGAGATGAGACGTTGAGTTGCTTGATCTAGGTCCTCTCAAAAAGAAAATGGCTGGAAGAAGAAGAGATGGCTCAGTAGTGAAGCGCACACACTGTTCTTGGAGAGGACCAGTTCCCACGTGACAGCTCACAACCACATGTAACTCCAGTGCCAAAATATCTGATGCCCTCTTCTGGCCTCTGTGGGTATGGCTTGCACATGGCATACATACATACATATATACATACATACATACATACATACATACATACATACATACATACACACATACACACACATATGGATAAAATACTCATACACATAAAATAAAAAAAATTTTTTTAATTTAAATAAAGAAAACGAGATGCAACAGTTCAGGGTTCAAATCTATACTACCCACATTACTCTAGAATCCATATGTTGAACTAAGCAATGACATCTATGGAGAATCAAGAAGAAATACCAGATTGCTAGAGGCTTTCACCTTCGTCCCAGGTCACACAGAACTCTCAGACTTTGCTGGGAGTGAGCCCTGCTCTCCAACTATAAATGCACAAAGAAAATGTTGATCATGTGTAAGAGTTAAGAATAAAAAAAAAAATAGCCTGACCTTTCCTCCCCAAGAACTAGCTAAAAGATGACATGATACATTTAAAATAATTAAAGTCATAAAACAAGTCATTAACAAACCAGACTACATCAGATATTTTATGAGGAAAAACAACAAAGATTCTAAAAATAATGTAACAGAATTTGCCTATAAAACAAGAATTAAGTCTAACTTTTGTATGGTAATTTGATAATTGGGAAAGCAGATAAATCAGGTATAAAAATGAAAGATGTGAAGGATGGGTAAGATGACATCAAAGATGAAATAAGAAGGCTCAATTTATTTTTAATAGGAATGAACTAGAGGACAGAGGGAATTGTGAGGGTTGTGCCCTTTCAGCCATCAGTTTGGGGTGACAGGGTATATACAGTAGGATGAGTTATGTCCATGCAGAGATCTCAAGCTCTTATCTTCATTGGTGAAATGAATTTAAAGATCTAGAAATGATGGAAGGACAAGCTTGCTTCATTCACCTGGTTCCTCAGTACAACCACAGGTGTCCCTATGAGTGGGAGGGGACTACACTTTCATACAAAGATGCACATTTAATGGGATGTGAACACTGAACCCAGAGAAATTAGAAGGGGCTTGCCCTGGAGAGGGGAGTGATGCTGCAGCCAGAAATCCAGAGAGGAGGAGGATTGGTTCTCTCTCAAGCTTTCAAACAATTCTGCTGATGCCTCGTTTTGGCCGAGGATTCTAATTTCCAATTTTAGATCCTCAGAATAGAGGCAAATTACATTTCTGGTGTGTGTGTGTGTGTGTGTGTGTGTGTGTGTGTGTATCTGTGTGTCTGTGTGTCTATGTGTGTCATGTGCATATGGGGACAATCTCAGGTATCATTTCTTAGGCACTGTTGTCTTTTGAAGACAAGGTTTCTTACTGACTTGGAACAACTAAATAGGCTAGGCTGACTGGCCAGCAAGCCCCAGGAATCCACAGGTCCTTGCTTCCGTGCCACTGGGATCACAAACCCACACTACCTTGCCTGGATTTTTTTGTTTTTAATGGATTCTGGGATTGAATACAGGTCTTCATGATTGCAACGAGAGTACTTTATTGACTGAGCCATCTCTCCTTTTCCAACTTTCTGATGTTTTAACCCACCGAGTTTGTAGTAATCTGATTTAGTAATGTTAAGTGACCATGTAATAAAGAAGCCTACCAATATAGTAAATCATATGAAAGAGAAAGGGTAGAAGGAAAATTTATAGCAAACTCTAATTTCAAAATTAGTTTAACAAAATCTCAGTGTGTCTGTAAATCGATATTAGTGTGTTAAAAAGTAAAATGCGGGCTGGAGAGATGGCTCAGCGGTTAAGAGCACTGGCTGCTCTTCCAGAGGTCATGAGTTCAATTCCCAGCAACCACATGGTGGCTCACAACCATCCATAATGAAATCTGGTCCCCTCTTCTGGCCTGCAGATATACCTGCAGACAGAACTCTGTATACATAATAAATAAATCTTAAAAAAAAGTAAAATGCAAAAAACAAACTAAAAACAATCTCACCATTTAAAAGGCAGAATTCTTGGGGAGAATTTATTTATTAATTTTTTGTATAGGAGTGTTGAGCCTGCCTGTATGTCTATGTTCCATGTGTGTGCCTTGTGCCCACAGAGATCAGAAGAGGCCATCAGATGCCCTGGGACTGGAAGTACAGATGGTTGTGAGCTGCCATGCATGTGCTAGGAACTGAACCAGGATCCTCTGTAAGAGCAGCAAGGGCTTAACCACTGAGCCATCTCCGCAGCTCCTGAGAACACTCAAATAAAATCACCCAAATATTGATATTGGAAAGGGGAAAAAGCAAACTTTCATTATGTTGAAACATAAAACAATTTGGAAAAGTTAGGGAATCTGCGTGTAAAATCATAACACTAAATTGTGAATGTAGCCATTTTGCTGAGCATGAGCTCAAATCTATAAAAATCAATTGCACGTATTGGCCAGTGCAATTAGAAAATGCATCTTTGAAAAGATACCAAGTAGAGAATTGCAGTAAAAAGTTAAAGGTACCTGGGAATAAAACTTTTATGGAGAAATTTTCTTACACGTTATTGAGAAACATAAAGAAGAAAGATGTAGAGAAAGGAGTGTATGGGTGATGGGTCCTGTTCATTAGTACAAAGTCAATATTATACGAAGAAAATTCTGCCAAATCTGTCAAGAAGCTTCACTTAATTCCAATCATGATTGCAACAGAGTGTTTTCATGGAAATCTTATGTGCAAAAATGAGGAGGCAAAATGAAAAGAGTAATATGTCCTGGGCATGGGGGCCCAGTACTTTAACCTCAGCACTCAGAAGGTAGAGGCAAGTGAATATCTATGAGTTTAAGGCCAGTCTGGGCTATACTGTGATACTTTATCTCAAAAAACAAAACCAAAACAACACTGATGGAACAATATAGGGAGGAGGGTTTCCTTCCTAGACAGCGAGATATCATAAAGCTGTATGGTAAAGGCAGTGTTGTCAGACATGATGGTGCACATCTGTTGTCCCAGCACTCAGGAGATGGAGGCAAGAGGATCATTTAAAGTCATTCTTTGTTATATAACCAGCTTGAGACCAGCCTGGGCTCACAAATAAAGTGTTATGATATGGAGTCAGAAACACACAAATAGATCGGTGAACTGAGACAGAGTACTCAGGTTTTAACACACACACACCTACAAACATACACATACACATATACATACCACACTTACACACATATGTAAATTCACATACACACATATACACACATATTCACAAACACACACATACATACACACATATTCATAATAGGTGTGATATTATAAAGTGTTGAGAAATATGATATATTCAAAATTAGCCCTAGCCTGACATTTTTCCATTCAGAATCAAAGTGCGTTTCCTATTCACCTCAAAACACACGATTCGTCCCAAGTTAAAAAAAAAAGCAACTAAATATAAAGAGGTTACAATCCAACAGTAAGGAGAATACTTCCATAGCCTGTTGGCAGAGAATCTCTTTAAAACTATAAATGAGAAAGGAAATATGGTAAGTCAGATCACATTAGGATTTGAATCATCTAGAAAACAAAAGTCACCAGGAAAGAAGTGAAGGCGTAAAATCAGTACACAGGGTCATGAAAGGGCTGGGTATGCAAGCAAGAAGGCTATGTTGAAGCCACATAACTCACATAAAAAGTCTGGGAAGGTGACACACGTGTGCACTCCCTGTGCTGAATTGGCAGTGATTGGAAGATCTCCGAGGCTCACTGGGCAGCCAGTCTATCCTGTTGGTGAGCAACAGGCCAGTGGGTGACCCTGTCTCAAAAAAACAGACAAGTGGAATATGAGGAATGGTACCCAAGGATGTCCTTTGGCTTCCACAGCAAGCACACTCACACCCCTCTTACACACATGCTTCACACTAACATACACATATACAGTTACATGCTCACTCATACACATGTACACACACACACACACACACACACACACACACAAACACACTGAAAACAGACCCTGGAAACTTCCCATCCAGAATATATTTTTAAAAACACAGACAAGCAGCCTGCATAAGACAAGGTAAAGTGCAGAAATAGAAAATTTAAAATATTTAGCCTCCTTAGTAATCAGGAGGATGTGTGGTAAAACTGAGATCTTTTCATTCCCTGGCCCTGGCTGGGGTTTTCAGCCCAGATGTTAGACAGGGGATGGGAAGCCAGCCTAACAGAGAAATATCCAAAGCTGAAGACATGTTCTAAACTAGATTGACAAAAGTTGATAATGACAACATGGAGGGCCAGCGGCGTTGGTGTGAAAAGGGAACTCTCCTATCCTGTTTGTAGAGCAACTGAGCTGGTATTAGAGTGGGCTTGGGAGGGTTTAGCCACACCTAGGAGCTGCCTGTGATTTCTTTTAAAACTCACATTATTTATTTATGTATTTGTTTATTTGCTTGTTTAACATGGAGGTCAGAGAACAACTCAAGTGAGTCTGTTTGCTCCTTTATCCAAGTGTTCCTGGAGCTTGAACTCAGGCTGTCAGGATTGCTAGCAAGCATTTTTACCTATTGAGTTGTCTTGCCAGCTCCCAGGTACCTCTTCTTGTTCTTACCATTTCAATGCCCCCCCCCCCAATGCATCAGAGGATACTCCTGATGCTTATTGAGTTGCTGTCAACAAGAAGTTCCAGAGGCACTAATTGCAACTAGAAAAGAACATTCTTCCTATGCTTGGGAGAGAAAAGAATCTACAAAAATAAGCAGACACTTTGTAGCACACACACACACAATGTTCAGATGGTATAGCTGTTGGGCTAAGGATGGGGATCAGTGCAGGAGGGTAGACCAGATGTACTTAAGACTGGAGCTATCCTGGCACTCACAAGTTGCAATATCCTAGCTTCCTTGCCTCTCATCCGGCCAACTCCAGGCTTATTATTTGCATAGTCCTCAGTTTCCCCAATAGGGCTCATCTACAACAAGTGAAGAATTACAGCCCTTGACTCCCTTCTTTCCCTGGACTCCTCCCTACTTCCCTTCCAGAATTACCCCCACTTTGCCTCGGGAATGTCTCCATTGTGCCATCTGCTTCTGGGGGAGTCTGCAGTTCAGGCACTTCTATGTTGTCCTGTCAGTTTTTAAAAAATGAGCATAAGGAACAGATGCCAAGGGCTGTGGGCTGGTGAGAGGGGAAGTATCACAAGCAAGTGACAGAAAGCAGAGCTAATGGACAAGGTAAGAGGGTACAGAGTAGACATAGTGCCTGCCTGGGCCATGGAAGCAGACGATATCCCAAGGGGCAGAGCCCAGATGTGGAAACCCCTCAGCCCTGGGTCTGCCTAATATCTGTCTGCCACACTGTGTCATCAGGGCTTAGTATTCTCACCCTCCTCCTGATCCCCACGGGAGTGTCACCATCCTGTATTCTCATTCCAGACATGTCCACAGAGTGGAGCTTGGCACAGATGGATTCTGCTATGACATGAAATATTATTGAATGTCACTAGAGAGTGATTTCTTGATACAGCATGAAGTAACACCCTGGTTTCCCCCAAAGTGAGATTTTAGAAGAGAATTAAAGCACATTTGCCTTGGCAAGAATGTAAAAAAAAATGATTGCTTAAAAATTTAATTGTACCTTATGTAAACACGCACATACATACAAAATCTAATAATTCTAGACAGCTCAGGTATGGGCGCTGCGTTGAGGTGGCAGCACAGCATTAAGTGGGCTATTTACAACTTTTAAAGCCTGAATCCATCATGCCTGACTACCACATGAATCTCACTGTTATCAAAGGCAAAGGTATCATCTTTTCTTGGCACTTCCCCAGGGAGGGAAAGGCTTGGCTTGATTTTGTCTCCTTACCACGGTGAATAAGACATCCCCAAGGAAACCAGCTGTGACTCCTTTATCAGCAGTGTGTCTCTCACGGCATGCATTAATGGGATGTGTTATTTTAAATGACCATCAGGGATGAGAGCCTGAGCTAGTGACCCCTCCCAGATGACTGATGTAGAACCAGGGGACATTCTGGGCACAAATGATACAGAGACCCCAGTAGGGAGTAGTCCCAATCCTTGTGATGGCTAATACTATTTGTCAACTTGACAGGATCTAAAATCACCTAGGAGACAAACCTCTGAGCATGTCTGCAAGGGAGTTTCTAGATTGGACTTACTGGGGTAAAAACACTCAGCCTGAAAGTAGGCAACAGCATCCCATTTGTTGGGGACCTGGACTACATGAGAGGAGAAAGCTAGCTGAGCATCGGCATTCTTTCCTCTTGGCTTTCTGACTGTGGGTGCAATGTGACCAGCTACCTCACACTCCTGACACCACGCTTTCCCTGCTCAAACTGAGTCAAAATAAACCCTTCCTCCCTTAAGTGGTTCCTTGTTGATCACACCAATAAGAAAAGTAATACTGTCTTCCAGGCCATTGGAAATCTCATTGTCTGCAGTGGAAGTTACAAAACACCAACATGAAAGATTTTACCCTCTAGGCTCCACCAATCCCAGGACATGACAGCTGTGTATTAACCAGCAGAACCAGGCTCCCTCTATGGAATATCCACCCAAGAATACTGTGGCCCCCAATGGAGATGAGTGGATGTGTAATGAAACCTTGTGAAAATCTTTCTGAAACCAGCATCAAAGACATATTCAGAGCTCAGAGTCAGGTAGATCTGAGTTTGGATTTGGACTCTACGGTGTCAAATTCCTAAGATCATAGACCAGTTTGTGTCTTCTTGGAGCCTTGGAGTCTCTGTGGCAAAGTCTAAAGTCATGTAGTTCCATGTTGAGGAGTGAGCATGTGAAGTACATTGCGCTGTGTCTGGTGCAGGCGAAGCACTCAGGGGACTGTGGCTGCTGCATCCGCTATTACATCAGGAGGCAACCAAGAACATCAAGCTCTGCCCCTACCTTTGGCACATTTTTCTGGTAGGAAGGAATTCTGCCCTGGGTGCAAGGAAAAGGATCTTGGAGATCGGGAAAGCTGTCAGATTGCATTAGCATCAAACGAGGAATTTGCCTCTAGACAGCAGAACTCAGAGCTCACTCTGTAGACAAGTCCTCAGATGTTCCTGGCTAGAGGGAGAGAGTTGTCATCGGATCCAGCTTCTGTCTTCAAATTGGATGCTCCCCAAGCAATTTATCATCCGAGATGCTAAGTAGGACAGGCCAAATGGCTCTCTGGATTCTGAAGCCAGCAGGCCTTTCTCCCGGTAGGAATCATGGAGTCTGTTATGGAGTCATCCCTAAGTCTTGAAGGTTTGCTTATCACGAGTTACTCATTGCATGAAGAGGAGGCATGTGCAGAAATTCTGTACAGATGGGGATGTGTGTGAGCACCTCCCTACCAGGAACTGCCTCCCTAAGACATCTCTTTTTTAAAGATAGAATCGTGTATAGCCCAGTCTGGTCTTAAACTCCCTATGTAGCAGAGAAAGACTTTGAACTTGTATCCTGCCTCCACCCCCTGATTCCTGAGATTATAAACATGCACCACCACATCAATTTTTTAAACCGTGCTGGAGGTTCAATGCCTAGCCTCCTACACAGAAATAGTTCTCTGTCAACTGAACCCTAGTCTCAGCCCCATCCCTGTGACATCTGAATCAATCCTCATCCCCCAGACCTGTTAACGATCTGAAATGGTCAACAGGTACTCAGCTAACATATCCAATGCTGGAGTTTTCCTCCCTGTGTGAGCTTTACAGGATGGTTTCTTAGGAAGAGGTTTGGAAGTTCTCCATCAGCCTTGTCCACCCCCCCACCACCCCCAGAGCAATGAGGTGACTGCAATGTACTACTGCATCTGGTTTAGGTGGTGCTCGGGCTCGAACCCAGAGCTTTATGCATTCTAAGCAAGCACTCTCCCAAATAAGCTATCTCCCCAGGCCCCCATTTCTATTTTAAAGACAAGCATGCTGAGGCCAGATGACTTCTCAAAGTCAGAAGTCACAGCAGGCTTTCAGAGCTGTCCCTCTGAAGTTGTGTTCTCTCCATCCTCTGCCCTTCCCATGATGATGCCACTTGATCTTCTTGCTCCAGGTCATAAAAGCCTAAGGCCTGAGCTCATCCCAAGACACAACCCTGCCCCCCCCCCCCATGGTCTTAGCAGAACAAAGGCAGGCACTTTCTGGGAAGGGGCTAGTCCTTGATCCTTGATGATATGCCTAGAGTAACTACATCAATTAAAAGGACGTAAATAGCTTATAACCAGCTTCCGTGCATTGTAAATCACCGCCGCCCAGTGACACTGAGAGAAGAGTTCTGTGAGTGCTTCTGTGCATGCTCTTGGATCACGAGGGCATGGCCCCCACCCGTCCGGGTTAATTGATGGCCTGGCAGATGTTGCTATGGGTTTTTCTGAGGTGAGAGTGGGATGCTACAACCCACCCTGCCAACAGTGTCTGGGAGGTCTCAATCTGAGACGGACACCAAAAGAGCCACTGAGAGAGAGAAGACGACCATACATACTTAGATGGGGCTTAGAATGTGTTTTCCCATGAAACCCTTCAGCATAGGTGACTGTCCTTTTTGGCAGTTACCAGATCAGGGCCATGTCAAACTGTGATTCCAGAGTGCCACCAGTTGAGGAAGGCAAGGTTCCCAGCTCCAAGCCTGTGGGACATAATAGATGGCCTCCATCAGTTTGAAAAACTGTGTATTAAATATTTTTGAACAATAATATCTGTGGTCAGAACTCCACAGAGTGTTCATCATGCCTCTAGGGATGAAATCCACCGGGTTCCCATTTCTTGTGATCAAATTTGACAAAGTTCACTTCTCAGGACATGACACTCTCCCACCTCCCATACCACTGACATACAGCAGTTTCTAACGTATGAATAACCAACTGAAAACGAGCCTGTGTCCTATAGCCTGTGTCTGGTAATTTTCATCATGCAGGTAATGACCATGTCTTATTCCATGGGATGGTGTTCATGATGGAGAATCAGATGCACGCTTGGTTCATGGGCTGTCAGATGGTCTGTGGAAACACATGCCAGTATTTTGCCAAGTGGCTTCTGAAAGAGCTTTCCCTGATCACCCCAGGACCCAGCGGCTTAGGAATAATGGCTCTGAGATATTTTAACAGCAAGAGAGTCACCTTCCACCACAAATTAACATCCGCCATTTTTTTAGCACCTTATTCTGTGTTTGGGATTTGGTGAGTGAGCTTCGAGTCATGTTCTGCTTGGAATGTGCCTCCAAGAATGTTCATGAGCAACTGTGTTCACTCACCACAGTGTCAAAGCTCCATCGTTGTGACAACATAGATCCAGACCATGTTGGGAGTGTATTTGAGCACCTCTCTTCTTTGTACAGCTCGGGGACATAGACTTCACGTATTAGGCTAGCCCAGGACAAACATCTTACAAAGCAAGTAACTTACCAACTCCACCCAAACATAAAAGTATTTGGAAAAATAAATTTTCTTTTCCTTTTCTTTCTTCCTTCCTTTCTTTTTTTTTCAGACATAGTTTCTCTATGTAACCCTGACTGTCCCAGAACTCTCTCTGTAGACCAGGCTGGCCTTGAACTCAGAGATCGCCCTGCTTCTGCCTCCCGAATGCTGGGATTAAAGATATGTGTCACCACTGCCCAGCTTTAAAAAAAAAAAAGCAATACAAAACAATTCTTTGTGGAAATCAGGTTTGGGGACTTTATCTATACAAGAAGCCTCAGAAGCAGTGTCTCTTTGGTGCTGTTTACTGAGTACCTACTGTGTGCCAGTTTGACTGGATCACAATCTTCTTTCTCACACATTTTCTCTCTGTGACCATACACAGTGACTGATAAGGCCAGAATCCCAACCTTCCTTCATTTGGGGTCTGTGTGGTTTGGACAGAGCCCCTTCAGTGACTCAAATCCAGGAGCACACTGTGACCCAGGCCGAGACATCACAGCTCACTCTACTTCTGAGAGGCAAGTGCTAAAGACCATGTGTGCCTGGTTGACACAGAGAGAGGGATGCTCACAGAGTCCAAGTCATTCAGAAAAACATGTAGCCAAATGTAGATGGGAAAGACAAGCCCCGGGCACATAACTGAAGCCCCTGGATACAGCTCTTTCTGAAGCCAGTCCTAGATACCCCAGTCTCCTGAAGTGACAGGTTTTTGCCTGCTTTAGCTAGTTCTAGTTGAGTTTCTGGCATAGTCAAGGGTCCCCTGTGTTTGAATGCCCTGGGGAGAGGTGCACGACCTCTGTGGGCCTTGTCTTTCCACTCCAGAGAGTGAGACTGAGCACACACCACACAAGTTTTTGGGGAAATGAAAGGGGGTGATGACCCGAGGATCACACAGTACTCTCTCTTCATCACTGTACTTCAAACACTCCTTGATTTTTGATCATCTCCCTATCTGAAAGCTGGAGAATTGGCTTCCTTCCCCAGGAAGAATACTGTGACAAAGGGAAATTAGGCCCTTCGTCTAAGGTCCACGGCAAGTTACAGGCCCAGGTCTGATGCAAACATCCAGGTAGTTTGCATCAAACACCGTTCCTCGGCCAGTATCCACTCCTGCAAGGCCAAACTTTCCCACCACACTCAGAGAATCACACACAGTTATTCACTCGCATAGATGAGGACATAAATGCCCCTGTCGAGGGCCGTTAAGTGAACAGCCTGGTCATTTTTGCCATCATGCTGAGAGCCAAAAACACACTGCAGAACTCATAAGGGCAGATGCCAGGCAGGGATCCCGGATGCGCATGCTTTGGAGTGCCCACCAACTGGGTTGGTCCCTCCAGCCCCTTCCCCAAGTCTCTTTCCTTTGATGTCCTTCCCTGCAACATCAAAAGAAAGAAGGGTCAGAGGGGCTCCCAGATCACCACTGCTCCCCCAGAACCCCAGCTTCATGTCTGTGACACTAGCCATTTTAACATGACAGATGCATCCCACTTCACCTTTCCCTGAAGCCAAGGAGAAAACTGTGCAAAAACACAACATGAGAAACTTTGAAGTGTCCTTCACAGAACAGAAACCCTCTGGCCAGGTGGGAGAGGCTCAAGGCACAAGCACCAGTCAGGGTTCAGGGGTGAGATAGGAACTAGGTCATGGGCCAGGGGAGAAATGCTTGCTTAGTGTCTCCACATCAGAGCCTGTCCTGAACTGGCTGGGTTATTATACTTATAGTGGGATGAGACACAAGGCAACTTGTTCACTGTCTCCTGGGATGCATCATCTGGAGCACAGAGAGGGCGGCCCCATGTGAGAAGAGGCGTACCCTCACCAGAGTTTCCCTATGCTTCAGTCCATCTCCGTTTTCCAGTGGGAAGCCAATCCTGTGTGTGTATGTGTGTATGTGTGTGTGTGTGAGAGAGAGAGGGAGGGGCTGTCCATATGTGTATGTCTCTGTGTGTGTGAATGGAAGTCGGAGGTCAACCCTGAGTGTCTTCCACTCTCCACATTCTTTTTTGTGTTAACATCTGGAACTCACCCGCTGGCTAGACTGACTGGACAGTGTGTCTCAGTGATCCTTCTGTCTCCGCCCCTTGCCCCAGTGCTGGAGTTACAGGTGCATGCCAGTGTTCTCTGCTTTTTGTGGTTCTGGAGATCCGAACTCAGATTGCCATGCTTGTGTGACAGGCACTGTTCCTGCTGGGCCACCTTCCCAGGTTCACTGTTGTCATTTAGGCTGCCCCGTGTCTAGCATTTTATCACGGTAGTACCCCCAGACACCTCCATTCCTCCTCCATGTCCATCCTGCTCTGCTGTGGGGCTGCGATAGAGGGACGCAAGGATCCTGTCCCAAGTGTTTTGATGATTCCTAAAACTGTGAAAGGCTTTTATGGACCACCTTGTGCTGTCCTCTGATCCTTTTCTGCCTCTCTCCTCGTGGCCACTGCACTGTGAGTTCAGAACTCTGGCTAGTACACCCTGTTTTCTGCATGGGGCTGTTACTAAGGCAGCCTCTTTGGAGGATGCTCAGGACCAGATGTTCTTCTTGCCAGATGTGCCCATCTTTCCCACCTGCCTGAAATCCTTCCTTAAACAACCAAGTCTGCATTTTTCTGTGTTGGAAAGCTATAGGGATAGTGCATCACTGTAACAGTTACTCAGATGTAACGTGATCATTTGCTACACACAGAGTCCTGTTCTTAACATGGATTCTCTCATTTGACCTAAACTAAATACTGTCACGATCTCCTTAGTGAATAAGGAACCTGAGGGGTGTGTGTGCACACACACACCACACATACAAACACACACACACACACACACACACAGAGAGAGAGAGAGAGAGAGAGAGAGAGAGGGAGGAAGAGAGGGAGGGAGAAAGAGAACAGATAGTCCATCAAGAGTCACCCAAGCACCTAAGAATTAGGGGTCAATTAAACAATGATGGTGACAGTGATGAAGATGATGGTGACAATGTCAGTGGCTTCTAAATGGGTATTTGTGACTGGCACTCCTGTCTTTTTTCTTCCTTAACTCCTAAACCTCTTGGAGAGGTGGGTTCTCTGACATACCCATTTTACAGCAAGGAGGACCCAAGCCTTGTCAATCACTTGCCAAGGGTGGACAGTTGGGAAGTGGGGAGCCGGGATCAAACTCAAACTAGAATCAAAGGTCTGATTCTAGAATCTTTCCCAAGATGCCTGAGCTCACTAGTCCCCATGGGCGCCCTTGGCCCCCTCAGGGGATTATAGTTCAGGGTTAGAAATATCATCCTTGTGTCCTGTTTCTCGGCTCACACTTTACCTGTATCAACCCATGATCCCCGATGAAGACTTTGGACCCTGGGGGAATTTGATAAGAAGCTCGTCCCATGTGCCTCTCTCTGCTCTGCTGGGAGGCTGCTCTACCAACACCTATGTTCCCCTGAAGAGATCCTGCATGGAACTGCAAGCTCCAATTAAGACCCTGTCATGGATGAGCAGAGTCACCTGCAGTACGCAGAGACCTAGATTCCCAGTCTGCAACCCATGCAACCTATGGCTGGGTTCCAGCTTGCCACAGAACCCTCTCTCTACCCCTTAACTCACAAACCTGAGCATATTGAATCTGACGAGGCTCATTTTCAGAACAAAGCCAGGGAACTATGCATGTGAGACAGTCTGGGCTTCCCTTTAAAGTCCTTGTGGGGGTTGGCGAGCAATTTTCAAGGATCACAAAGAAGGGCGCTTTATGCACGGACCAGGAGAATTAGAAGCAAGGCCTGAATCTTTGTCTCTCTCTTCCTTACCTCACCCCTGGCAGTCAGAGACAGCGTGTGGCAGGGATAATTGTGCAATTTTTCCAACAAGATCAATTTGCTGTAATTTCCTTAAAAGAAAGAGAAGGTGGGAGCCCCGTCAGCCACATCCCTCTTCAGTCCCTGCCTCCACCTCTCTGGAGTCTGTCCCCTGCCAGAGCTGTAGTCAGTCCCTGTGGCCAGGTCGGACATGAGAAGCTGGGAGGAGACATCACGTGCTGAGAGGTGCAGGTGGGTGGCAGGTTGCTCAGCCAGGTTTCAGAGAGAAGTATAACACCTTCCCCCTGCATGTTTCCACCCTGGCTATTTAAAAAGAGTCAAAGGGGGCAGAATTTGAAGTGACAGTGGGAAAGAAGAGGAAGAGGAGGAGGAGTAGGAGGAGGAAGATGTGGAGGAGCTGCCACCAGCTCCAGAGATGGGATGACATGTCCCCATTTCTTCTTGTCCTCTAAAAGGAGACAGTATGATTGAGGCTCTACTGAACAAATCAGCACTTTTCCTGTTTGATTTTTGCCTTTACATTTTCAGGGAAACCATCAGGACTGGCAGAATGTCTCTTTGTTTCTATATGGTGGGGAGATGGGATCCCACAATGTACCCCACTTATCTGTGCTGGATGCTCTCAAAGGCCTTCAAGCTGCAGACAGATGCTTATGGGGATATTCAACACAGATGTTGACTTTGGAATTTTTCATGAGCTGAGCACTGCTCCCCAAGCCTCTGAGAGCAGTGAAACAACTTCTCTCCAATGATAGGAGACAGATATTAAAGGGATCCCCAAGATGTATAGGATGCTACCTATAGGAAAGAGATATCATGAAAAAAACAACTATAGTCAGGGGACGGGAAATGTGTGGTGACCAGGATCATGTTCGAGTGGGTGAAGGAGTAGGCCATTTAATGCCTGAGGAAAATATTCTAGACAGAAGAAAATCTGTCTAGATTATTGCAAAGTCTCTGGGGCAAGAAGTCTGATAAGCTGGGATGTGATGCTGTCTCCTGAGGGGGGCTCTGGCCCTCCACTCCATGTTACCTGTAGTTACTTTCCTTATTGTAGCAAAGTACCCAACAAAAACAGCTTACTGGAGGAAGGGTATGCTTTGGCTCAGGTTTGAGGGCACAGTCTGTTATGGGGTAGGGGGCATCATGTCAGCAGGAACATGAGGCAGGTAAATGATCACATTGCAACCATAGTCAGGAAGGCACTGAGGGTACAGGTGGGTCGCAAGAGGGCTGAATGCTGGGACTCAGTTTGCTTCCTCCTTTTTTGTTTAGTCGGGAGCCTCAGAGGACGGGAATAATGCTGCCCACACCGAGGGTCTTCCCTCTTCAGTCAACCCGGTCTGGGAACACCGTCATAGGCACCAGCACACGTGTGTCTCCTGGGTGATTCTAGGTCATGTCAAGTTGACAATCACTATTAACTATCACACGAGCTGGAGACTCCAGTCTCTGTGCCCTTGATGACAGATGCAGATGTGGACGATGCAGATACAGATACAGGCAAAAGTAAGAGTGTCTCCAAGGCCGTGGAGGGTCCCTGTGGCCCCTCTTATACCACGGTGGGTTGTTGATCTCCCTGTGCTCTATATTCTGTTAGCCGACCCTTGGCAAGACCTCTCCATTGCTGTGGAAGCAAGGCTCAATTCAATGCTTCTTAGAATGTTGCCAGATAACAACACACAGGGTCTGGGTACGAAGTCAAAAAATCCCACGTGAAGAATTTCAACACGATCACAATAAAACGCTAATTCAACCGTGTTCACGGGATGAGGGCTGGATATCATAGGCTTCTCACCCATGAAGCCGGTCCTGCTCGCTGGGACGGGACAGATTGTGCATTCCAAGGAACCCCAGCCCATTAAATCAGGGGTCCCCATCTATGACCTAAGAGCCTTTGCCTCAAAGGCAACTGAATGATTCACTAGGCTCTAAGGGCTCATGGGACCATCTCCATTCCAGGTCCCCAGACATAACTGGTATTAGTGTTGTGTAGGAGAGCATAAGTGACCCATGGGACTATGATGGTCTGTTTGTATCCCTGAAAGCTGGGGACTCCAGGAGGACAAGTTCACAAAGTTTTGGTGGTGTCTGGGCTTTATGGGAGGCTTTTCAAGTCTGACTTCTGAATTAATTTCCATGAGAATATTAATCAGTGCTGTAACCGATCTTTTAAATTATTATTTAACACTTATTTATTTATTACTAAATTCACTTATAACAAACACCAACAATTTCTTAACTATTAATCCTATAAATTCCTACAACCCCTTTAACCTATCCACTAAACCTATTGATAATTATAACAACCACTTTCATAACCTTTTAGAATGATACAGTCTCTGGGGCAGGTCCTCAGTCGTCAGGAACACAGTCTTTGTTGTAGATTCTTTAACGCACTTAGCAGTCCTTTTTCTGGATCTCTCAGATGCAGGTTCGTCAGGGTAGTTGGTTATTGCAGTCTCACCTTAAATAAGGCTTCATGCTTTCTTCTCTGTGGGAGACCCCAGCCGTCTGCAGGCCAACTTACTTCTTTTGAATCAGGAACTCAGCTGCTCTGCCTCAGTCCTTAAAGCCAGGCACCGTTTCCTTTAGGCCACTGTTTGGACAGATCAAACCCCTCTAGGCAAAAGCTGAGCCACAGGATCCAGTCCTTGGCCTTTTGGTGTCTTGCTCAGGCTTTCTTTGCTCACCGGCTTCTTTCTGCTTCAGGGAGAGAGCTGGCCATCAATGGCCAGCCCTTTTTTCAGCAGGACTCTTGGAGCTCTCTAGCATCAGGGGCCTCTTCTCTTCTGGGCTCCATGCACTGTCCTTAAATAGGAGGAACTCTGTTTCATCTTAATTTGGGCTCCGCCCACTTAGCAGCTGAAAACAATGTCAGGTCAGATACTTTGTTTCTTCAAGTCTATTGAGTCTTTCCTGTTTTTCCTGACTTCAACCTTGTTTTTCAGTCTATTAAGTCTTTCCTGTTTTTGCTGACTTCATGCTGATAATGCTCTTCAGGCCCCGAATTAAGAGACAGTATCAGAAACTCCTATATATTTTCTAAATCTAATTTATCTAACCCCTACACAGTGCAAACATTTATTTATTTGTTTACTCTGAAATGGGAGCTCATGTAGCCCAGGCTAGTCCAGCTTTGTAGCTGAGGATAACCTTAAACTCCATATCCTCCTGCCTCTACCTCCCAAGTGCCTAGGATTACAGGTATGAGCCTACTTTAATAAGCCTATTTTTTATGTTTATTTATTACTTCAATTTACATCTCCATCATTGTCCCCCCCCCCCCCTCCTCCCAGAACTACCCTCCCACCCTCTCCCCCTTCTCCCACCTGTCCTACTCCTCTGGTGTGGAGTGCCCCTACATATCAGCCCCCTCAGTTCAGCAGCCATATGAGGACTAAGAGCTTCCTCTTACACTGGGGCCCTTCATGGCAGCTCCACTAGGGAAAACTGTCCCACTAACAAGTAACAAAGTCCATGTTCCTGTTCCCTTCAGTCTGTTGGTTGTAGGATAGTTATCTTGTACTATATGGCTAAAATCCACTTATAAGTGAATAGATGCCATGTGCATCTTTCTGGGTCTGGGTTAGCTCACTCAGGATGATCTTCTCTAGTTCCATCCATTAGGCAGCAAATTGCAGGATTTCCTTGTTTCTGATGGCTGAGTAATATTCCATTGTGTAGATGTACCACAGCTTTTTTTTTTATCCATTCGTTGTTTGAGGGACATCTGAGTTGTTTTCAGTTTCTAACTATTACAAATACAGCTGCTATGAACATAGTTGAGGAGATGTCCTTGTGGTTTGGTGAGGAATCGTTTAGATGTATAGCCAGGAGTAGTATGGCTGTGTCTTGAGGCAGAGCTAACTGAAAAGCTTCTGTAAGGCAAAGGACACTGTTATTCAAACAAAACGGCAACCTACAGATTGGGAAAAGATCTTCACTAACCACACATCTGACAGAGGGCTGATATACATAATTTACAAAGAACTCAAGAAATTAAATGCCAAGAAACCAAATAATCCAATCAAAAAATGGGGAACAGAGCTAAATAGAGAATTCACAAAGGAGGAATCCCTAATGGCCAAGAGACCCTTGAAGAAATGCTCAGCATCCTTAATCATCAGAGAAATGCAACTCAAGAAGACCCTGAGATTCCATCTCACACCTGTCAGAATGGCTAAGATCAGAAACTCAAAGGACAGCACATGCTGGCAAGGTTGTGGAGAAAGAGGAACACTCCTCCATTGCTGGTGGGAGTGAAAGCTTGTACAACCTCTGTGGAAATCAGTCTGGAGATATCTTAGAAAACTTGGAATAGCTCTGCCTCAAAACTCAGCAATAAGCCCATTTTTTTTTTAAATAAACTAAGACTGGGGCTTCAGCTCAGGCTGAAGCACTTGCCTAGCAATCACAAAGTTCCATGTTTGGACACATAGCCACAGGCCACTGTCCCCCACCACCTCTCCTAGAAGCTGCACAGCACGTGGCAACTTACAAGTCCAGAGGCACCTCTGGAATCAGGAACTGGGGTGAGACTCCAGGACCTACACTCTCATGGATCCTCTAGGGAATTTCACTGTCCCTCGAGTGTAAGAATATTCAATCATAAAACATGGTTTGGAAAGCCAGGTCTTATGATGTTTTCTTTTTTAATTATGTATTTATTTTTATCTTATAAGCATTGGTGTTTTGCCTGCACATATGTCTGTGTGAGGGGGTCTGGCTACCAGAACTGGGAGTTACAGACAGTTGTGAACTCCCACATGGGTGCTGGGACCTGAACCCGGGGAGCAGTCAGTGCTCTTAACCCCTGAGCCGCCTCTCCAATCTGTGGGTTTGGATTCTATGTTAAGGGATTTCAGAAAGCAACTCCTGATCCTAATCCCCCTAGGCTGGTTCACGTGTAGACACTGGCTCCATTTATCAGAGGACATGAATGAGAAAAGAAAGTTATGTGTTTCTGCAGGGTGCAGTTGTGTGTGGGGTGTGCATGCGTATGTAGGTAGCATGTGTGTATACATGTGGCAGGCAGAGGGCAATACCCAGGGTCTTCCTCTGTCACTCTCTGCCATATTTGCTATGCCTTTTAAGATTTTTATCTGTATTTATTTTATATTTATGTGTATGGTGTATATGTGCATGTGCACATAAATGTATATGGGCACATGTGTGCCAGTTCATGTGCACATGTTTGTGTGCCTGCATACCTGAGATTGACATCAGAACTCTTCCTCTATCTCTCTTCATCTTATTCACTGAGGCAGGGTCTCTCAATTGGCCCCTAGCTCATCTATATGTCTAGTCTATGTAGCCAGCTTGCCTGGGGAGCCCCTGTTTCTACCTTCTGAGGATTTTTAGCCTTACATGTGGGATGCCAAATCCACCTGGAACTCACAAGTGAAGGTGGCATCCCACGTGGTGGTTCTGGGGGTATGAACTCTGGTCCTCCCACTTGTGGGGTGGGATGCTTTAAGATACCGAGCCATCTTCCCAGTTTCCCTTACTTTTGAGACAAGGTCCCTTTGTTGAACTTGGTGCTTGCCCATCGGCTAGACTGTCTGATCAATGAGGTCCAGCAATACATCTGGCTCCACCCCTGCAGCACCGGGGTTATGGACAAGCACTGCTGTGCCTGCTTTTAAGGGGTCCTGGGGATCTAAACTCAGTCCTCATGCTAACACAGCAAGCACCCATCCACTACACCATTTCCAGCCCCTGATTGTGGCTCTCTCATTAACATAAAATGAACTATCATCTGCTAATATGAAAGTAGAAAATTAGAAGCACAGACATGTGGAAGGAAGCTTCATACCAGCAGCCAAGAGCTAAGAGGCCTTGCGCAAGTCAGTTAGCCTTCCAAGCTTTGATTTCTTTACCTAAAGAAAATGGAGCTAGTACCCAGGATTGTGAGGTAAGGTCGGGCGGGTTGTACCCTGCTAAAAAGAACCAAGTTGATGGACAGGTGGGAGCTGAAGTCCAGCTGGGCCAGGTTTTGTCCCCCTGAGGAAGGAACATTTATATGTAATTGATTCGGGGACAGCAGGGGTTGAGCTGAGGCTCTGGCAGTACTCGCCCCTGCTCAGCTCATCCATTGTAAGAATCAAAAGAGAGGGGAAGCCATTTGTAAAGGACACAGTGCCGTATAAAGAAGAGACAAGAGACTGGGAGGATGGGTTGGTGGGCAAAATACTCACCACAAAGGCATGAGGACCTGAGTTCAGTGCCCTAACACATGTATCAAAGGCCGGGCGTGGCAGCATGTGTCTGTAACCCCAGTTCAGGAGAGGTGAAGACAGGAGGATTCCTGGGAGTCACTGGCCAGTCAGCTTTGGGTTCAGTGAGAGACTTTGCCTCAAAAAAAAAAAAAAATGAGGTGGAGAATAAGGCATCCTGTGTCAACCTCTGGCAACATGAGTACTGTGTGTACACACATGAACATTATACATCAGGTGTTGTTTCCATTGTTATTGCATCATTATGCTTGGAATTCCACTCAGATCAGTTAGCAAAACTCCCACTGTGCTATTGGAATCGAGAGCCCTCTGCATCCACCATTGACCTCGCTACAAACTCCAGCACCTGGAGAACCAAGTGGGGTTTTTGGTCATTGGACCTGAAATTGCAGAACAGCTTACCATGTCCTGGAGGTTGCTCTGCTTGCTGGTGGGGATCATCTTCAAGCATACTTGGGCAACCTGTGGGTCAGATAGGTGCTGCAGCTGAGTGCCCAGCAGCAGCCTGGGGACCTCCACTCTATGAAGTTGAGTTGCTGGCTAGCGTGAGACACACAGAATAGGGACAGAAGCGCTAGACGACCTGTGGGCTTTCCTCTTACATGGTAGGCATTTGCAGATTAATCCAACTCACTTGGAGGTGACTTCTGTTTTAGACCTAAGCGGAAAGAAGACCTTGTCTGACCACTGCACTGAGGGACCAAACTTTCTTGCTAAGACACAGCACAGTCCCCTGTTAACCTGACTTCTTAAATATCAATACTGAACACGGAGCAGGGGATGCACTCATGAGTGTGTGTGTGTGTGTGTGTGTGTGTGTGTGTGTGTGTGTGTGTGTGTATATGTATGCATGAGTGTGTATCTCTGTGTCTGAGTGTGTGTATGTATGTGTGTGTCTCTCTGAGTGTGTGTATGTATGTGTCTCTGTGTCTGTGTGTATGTATATATGTGTCTCTGTCTATGTGTGTGTTTCTGTGTCTGAGTGTGGATATATGTCTGTGTGTCTGACTGTGTGTGTGTCTCTGTGTCCGAGTGTGTGTATGTGTATGTCTGTGTGTGTGTTTATATATGTATGTGTGTCTGTGTGTGCATATGCGTGCATGCACAACTTCGAGTGCCTCTCCTCAGATTCTTTTCACCTTTTGTTTGAGGCGCACTCTGTCTTTGGTCTACAACTTCACCACATAGACTAGCTCAGCTGGCCAGTGAGCTACAGTAGTCCACCTGTCCCTGACTCTCACATTACCATCACAGGAATTGTTAGCACAAACTCCCACACCACCTGGCTTCTCACATGGACTCTAGAGACTGAACTCGGGTCTTCACACTTGCTTTCTCTACTGAGCCCTGTCACCAGCCCAGGGGAAGCTCTTATTATAAACACATTGATGGCTTTGTGTTACCAATAAACACATGGTGACAATTGTAGAGTATGGAACCCATTGAGGTGTTCTGGGACCAGCTGCCTAGAGCACACATGATATCTGTCAAAGGCCCTTCCTCGAAAGACCTTCTCTTTCTTTCCACCTATCTCCCAACTAAAGACCCAAAGTCCTGTTTGGCTTATCTTGATGCACATGTGAACATAATAAACTTCCCAGTAAACCAAGTGTCTCTCTGGTCCCCCCTCTCCCACCTGAATATATAACCTTTTGTATTTCTTGAAGCTCGGGCTTGTTTGGGGTCTTCCATAGGTGGCCCAAGCTTCCCAGGTCGTAGACAAAAATGAAGCATTTATTTTGCATTGCCTCATTTTGCAAATCAAAAGTAAATCTCTAGTCCCTCCCAGGGGAGGGAGCTTGCTCTGTGGGAACAGCTCCCCTAAGGGATTTCTGTACCAGGAGATAAGGTGGCTGACTGCCAGAGAGGAGACCACATCTTCAAACGATGCCTAATTAAGTTCGAGCCAGTGGGCTACCTCTGAGGACTAGGGGGCTCTCTTGGAAGATAAGACACAAGACAGAGAGATGGAGGAAGGGCTAGGCTCTAGCGATAAAGTCAATCCAGATCAGCCCCTCCCATCTGCCACCAGAAGTCATTCTTAACAGGCTCTGAGGTCCTATGAAAGAACAAACAAAAAAAAAAAAAAAAGTGGTATGAGATTGGAGACTGCTGGCCCTTCTGCCCATAATCTGGGGCACAGGTTCTGGGTAAATGGTGACACTGGGCTCCAGTGGAAGATAAGGAAGATGCTATTGATGGGAACAGTATGTTCTTCCATCCCATACGCCAATCCCCAGTGATTCACTCCCCCAAAGCAGGGACATTAAGAAGGTGTGTCTCCTTTATCCACGCAAGGCCGTGTTTTGCTGCCATCAGCAGAATTCTGATGGTATTCTGTGGTTCCTAGTACCATGTGGTGCATTTCCCTGGCTCCTTTTAGAACAGGATGGTTCCTGTGTTTTGCACTGAAAATGTGCGTGCCTAGTTTCCAGTCTCCTTTGAACTTCCATTTTTTTCATCTTCAGCAGAGGCCATCACCTAAGAGATCACAAAATCTTGCTCAGCCCACACACGTAAGTTGAAAGTTCTAAAGTGGAAGGAAGCTGCCAGCTCAACTCCTTTGTTAACTACAGTGTAGAACTTTACTTTTTTTTTTTCTTTCTTGACTCTTCCCAGATCTCAGAGTAGTAGAGTTTCTTGGCAAAAGTACAAACTTCAAAGTACATGGTAGAGACCTGGAGGCACTCTGGTGCCTGGGATGGTTATGGTTTTGGTAGTGGTTTTATAGGATGTGATACCCTGAAAGAACTAGGTACCCAAACCCAGAGGAACCATGAGGCTTTCTGCAGCTTATATGGGTCACCCTCTCACTTCCTTTCCCATCCTTCAATCAATAACATATATAATTTGTGCATGTTTGCACACGTGTGTAAACATGAAAGTGGAGGCCAGAGGACACCCTCAGTTGATGTCTCTCAAATGCTATTCGGTCTTTTGTTTTGAGACAAATCTCTCATTGGGCCTAGAACTCACCATTAGGCCAGGCTGGCTGGCCAGGAAACCGTAGGCATCCTCCTGCCTCCTCTTCTCCAGTGGAGGTTACTAGCTTATGCCACCACACCCAGATTTTACATGAGTCCTGGGCATTGAACTCGGGTCTGCATGCTTTCAAAACTAGCACCATACACACTGAGCTGCCTCCTCAGCCTCAACATCAGCATCTTTTTCTTTTTACTCTTTTTATTTTTAAATTTCACTTAATATCCTGAGTGCAGCTCGCCCTCCTCTCCTCCCAGTCCGACTTCACATAGCCCCTCCCCCATAACTCCTCCCCTTTTTCTCTGAGAAGGAGGCCCACCATGGGTACCAATCTGTCTTGGCACATCAATTTGCTGCAGGACTAGGTGCATCCTCTCCCCATAAGGCCAGGCAAGGTGGTCCAATTAGGGGAACAGGATCCACAGGCAGTCAACAGAGTCAGGGACAGCCCACATTCCAGTTGTTGGGGGATCCTCATGAAGCTGCTCATCTGCTACATATGTGCATCAGGGGGGACTAGGTCCAGCTCATGCATGTTCTTTGGTTGGTGGTTCAGTCTCTGTGAGCCCCCAAGGGCCTAGGTTAGTTGACTCTGTTGGTCTTCTTGTGGAGTTCTTGTCCCTCCCAGGTTCTTCTATCCTTCCCCTCAACTCTTCCACAAGACTCCCAGAGCTCTGCCTAATGTTTGGCTGTGGGTCTCAGCATCTGCTTCCACCCAATGCTAGGTGGAGCCTCTCAGAGGACGGTTATACTCGGTTCCTGTCTGCAAGCATAGTGGAGTATCATTAACAGTGTCAGGGATTGATTCTCACCTATGGGATGGGTCTCAAGTTGGGTCAGTCATTGGGTGGCCAACTTAATTAAAGTAAAAATTGGCTCTTGAGAATTGTGACACCCCCTGAGCTAATTGTCAGGGGAGAGGAGTACATGCTTTTTCTAAGTCCTTTTGATGTTACAAGGTAGTGGAGCTTCTAGTAAAAATGGACCCACAAAAGTCACGGTGCCCTGGTCGCACCTCTTAGCTCACTTAAACAGCTGAGCTGCTGTTTTAATTCTAATCTTCAGATGTGAAAAACAGAATCTGACTTCTGGGATGACCTCTGACCTCGAGGCCCCAGGCTTAAGGCTTTCTGTGTGACACCTGCTCATTCTTTGACCTTCTCTTCATGTCTAGAGCCCAATGACAAGTGACATGGTGATCAGTCAGTCCAACAGCTTATCCCTGGAGATCCCAGTGTCTGAGTCCCTCTCCCTCTCCCTCTCCAGCTTATCCCCACTAAGTGTGTGGGTGGGTGGGTGTATTTGCAGGTCAGAAGACAGCCTTCTAGGCTGTCATTCTTCCTGTGCTGTCCACCTTATCTTTCCAGACAGGGTCTCTCACTCACCTAGAACAACCCAATGAGACAAGATTGATTGACTAGCAAGCCTCCAGGATCCGCCTGTCTCTGCCTCCTTAACTCTGGGATTGCAAGTGTGCACCATTATTTCTGGCTTTTTTTTTTTTTAATGGGAATTCTGGTTATTGAACTCAGGTCTTTATATTTGAAAAGCAAGCACTTACAACTGAGCTGACTTGCCAGCGCCCATGAATCAGCTTTACCTATAATAATAATAATTTTTAAAAAACCAAAACAATTAACTTACAAAGAGAAAGGATTGGTTAACTCACCATTCTGGAGGCTCCAGACCAAGACTGGGCAGCCTCTAGCTTTGAATCCCTAGTAGGTATGTCAGATGGCAGTGATAAGGAGCTTATATTAGAACAAGATACATCACGAGGTGGAAGGAGAAAGGGGGTAGTAAGAAAGAGAGGAGAAAAGGAGGGAAGAAGAGAGAAGGAGATTAGTGGGGTTCTGCTATCTTTTGGGAGCTCACCCCAATACCCTAAAAACCCCATGAAGTCATTCTCTAGAGTGACACCATTGGGGACAAATCAGAATTTTGGAGAAGCAGGAGTTCATGGGATTGGTTGTTAGGTGGGGACAAGTCATTTGCTTTGATACCAAGGAGCCGAGTCAGTGATGGAGGACTTGGCTGAGAAGGAATCATAGTGAGATTCCCAATCTTGGCCCTAGAATTAAACTTACAGGGAGAACTAATGTGGATGGTCTGCCAAACAAGGGTAGGTCAATCCCTGTGGCTTTACACTGGGAGAGAACATTCCAGAAAGCAAGTAGGTTCTTTGGTTGAATGGGAAAGGCAAATGGGGCTGAGAAGCCAAACAATGAGTTGCTCCTCCCTGGTCACCACAGAAAAAAAGCCATTGGCTTGTGTCTCTCTAGTGTACAGGATTTGAACATAAAATTCACTGACACTTCTGTGAAGTCATCAGCTGCCATCAGGGAAATCTGAACAGCCATGACAACCTCATCTTGGTACTAGCTCTGCCCATGGTCCCCTTGGTGACCCTCGTGGACAAGCTCTACATCACTCCCATAATTTTCTCAGATAAGGAAATCAATATTAATGAACCCTAAGTCTTTGCTTAGCTCTAAGATGGAAATTCACTTCTTATTCTATTTCCTATTTCCGATTGCACCCAGGCCCATGGCCACCATCATTGTGGTGTGTGTTTGTGTGTGTGTTCTTCCTTTTAAACGGCACTAGTTGCATCAGCTCAGACCTCCCATTAATGACCCATTTGAACCTGATCAAAAACCTATCTCCATATAAGTTTACATTTAGATGCAGATACAACCAATTGATCACATAAAGATAACCCAACAATGCCAGGCCAATTAGAAAGAGGTGCTAAAATTTTATATGTAAACCCTTTCCTATGTGCAGTTTCTGAAGAAAAATTCAAACATATAAGTCGTCTCTTTTATCAACTAGCATTTAAAAGAGTTAAAGCCACTTCTACTTACAATTCTAAAATCTCCTTCCCTGGTTCTTGATTCTGCCTGCTTATGCTCTGGTGGTTCATCCCGATGGTGGTAGGCTGGGGGTTCTCCAGCTGACACAAGATTGCAGGCTTGCCATTCTCTCCTGGAGGGGGTGAGATCCCTTCTGGGTCTCACCTAAAGTCAAGATTCATTCTGCACCAGGGATCTCACTGTCAAGGAAGAGTCTAAAACTCTTGTACACGTGTGGGCACTGGAGTTGCCACCACCAATGATTGGTAGACTGCCTTTTTCACTCAGGCATAGTTGCAGACAAGTCAGTGTATGTGAGAATTATATCTACACCATTACCACCAAACTCATGCTACACACCCCACATCTGGTGATGGGGACATACACTGGAATGGATCTTTAATTACGTTAAAGTGAGGTCATTAAAGTGATGTCTTAGCCAGTACATCTGGTTTCCTTATACAGGGGAAGACTTTGTATACAGGCACACTCCACTAATTATGGGCACACATTGTCATTAACTTTCTTGCTGAAGATTTCTCCCAACTGATTGCCTATCTAAAGTTCATATAGATTTAAGATCACACACACATACACAGAAAGAGAGACAGAGAGACAGAGATGAAGACAGGGAGACAAAGACAGAGACAGAGAGAACACACAGGGTAATGTACTTATGAGCCAAGGACAGCCAGCAGCCATCAAAGTTGGGAAAGAGATACGGAAATTATCCCTCCTCGTAGACTTCAAAAGAGGCCAACCTGAGAGCTGGAAAAATGGCTCATCAGCCAAGAGGGCTCACTGCTCTTGCAGAATTTCACAGTTAATTTCACAGCACCCACTTGGTGACTTACAACCATCTGTAATTCTGGTTCCAGGGTATCTGGCACCCTCTTCTAATCTCCACCACCACTGGTACATACACAATATTCATTCACTCAGGCAAAATATTCATACACATAAAATTAAAAAAAAATCTTTAAAAGTAAAGAGGACCAATATGCCCCCAATCCTACAGCTTCCAGAACCATGAGACAGTAAGCATATTGTTTAGACCCCCCAGTCTCTATACTTTGATCTAACAACTCCAGCACACACCTCTGGTGGTCCCCTGAAATAAGCCTGGGGAGTAGAGAAATGAAAGCAGCTGAAAGGGGCTCACCTCACCAAGAAGAACTGGGGTTCAGTCCTGTGAGGAGCTCTGGGAGACTACATAGAAGAGATATCTTGGAGTAACCCCAGCTGAGGGACAAAAACAGCAGGGGTTCCCTCTCTACCTGCCCTCTGCCCTCAGCTCTGGTACCCAACTTCTCATTAGAATCCTGAAGGCGAGGCATCTGATGAGTGTGAAATAAGAATTGATTGGCACCCTAGAACAGTGAGCAGTGATAAGATTGGGGCTGAACATCATCTGCCACACACCAAATTCAGAAGATGTTCCAGGTATGATCTAGAAGCCTTATTCTGAGCCAGTGATGTCCCCTGAGAGCAGAATAGCAATCTATCTAGGTGAGGGTTCCCATCACCCAAGCCCCTAAATAGAAACCCAACAGTCTCTGGGAGAAGGAAGATGAGTGGGGGATAGTGTGGCTTTACATAATGTTAGTGTAGCAATAACAAATGCTAGCCCTCAGTGTATTGTGTGTGCATGTGTGTATGTGGTGTGTGTGTGTGTGTGTGTGTGTGTGTGTGTGTGTGTGTGTGTGTTGCACATGTGGAGGCCAGAGGACAATCTCAGGTGTCTTTCCTCAAGAATGCTGTCCACCTTGTTTTCTGAGACAGGGGCTCTCCTGGCTTGGAAACTCCCCAGTTAAACTAGGCTGTCTGGCCAGTGAGCCCTGGCTACCTATCTGCCTAACCTCTGCCTCTTCAGAGCTGAGATTACAAATGCTGCCCACCCCCATCCACATTCTGCATGATCTGTGAGCTCAGGGGAAAAAGATGAGTGTGACCACTCTCCTTACTTCAAGTCATTTTCCCTGCTGCAGCACAGCCGAAGGAACCTCTTGCTTCCTCTCCTGCTCTAAGCACTGGGCCAACAGGATTCAAGCTTCTTTTGCAGGTTGCTGTCCTGTGAAAGCTCCCCTGGGCCTCCAATGAGGAGCAGGCCTGAGTTCTGTGTCACAGATCTCTGGTGCAAAAGCCTGTGAGATTGCTTGCACTTGGGGACCTGTCCTTCTATGAGGGTCTCATCCTCACCCCATGGATCACTTTAGCTGGAAGCCACCTCACATATTCCTGAGTGGTGATGCGTAGTGATGTGCCTGAAGTCAGTGCCCTGGGCTGCCTACAGGCACCAGTCATTCTCACAGGTCTCCCTCCAGAGCTATATAGATAGCTTATGGCTATTTTTGCTATGCGCAGAGATGGCACACCCTGTGCCTGTTTCTTCCTATTGCCCTTCACTTTGAATTTTTATCATTTGTCACTTTTGGCTAGTGTCCTACTTAGTATTTATTGTCAACTTGACAGAAACAAGAGTGACCTGGGGAGGAATCTCCATTGAGAAATTGCCCTGATAAGATTCAAATTGTCTTGGTTACTGGTTCATGTAGGAGGGCCCAGCCCACTGTGGGTGAGGCCACACTTGGACAGGGAGTGCTCGATAAGAAAGCAGGCTGAACGTGAGCCAGGGAGAGCCAGCTAGTAAGCAGTGTTCCTCCTTGGGCTCTATCCCAGTTTCTTGAGTTCTCACGCTGACTTTCCTCAGTGGTATAATTGTGACCTGGGAGCCGTAGGTAGAGATGAACTCTTTCCCACCCAAGTCACTCTTGATCTTGCTGTTTATCACAACATCAGAAAACAAACTAGAATACTTGGTCAGTGGCCCTCAGGGGACCCCCCCCCCACACACACACATATACCAAGATGGACCTCTCATTTTGGACACAAGGCCTGTCCTGGACACTTTGGCTACCTCAGTACCTTTCTAATTTTTGTATTCTAGCTTTCAAGCATACTAATGGCGGAGCACAAGTGAGGAGGTTAGAGGACACTTAAACTAGTCAGTTCTGGCTTTCCACTATGATCCCGGGAAGAGGCCTGAACTCCCCAGGCTTGCTGACATGCTCCTTTGCCCACTGAGCCATCTTGCCACCCAGTTGGCCCTTTAAGTCTTGATAGGATATTGAAGGATGGAGTCCTATTGGGCTATAGTAGCTGGAAGGTAAGGAGTAAGGTGGTAACACAGGGACAGGGAGGTTGAGAGACATGAAATCACTTGTCCAAGCTGGCAGCTGGACAGTAGACGAGAGATCCTTTTTGCCATTATTGGGATAAAGATCTAGGAAAGAGGTATAGCCAAGGGCAAGGGACTAACACAGGGAACAGAGGTTCCATGTTTTCAGTGTAGAAACACAAGGAAGTGGGATGTTTGTTCTGAGCAGCTTGTCCATGGGACAGTGAAGGTCATACTCTGCAGCACCTGGTCATCAATTGAATAATAACTTGTGAAGAATGGCTCTCAACACTGGGCTCGGTATCCTTCTGTCCTTACATGGGGGAACAAAGCATCAAGTCAAGGTTTCACCAATGAAAGAAGAGAAACAGATGAGTTTGTGTCCCTTCATGCACTTTGCTCTTTGTAGTGCAGAGCCTGAGTGTAAATCACCACACTGTCACCCCCACATCTGTGGGGTGAGGAGATGGCAGAGGCCATGTGTGGGAGTGGGAAGGACTCATCGGGCAGAGTGTTCTCTGGTACTTGCTGAGTCCAGGTATCTCTTTTCAAATCACAGACAGAGAAAGAACAAGGCCACACTCTGGCTGCCACTGGCTTAGCAGACCTCCCAGAACCACCTTCTGATGTGGGTCTGTATTTGAGGTTTAATGCTTGACTGGATGCCAGGTTCCAAAAGGAAGTAAAAGGTGGTTACTAATACCCAAGTATTAGTCAGGATTCACTAAAGGAAAAGAAGTGTGTGTGTGTGTGTGTGTGTGTGTGTGTGTGTGTGTGTGTGTGTATCTGAGTGTCTTTGTCTGTGTGTGTGTGTGTCTCTAGGTATAATCTTTGTCTCTCTCTGTGTGTGTGTGTGTGTGTGTGTTTGTCTCTATCTCTGTGTGTCTTTGTGTCTTTGTGTGTGTCTCTGGGTGTAATCTTTCTCTCTCTCTGTGTGTGTGTGTGTGAGAGAGAGAGGGATAGAGAGAGTGTGTGTGTGTGTTTTACTATATTAGCTTAAAAGTTATAGTCTAGGTAGTCCACCAATGACTGCCTCATATTTGAGAGGTCAAGAATCCAGTAGTTGCTCAATCTATGTGTCCATATGTCTCAGCTGCCCCTCCCGCTCTAGTGCTGAAGGCCTGGAGGATTCCTGGAGAGCTGTTGATCTTCAGTCTGCATTGGACTCCCAAAGAAATTGATTCTAATAACAGTGAAGGAATGCTTTAGCAACAGGATGGATAAATAAACATATCTGGAAGCATGTAGGCGAGAACAAAATTCCCTTCTTCCATGTCCTTTTGTCTGGGCTGCCACCAGAAGCTGCTGCCAATATGTAGGGTGTGTCTCCCCACTTCAGAAAATCTGATCAGGAAAATCCCTCATGAGAGAGCCCAGCATCTTTCATTTTAGTTGACTCCAGACCTGGTCAAGTTGACAACCAAAATTAGCCATCATGGTCCAGGAGCAGTGGGTGACAGAGGGGACAGAGGGGAGGGGGGCACCATGGCTTAATGGAGGCAGAAATGAGGACGCTGCACACACTGCAGTCTCCTTGCTTCTCACTTCTGTGACAGGCATGGGTGATTGGTGGATGGGGCACTGTTCTGCCCCTTATCAGAGAGCTTGACATCTGTATGAATCTGGAATAAGAAACCAGTATATTGCCCAGGCCCCTTCATTGTATGGATGTGGGAAGCAAGACTAACAGAAGAGTCATGCTCAAGGTAGGTCTTGGTGGTAATGCCTGGCTAGGTGAGGGATCATTTAGCTCTGGGCCAGTACATGTTTGGGGCCTATGAGAGTTAGAAGGCACAGAAAATCGGCTCAAATGGACTTGAACCAAAAGGGCTGGGTTATCTCTCATCACTGGAAAGTTTAAATGTTGGGCATGAAGAGACATCTGGGTTCTCATCTCAAACCACACCGTGTAGTCCCTCTGATCTGCATTCCCATTTCCAGCTCCTTCTGTGTTGACTTCACCCAGTAGCTTTATTATAAAGTGAGCCAGCCCATGGGTTCCCCAAAGGGCTTCTGACACCCTTGAACTCACTTCATTTCTGGTCTTGAACCTTTCTAACATTTGCTTTCTCTCTTGACATCTTTTCCAATATACAGACTTCTTACATAATCTCAATTCCAGTCTAGAAGGACCTTTCAACGTCACCCTCAAAAGCTCAGATGATGTTCATGTACTGGCCTCCAGTCAAAAATTCTTCTCTGGAGTACCATCTGGGTCTGTGTTCCCCTAGGCTAGGGGACGAGAGCTGTTATTCTGAAGGAAAATCTATGAAAACCTGTGTGTTCATGCATGTGTGTGTGTGTGTGTGTGTGTGTGTGTGTGTGTGTGTGCGTGCGTGCACGCACGTGCATGCATGTATATCAGGTAACTACTTTATTAGAGGGATTGAAGCAATCCCTTCTACAGGAAGGACAGAGGCCCAGGAAACTCACAAGACTCATGAGGTCCCTCCTTGGAGTTGTATAAGCCATTATTAACAATTGCAGAAGTAGGACTGGAGAGATAGCTCAGCAGTTAAGATCCATTACTGCTCTAGCAGAGGACAGGAGTTTGATTTTAACACCCACCTCGGGCAGTTCGCAAACATCTGTAATTCCTGCTTCATAGGACTGGTGCCCTCTGCTGCTCTCCATAGGTGCCTTCACACATCTCTGCACGCACACATGCACGAATGCACACCCCCACACACACAAGACTCTTCCATGGTGTAGCTGCCTGCAAGTTGCACAAGAATCTTCAGAAATGTATCTTTCATAAGTCATTGTCTGTGCTGGGAAGCAATTTTTGTTATAATTGTCTGTGTCCCCATGCTCCTGTAAGAACCCCAGAAAACTCATTAGTTCACCAAGCTGGGCTTCATGGGATAATTTCTTTGGTGTTCTCTCCCCCCCACCTCCTCTCCCTCTGACCTCTTACCTCACTTCTCTTCTCTCTGTCTCTTCTTTTTTCTCTCTCGGTGTAACACAATGTTCACATACATAAAAACATTTTCCAGGAAGGAGTGCTGCATAAAACATAAAGCTATTCACACATTGGAGCACATATACCCTAGGAAACAGACCCAGCCAAAGCAGAATTGCCCATGGGGGGGGTTGTTGGAAGTGCTTCACTAGGGATGAGGCCAAGTGGCTTTTGACCAATATTACCTAGGAATGTGCCTGGTGAAGGATTATCCTGGCTGCTGTTTTCTGAGCATGGAAGTTGCTACCAGGAGACTGTTCCACCCTGACCTCATCGCCATGATTTCAGATGCACTTGAAGAGATTGGTAAGTGAGTTTAATGAGCCCCTTCTGACTCTGGGTTTGAAAAAAAGTGATGGAATACATTCCTGGCTTTAAGCAAAATCATGGTCAAAAGAACTCTGCCCAGTTTAACTGGCAATGGGCTCTCTTGGGAAAGTTTTATCATTTTATGCTCAAACTAGATTCTCCAATTTGCAAATGCTTTTATCCAAATATGAGCCACAGAGTGCTCTAGGAGGTGCTGGGGTGTGTGCTGTGCTGAGTCCCTACCCACAGTGCTCTGGGGGTGTGCTAGAGGGAATAACGAGTACCTACCCGTAGTGCTCTGGGAGGAGCTGGAGTGAGTACTGTATCCCTACCCATAGTGCTCTGGGAGGCGCTGGAGTGAGTACTGGATCCCTACCCATAGCGCT
>CAJQZJ010033670.1:715755-729318 GCA_907164525.1 Lophiomys imhausi | reverse complement strand
GCTCTGGGAGGCGCTGGAGTGAGTACTGGATCCCTACCCATAGCGCTCTGGGAAGAGCTGGAGTGAGTACTGGATCCCTACCCATAGAGCTCTGGGAGGAGCTGGAGTGAGTACTGGATCCTTACCCATAGTGCTCTGGGAGGCGCTGGAGTGAGTACTGTGCCCCTACCTACAGCTCTACTCTCGTTCATCCTCATCCGCTGTCCACACACTCCCTCCCATTCCTTGGCTGTCCCCGTCCCTCTGGTTCCATGAGAATTTCTATCTCCCAGCTTTCTCACTGGCTTGAGGAAAGGGATGTGACACCCTGATAGAGGAACACGGGGAACTTGGCTTAACCAGGGCTGCTATGTGATCTTCTGTGACCATGATATATGGAGGGGGTTGAGGGTAGCACCTATCTCAAAAACCTCAGCACCAAGAATACCAACCCAGGGCAGGGTGTTTGAATCTACTCCCATAGTAGAGTCTTGGAAGAGAGGATTTGGCTGCCAAACACCCCAAGTTGTCCAAAATGCAACCCCAGCTCTTTTGGAGGCTTAGGCTCTGGACCAGTCACAGGTCATTATTCATTAACAAGCGGGTGGAATGTATTTGACTCTCAGGAAGGCAAGTCAGAGAGATTTATCCAAGACTAATGCCTAGACTAGGCTGGGTTTCTGAGAAAAGTTGTGATTAGAAAGGACTGAGATAAAGAGAAAACAAAGAACTAGCTTTGAGGAGACCTGGGACCCACAGGATCTGAAAAGGATAGACATGCTAGTATAATTTGGAAAGGGAGTGGAAGGGAGAGAATTATGATTTTGGAGATCTGAAGTCTACCCTCAAGATAGAGGATGGTGCTGTTCTAATCCAAGTCCAGCCTTCTGAGAAGCAGACAAGCTGGTGGCTGAAGTTCTAGTCCAAGTCCAAAGCCAACTCACTGGGCAAGAGAAGATTGAGGTCTTGAGGACCCTCAGAGTAAGGACGTTCTACCTCCTCAGGCCTTTTGTTCTTATCCAAGCCTTCACCAGGTGAGGCCCTCACACTGGGAAGAGCCACATATTCACATGTTCAGTGAGTATCTCATCCATATACAAAAACCCAGAATGTGTCTAAGCAAATACCCTGTGGTCCAAACAAGTTCACACATCCATGAGCCCACATGTTAGAGAACCTAAGGTGTAGACCTGAGCTAGATACAGGGACACAGAGCTGACCAGGTAGCAGAGGGCCTAGTCCTAGACTTGAGACGGGGGACCCTGATGGGCAGGTACCCATGGCAATGCATGATCAACGGCTTGACTGGTGGTTATCAGAATGAAGCACTAAGCTTGGGTCATGCCCAAAACTGCTGTGCAGGGACATTGAGGAACAGGATCCAGCTGCTCAGTTTCCCAAATGCAACTATCTGAGATTAACATTCCCATCTCAACCTTGCGTAACGAGGAACTGGTAACTCCCTGTTCCCAGGCAACCCAGGGTGATTCAGAAAGTGGGAATTTTCAAAACAACATAGCTTAGAGGAAAGAGGTTGGAGAGAGAGAGAGAGAACAATACAATGTATGAGCCACCCCTAAAAACGGGAAGCAGAAGAAACATAATATCCAGAAAAAAATCTGTTAGTATGTTTTATCATAGCATTTCCCTCCACTATAATAAAGAACTAAATTGTGCAGAACAGACATCTACAGATTGGGCACCTTTTTAAACATCAAAGTGGTTGGAGGAGGAAGATGCTGGAGTAGCTGACATCTCAGGGAGGTTTACCAGAAGGCAGAAGTGATCTGGATAAAAGGTGAACAGATGACTCACAGAAGTAGGGAGATGAGAGAGACCCAGGGGAGTGAGAGGAAAGGAGCGTGGGTGAACGAATGCAGCAGATTCTAATCACAGCTCACATGGTTTGAATCTTCATCATCTAACACTGGAGCTGAACAACATTCTCCATGCTTCCGACTCTCATGTTTTCTGAAATAGGGCAAGCATCTCTTGCCTCAAAAGATAGACGCATGGAAGTGCATGGCACAGTGTTGGCCCACAGAAAGTATTTTATCTTCATTCTTTTTTTGCCATGTGTGCGGTGTCCATGGGGTCAGTGTGTGCACCTGTTTGTGGAGTGTGCATATATGGGGGAGGGGTACATGCACACATGCCTTTAGTTTCCTGTACTCCCCTTGAGACCTCATTAGAATTCATGATAGTTGCATGTTTCCTTTGGCCTTTCCTGGCAGCCTGAAGGCAGGACTTCCCCCTCCTGTTTTCTGGAATTATGTCCAGGTCCTGATTCAGAACTAGCTTCTCGGGAGGTGTTCAACAGACATGTGCATGAATGGAGACAGAAATAATCCTAAAAACACATCTGAATTAAAGATTGCTTCAGTCTTTGAAGGGTCATAAGTTGGCCAACTCTGAAATATCCAAACCGGAAGAGGAGGGTTACCATGGCAACCCTTCTTGCCCTTTTGTTTGTCAAACTGGGTGGCCCTGTTCCTTCTTCCTGTCTGGCTGCATCAGTGACCAGACTCCCCTAGACTTTGGCCCATTTCCTTAGCTTAAATTGCTTAAGTCCAGAGAGAATTGACAGCCCTGAGTGCCTGGCTCCATCTCCTGCTAGCAGGTCCCTTCCCAAACTGTCATGTCTCCCACCCCATCTTCCAGTCCTCCTGCCACCCTAGGGGTTCAGAGTCAGGAAAGACATATGTGCCCAAGTTGTCCTCACAGGGACTCATACACCAACTGTGCATGGTGTGTGGCATCTTTCTTCCTTCCCCTTATCAGTCTGTGGTGAGTGAATCAAAGCTCTGATTAATGGGAAACAGACCTCATGGGCAAGTTTGAGAGAGAGGAAAGCTGACCTCTGCACTCTATCCCTAATCAGATTAGCAGAGGATAAATTGAGGCTGACACATCGTTTTTATCTCTTATACCAACTCCAGTCGATTGGTATCGGCTGCCTAGACTGCTGTGTCACGAAAGAGAAAGAGGCAGGGCTCCCAAAAATCAGGAAAGCATAGTAGGATCGATTGACAATGTCTGCCGCAGGCGTGGGATAGTGACTAGAACAACAGACAGACTATCAGCTCCATAACTAGGTGGATGCCCAGTTTGCTTAGAGCAACAGAAGGGCTCAACTCCCAGCACAAGCACACACCTACTCAGCCTGAGTACAGTGAATAAGTGGGCAGTGTTTGCACAAGCAAAGGAGAGAGGGAGGAGAAGGAAGCAAGGTCACAGCTGCTGTTTCCAAGGCTTTCCTCTCCTTGCCCATTTCCACTTCTCGTTTTCTTTTTTGCACTCATCTGAGCCCTTGAAAACCAGTCCTGTGAGTATAAGCACTCTGGAGGTGGTCCCTGAGACACCTACCTCTTGCCTGGACCCCCATGCCTAGGCTGGCCTCAAGCTCACTGTACCCCAGGTTGGCATTGAACTTGGGAGCCTCTCACTTCAGCCTCCTAAGTAACTAGAATTACAGGCCTGCACCACCAGGCACAGCAACCAAGAACATTTTGATGAATCTGATCTCATCATAAGTTTGATCTCACCTCAGTGTCTGAGTCCTAGGGCCAGTGAGCTTGCAGGAGGTGCTGCACGCACTTGTGTGGCAGAGGGCAGAGGGCACATGTTACCCACAGGATATCTGTCCAGAAGCTCAAGGATGCAAAGTCTACATTATTTTTCAAAGACAGGTTCTTATTGTATAACTCTGACTTGTCTGGAACTTGCTACATAGACCAGGCTGGACTCAAACTCCACCCATCTCTGCTTCCTGCATGCTGGGATTAAAGGTGTGTACCACTATGCCAAGTCTCCCTCTGACTTTTGGAAGCAAGTCCTATGCTGAATGATAGTACCTGTGTTACTTCAGAGTGGACCACAGTGTTGCAGCATGATCTGTAGCACCCACCCACTCCCACTTCCCAGGGTGAGTGTGCCTGCACATGGCGGACATCTGAGACCTGAGCATGGAACAGTTTTCAGGCTGTTCACTCCCAGAATGACTGTCTTCTTCATCTGATTCTGTTTAGCCACAGATGACATCAGTAAGGAAAACATCCAGGACCCTAGTCAAGGCCCTCAGGCCATATTCTGTGATCCTGACCTAAGAATGAAGAGTTGACCCTTCAGTGTGTCCTGCAGATTTTGGATGCTCTTCTCTAATCATCCTGGCCCTAACTTCCTTCAAGTCCAGGTCCAGAGTATCTCTCCATGCCCACACTCTGAGCTGGGATGCTGATGATGACCAAGACTCTTCCTTCTCAAGACAGGAGTGGCACAGAGTTGGAAATGGAGCCTCTTAAATGACAAAGGATGGGGATGAACAGCCCTAAGTTTGGATCGTGGTTTTGTCTTGAGACTTTGGAGTATGGGGATAGTTATCTTGATTTTGAGACTCAAGTCTAATATGAAATTTGTGATCTTCAGATATGCCTGGAGGTGGTTTTATCAATTTGTATGTAATTTTGTGTATGGTGTGACTTTTTTTTTTTCCATTTCTGAGTTACGTCAGTGCTCAAAATCCTGAAACTCGGGAGCATTGCAGACAGACAACTCTAGGCTTAGGGCTGCCCTGCCCACTCCTCACTGTGTATTTGGTATCTTGGTAGTCTAAGAGCTTGTTTTGTGTGTTATTAAGGATCAAACCCAGGACCTCCCACATGCTGGGCAAGCATTTCACCACTGAGTTATATCCATGGCCCTCTTTTCAAATTTTCCTTTGAGACATGGCCTCACTAAGTTGCCTAGGCTGGCCTCAAACTCACTGTACCCCAGGTTGGCATTGAACTTGGGAGCCTCTCACCTCAGCCTCCTAAGTAACTAGAATTACAGGCCTGCACCACCAGGCACAGCTACCAAGAACATTTTGATGAATCTGATCTCATCATAAGTTTGATCTCACTGAGGCACAAAGTATTCTCAAGTTTGGCAAGTGTTCCCCGTATTTCCAATCAGACCCTGATTCTCAGAAATGGAGAAGAACTTTCCTGAAGCCAGCAGCAAGTAGAGGGCAGAGCCAGGGCTTACTGCCAGACTGTCTGACCCCGTACCATTGTCTCCTTACAACAGCCAAACAGTCTGGTCTGTCACCTGTTGCTACTATGACTGTGACTAGTGCCTAGGATAGGATTTGGCGCCTGGTTAGTTACTGCTCTTTCTAAGGCAATTCTGTTTCCTCACTGGTGTCTGGAAGCCAGATGCAGAAAGACTGCTCAAGTTGCAAGTTTACTGTTTCTAGACATGGCCCCTTTGTTCAGGGCTCATTTGTCCAGGGTTCACACCTCCTGGGGAGGGGGAGGGAGAGCTATGATGCTAAGATACTTATAACCTCATTAGAAGCTTTTCTGGAGTGCCCTCTTCTGAACTGAAGACACAGTGTCTGACTAAAAGCCAGCATGTCCAGAGAAGGGCATTGAAAGTGATGGGGGCAGGGACCCAACAGAGTCCAGCTCCTCCCAGCTCACCTTCCAGGAGTCCCCACACTCTGCACAGGTTGAGAAGGAGTTTGAGATGAAGCGAGCTAAGGAAACAGACTGTGAAAGCCATCCTTGGAGGGCCCAAGTGTTCTAAGACCCCAGCTCGAAGTATCCTCCCCCAGGAGGAGGAGACCACTCACTTCGGTGTCACTGTCTAAAGTGAGTAAAGAGAAAGGTGTAAAGGGCTGTCACTTCCCTCGCTTTATCTCTCAAAAAGTTCCAGGACACCAGAACAAAGGACTGAAAGTCACGATTGTCTGTGATTTTAGGGCAGGAGATTACTAGACTTCCTCCCAAGAAGCATGGGTCCAGGAAGCCCTACTGTGCAGGGGAAAGCCTTCACGCTCCCATCTGTCACTGTCAACATCCTGGTGTTCATCAGTGACTACAGAACCCCACAATCCAGACCCAGAACCTTGACCTGCTCTATTCAGAATTTGATCCTAAGATCACGGAGTTCCCTAAATGCCCTCCTCGGCGTGAAGCTTCCCCTCCCATCAGGACCTCACTAGTAAGACTAATTGATCTCTGCAAAGTGCTTTTAATGAACAGACATACTCAGTCAATTACTATTAGCAAAAGTCCTTAGAATCAGCAGCCTCCATTTCCCCTTGGTAATAGTCTCTCAAGCTTTTGATAATATTATCTATGTGTATGTGTGTGTGTCTGTGTGTGTGTGTACACATATCATGTGTTTGTATGCAGGTGCACATATGTATGTGCATGTACAAGTGTGCGTGTGTGTATGTGCATGCATGTGGAGACCAGAGGTCACCTCCAAGTCTTTCGCAGTTGCTCTCCCCTTTGCTTCTTCTTCCTGTTGTTTCAATACTTTGTCTCTTAGTCTTGCCTAGAACTTGCTGACTCGACTGGTTGGCCAGCAAGCTCCAGGAATCATCCTGTCTCTGCCTCACAGTGCTAATATGACACCATATTCCATTGTGCCTGGGTCTCTTAAATGGGTTTCCAGGTTTGAACTTGGGTCCTCATGCTTCACAGCAAGCACTTAATGCTACTGCCTGAACCATCCCTCTAGCCCTTGACATACATATGACAATTTGCAAACCATGTTCTGTAATTAATTGTTATTGCTTCTAAACTCAACAAGAAAATGAAACCCAACCACAGAACTCTGACTACATGTCCCTATGGGAGATCTAGCAGGAACTTGTTCTCTCTGATCCACCCTTTCTGAGGATCATGGTCCTGCTCTGTCCTGAAGAATCAAGGGCTTGCCACACAGCACAGCTCAGCCCAGGGTGCCTTTCCATGAAGCCAGCACCAGGGAAGAGCTGGGGTAAGGCGCTTTCCCTTTTCCTTTTCTATTACCCAGCACTCTTCTCACTGGAAAAGGACCACATGACTATGTTCTATCCAGAGGGATATGAGCAGAACTAATATTCCGAAATGTCCTGGCTCGGCCTCTTAGAAAACAGTAGATACCCCTCCAATGTGCTCCTCTATGCTTGAACCATGTCCACCTGGTTTTGTCTCTGTGCCTGAGGCTAGAAATGAAATAACCCAACACCTAAGACATGAGAAAAAAGGCTCCTGGCCCACAAACCCACCATCAGAGACTCCATTTGAAGAGTTGCTCAAGCTACCCATTAATGGTAGACTATTGTGTGTACAACAACACTTACTACTAATATTACTCTTTGTGTTTTGTTGAAATACTAAAAGAGTAGAACTCTAAGGCCACCCTCCAATAATATAATGACAAACATGGATACTGATTTTGGAGAATTCTCTGCTAATCAGAGAGGAGGGCTGACTAGGAAGAAGACTGAGCAAGCCACTGAGTGGGCCACAAACCCTGATAAAGAAGCAATCAGATTGTGCAACTTACCGTGAAAATTCATGGCACAGACCAATGTTAAGAGTGAAGCCCACTGCTCTCCATGAGACCTTTGGTGGGGTCAAAAATTTCCCTCCCGCTCCATATCAGAGTGACCCAGGCCTTCCTAGAGCTGGGAGATATGGCTTATTCTGGAAGATTCATCCTGAGAGCTTGCTGATACCGTTAGATGGCATCAGTAATTTTCTTGCTTTCTGTCAGTTAAACCTAAGCATCCCTAGGAGGGTGCTGTGGGGGATGAGTCAGCTGGAAATTCAGAGCTCTTGCAGAAAAACTGGTTTTGGTTCCCAGTACCCACCAAAACAGTGGCTCACAATGACCTGTTAACTCCAATTCCAGGGAATCTGGTGCCCTCTTCTGGGCTCTGTAGGCACTACACACACATTGCACATATACAAGTACACAAAAGTCTCATACCCGTAAAACAAATAGACGTTAGATAAAAGAGAAAGCACTCTGGACCTAGATATGTGGCCCTGGACCTTAGGTTTATATTAGGACATTACTGGTCAATAGAGCCCAGAGCAACACACCCCCTCCCACCCAGCATTGCTTTGTGCTCTGTGAGTAAAGGGGCTGAGCTGGATTAAACACCACTACTGCCTGAACCATCCCTCTAGCCTAAAGATAAGTACAGCCTGCAGTGTGTGTTACTTGGCTTGCAAGCTAGTGTTATAATTTTTATTAATTAGTTCTTAGCAGCTGAAAATTAAAGTTTTCCCCCAGCACTGCACACACAAAAATTAAGGTGTTTTGCTTTGCACTAAAAAAAAAAAAAAAAAAAAAAAAAAAAAAATCTAATTGCTCTTAAAACGTCTGGCAATGTTCAACATGTATTCCCTCTGGGCAGTAATTGGTTTTCCTCTCCAGACATGACATATGTCCTCTGGTTAGCGGCAATCCTCCCCTCCCCAGACCATGTGTTCATGTTCGTTATCTGCCTGGATAGTCCCACTTGGCACTTGAGTGTGAGCCCTAAAGTGCAAGTTTCTTTTCCTCCATGTGATGAGAAAACTTTCTGGTCTGGGTCTCATTGGCCAGCTTGGGTCACTCCTGAGCCGGGGTTACATGACAACGCAAGAAGCATGAGTCACGTGTTCTGACCTAGACAGGGGGAAGGAGGTGTGTGGGGCTTGGCATGGCTTCTCCTGAGCAAAACGACCTAAAAGTAAGGAATGTAAGCAGAGGACAGCAGCCAAGTCCTACTACACAGGACATTGTATGAAGGGAGCATTCCCTGACTCTATCAAAAAGCAAGCTAAATGAACCATGAGGCCATCATGGTCCCAGAACCTGGGGCTACTCCCCTGCCCTGCAACCACCTACAAACCTAGTGCAAAAGGCACAGCAGCTACAGGTCTGCCTACATGTCCCCAAGCACTGGAGGAAACTACACCCATGACCAAGAAGGAATCTGGCTTCACTGCAGATCTGGGCTTTTGACCATTGGGTTCAAAACTAAATGGGCAAGATTGAAGAGTAGGTGCCAGTGGTCGGAGCTTCCTGGTTTTCCCTGTCTTGGAACATGATTTTCCCCTCAGAATCTGACTGTTGGTGGTTTGGGTAGCTTGAGGGCTCTCCAATCGCTATCAGCTCAGGAATCTGTCTATGTGGGGAATGCAGCAGCAGCAGCTGTTTGGGAATAATGGCCTTTAAGAGATGATGGCTCATGATTCTCTCCTTTATTCGGGCTCTTGGTTTTAGCCAAGATCAAAGTAGATTCTCAATTTTGGGCTTCCTCTTGACAGCAGGGCTGGATGGGGATGAATGCTGGGGCTGTCCTTGTTGTCTTTCCCCTGTCCTTTCTTATCCATTTACCTCCCTGTTTGGCAGAGGCTGATAACCAATGTGGAAATCAGATAGTTTCCTTCATCCAGGACTTTCTTTTAAAATAGGCCGCTCATTTTTTTATGCATTAAGTAGAAAATCTTACAATATGTTCCACTGAGCACCATAATCCATAAACCCAGCCTCAAAAAAAGTGAGGTACAGCTAGCACATTGCAGGGGGATGAATATGTAACTTAAAAGGAAGTTCTAAAGGAAGCCTGGTGTGGTGGTATATGCCTGCAATCCCAGAACTTGAAAGGTAGAGGCAAACAGATCAAAAGTTCAAGGTTGTCTTCAACTAGGTAGCAAGTTACAGAAGAGCCTGGGTTATGTGAGATCTTGTTTTATTTTTTTTTAAGTCAAAAGAAAACTAATTTAATCCATTCCCCCTATGAAACTATAAAGTGTTTTAGAAGTTCTTTTCCTATAAAAATTGTAGAGGCAGCAATCCGAAGACAGCAATAGAATGAATGTAAAACACAGTAGTTTTATTTATCAAGAACGAAAAACCAATCCCCCACCCACAGTTTTCTGTGGAAACTGAAAATTAGGAACTTGTTTTATTTTTGTAGGAAACCTGAAGCCTCTACCATTCGTTTCCATTCCATATCATTTTTTAAAGATAAAATGAAAGGTTATTTTGCTCACAGAAAACTGTTATTGTTGCTAAATTTGCTAAGAAAATTGGGCAATTTATCAGTGGAGATGGCAACAGCAAATAGTCCAGCTTGCCAGAGGCATGATGCCACTGTCAGCAACATTAATAAGTTATGAGAGAGAAAAAAATCCCAGGTTTCAGGGTGGTGATCATGAATTCAGGAGTCATGGGCAGGAAGGTAGATGGTGGCTGGGACTTCCCTGGAGCATCTCATGACCAGCACCAGACATTCTTGGGAAAGGTGCTTGTTAGCATCTGATGGTGCATAGCCAGACAGACCTTTGCACTTTATGCTACAAATCTTCCTGGGAGATTTGGGGGGAAGAGAAGGGATTAAGTGAGTATTTTCTCTGCTCGTGCTGGGTTAGCCCTTCCTTATCTTGGCTTTCTGTGTTGGTTTGGGGCTTTGAATAATGTCTCACTTTGTGAAAACACCCAGCAATCATGTCACAATTGGGAAGGAAATGGATGGTGTCACATTGATAGGGTGAATGTTATTTGGAGTAGATAAGTGAGTCTGGGTGGCTACTGCTGAATGGCAAAGCCATTGTTATTGACTATTTTGTAGGAATGCATTTAAGGCTGCACACGTACATAATTCATAGGCATTGTACTTGAGAAATGTCCAGCAAGGTACAACAAATAAGAATGAATGCAGAGTCTAGACTGGTAGCCCAGCTTGAAAGTCATGTTATGAGAAGCAGAGATACCGATACAGGCAAAATGGGATGACAACTACATGGAAGAGGCCCAAAAAGCCTCCCTCAGAGAGGTGTTGCCATGGTCCCCTAGCAAATATTTACTATGTGGGGACAGCAACAAATTATTGGCAAAGGTATAAAGAGGTTTACCAGTGGCATAGAATGAAGGACATAAAATGGAGACATCAGCCATCACACATGTACCAAGGCACAGAGTGATGAGAGGCCATGCCCACCATTGTGGATCTGAGCCCACCCATCAGTATGCATGCTTGTCTTGGAGAAAATATCTTTGGAGAAAATATTCATAGGTCTGTTTATTTAGGTAGGAAATGTACATCAGTGGAGAGAAAGAGAGAGAGAGTGAGTATCTTAGAAAGCAATAATATCAAACATTTCGTATTGATTATTGTGGTGGTTTGACTGAAAATGGCCCCATAGGCTCATAGGGAATGGCACTATTTGGAAGTGTGGCCTTGTTGGAGGAAGTGTGTCACTGGGCATTTGGCTTTCAGGTTTCAAGAGCTCAAGCCAGGCTCAGTGTCACTCTCTCTTCCTGCTGTCTGCTGATCCAGATGTAGAAGTCTCAGTTCCCTCTCCAGTACCATGACTGCCTGCATGCTGCCTTGCTTCCTGCCATGATGACAGTGGACTAAACCTCTGAACTATAAGCCATCCCTAACTAAACGCTTTCCTTTATAAGAGTTGCTGTGGTCATGGTGTCTCTTCACAGCAACAGAAACCTAAGACAATTATCCTCCATCTATGTTCAGCGGAAGGTAAAGGGGAAACATGGTGCTGGAGAGTGCCTTTCAGAAGTTCCTCATGTTCCTCTCCATTGCACCACATCCCTCTACTCTTTGGAGCATCTCCAAGATGGCACCCTCAACCTCTGCCTGTATAAGGAAATGATCATTTCCTTATACAGTCCTCTCCAACACTTAATAGATAGGATCTGTGTCACCGAGAAAATGTTGCACATGTGCTTCTTTTGAGCCTAGACCCAGGCAATAGGTTCCCTCTAGCTTCCTTGAATCATTTGCTCTCAGGGCTCCAGCTGCCATGTTGGACATTCAGGAACCCTACAGGGAAGTCTACATGGTTAGGTATGGACACCTGCTGACATCCACGTGAGTGCACCATCTTGGAGGTTAGCTCTCACAAACCTAGTCTAGCCCTCAGATGGCTGTAAACCCAGTCACCATTGTGATCAGTACCTCCCAAGAGAGCCAGACCTGCTCCTCCAAGCCATTCCCACACTTTTGACCCACACAACTGTAAGATAAGAATGGTGTATTATTGCACCCCGCTAAATTTTAGAATAATTTGTAATGCAGCTGCTGCTAACTAACACATCAGGCTGCAATTCCTGATTGTTCTATAATCACAATGTTAAAGTTATTCAAACTTTCGAAAAGTGTTTATCTCGTTAAATAGGGATTCTGTAAACTCATTTCCATACAAGTGTGTAACGGATGTTAAGTACAATCCCCTTCATATTCTTTGCTACCCTCCCCTACCTCTTTCCCACCCCCTCTTTGATCCCCTGGATAATTTTTCTTCTACTTTATTATCATTTACACAAAAATGGTGTTAGAATCTATGTAGTATCTTGGACCCACAAGTAAGAGAAACTGTGATGTTTTGTCTTTCTGGGATTAACTCAATTGGCTTAATATTATTATCTTCATTGTAGCTAATGAGGTTTAAGTTTTAATTTTAAAAAGGGGAGGGGAACTCCCACAACTGTGAAACATCCAGTCCAGATAAATTCACTGCCAAATTCAACAGTTACAAAAGGAACTAGCAACAATCCTTCTCAAACTAGTCCATAAACTAGAAAGCCAAGAGATGTTACCAGATTCTTCATACAAAGTCAGTATTACCCTGATACCAAATCCATATAAAGACACAGCAAAGGAAAGAATTATATGTCAAACTTTTATATGAAAAAGTAGCAGACAGAGAGGAGGCAGCTGTGTTTCCCTACACAACCAGCCTTTCCCAGAAGGGCAAAAATTGTCACATACCCAAGATCAGGGTACAGACCTTGAATTTGTTCTTGGTGACATGAGAGAGCCTTGAGCAGATGAGGAATGGGACTGACTTGTGTTCAGAGGTCAGCCTAGGTACCCAGACCACTGTGCATCCAGACATGTGCTAGGGAACCTGTAGGCATAGAGATGATTGTCCCCTGATGTCAAAATATCTTCTGATTTGTTTATAGCCAAACACACTCAGACAACTACAGATCCTGTTTTTCCTTGAGCTCCACCCTAGAGCTACTTCTAAAACAGGAAAACAACTAGGAGGAGAGTGAACATTCTGTGGTCCACAGATGTTCAGAAGCTGTAGTTCTGATCCCTGATGCTGAGACTGCCTGGCAACGCTCTAATGATCCAGCAGACATGTTGGTGTTCCAGGGTCTTGAAGCTGAAAAGCCGAAGGTCTCATCCAACCCACTTTCTAATAATATACATTGGAGTAGGCAGTTCATAAATGCAGAGGTTTATTAATCAAGGTTATGAAGGCTGGCAAGTCCAAGGTCAAGGTGCTGGAAGGTACTGTGTCTAGTAAGGGCTGGTGGGCTTCTCAGATGCTTCTATCCTGCATTCTCATGTTGGTGGAAGTGGTGAATGTGCACATGTGCATGAGTTCCTTCATGTGTGCATTTGTGTGTGTTTGTGTGTGTGTGTGTGTGTGTGTGTACATGCATGAGAGCATGTACACAGAAAGGCAAAAGGCCAACATTAATATCATTCTTCATGTTTCATCTACTTTGTTTTTGAGACAAGGTCTGTCATTGCCAGGAACTCACAAAGTCAAGATGGGTTCCAATGAGCCCCAGAGATCCATCCGTCTACCTCTCCCCGGTGCTGGGATTACAAGCAGATCCTGCCATGCCTGACTTTTTAAATGTGGCTTCTGGGTTTCCAACTCAGGACCTCATGCTTGCACAGCAAGGTGACTACTAACTGAGCTGTCTCTCCACTCCATGGTCTCTGTTCTAAGACACTGATCCCATTCTCGGGGGCATCCTCACCATCGCATAGCTACATCCTAA
>CAJQZJ010033670.1:678156-705053 GCA_907164525.1 Lophiomys imhausi | reverse complement strand
GATAGATAGATAGATAGATAGATAGATAGATAGATAGATAGATAGATGGATAGGGTGGATGGCCCCTTCTTGTTATCCATGCAAACATGCATGTGTACCAAGACATACAAAATGCACCTGCACTTGTACTAATATGTACACATACACATGCACACACACACATACAAAAAAATGGGAACTGGATACACAAGGCAACTGAAAGTTGAAGAGAAAGAACAGGAATCCAGAGATGTGCTTGAACTGTAAAGAGATGGTCAGGGCAAAGGAGGCTGGAGGATGCCTCTGGATGGATCCTAGCTCTTGTCCTGGGGAATGCTCTAGAACTCTAACATCCCAGGTAGAGCCCCACGGTTCTTCAAGTCAGCTGGTCAAGAGCTACACAAGTCCATGACACAGGAGAAAATACATGTCTACTTCCTGGGACAGTCCAGGCAGATGGGTTAAGACAGATGCATGGCCTTTCTGAAGTGACAGGAATGGTACCAAGCTTCCTCAAAGCTCCAAAAAGGTGGTCAGAGAGCTTGCAGGTAGAAGTGATAGTTGAAGGAGCTGTCTGAACAATGATGGGGAACCACCATCCACCAAGTAACAGATTCCCTTCACTTTACCCCCCTCCCAGCCCCCAACCCTAACCTCCAGCCAGAGATAAAATGGCAACTCCAACAGGGCAGCCAGGGCCCAGAGGAAAAGTCAGTCCATATATAAATATGCAAGACTGTTTTTCTCTTAGGCACTCAGAACCCAAATAAAACCAGAAAGCCTGGTGTGGACAGTGAATAGATTTCCTAGTGGGAAGGGTGGCTTTAGACTCAGCACTCTGGGTCCTGCTGTCCCTCTGTGGCACTCTCCCAGCACCCGATGCTTAGCTCCTCACAACCTCAGGGAAGCAGATTGGAGAAAGGTACTATGTGCTGAGCTTGACTGATCAAGAAAGGAATCCCTGCGGGTTAGAAACATCAGCAAGGGGAGAAGTTGGGAGAGGCCTCAGCAGAAAGGTGTTGGGGATCTTTGTGGAGCTGTGTTTAGTCAGGGTGGTAAAGAGGAATGAATGTTTCCTCTTAGTCAGTACCTGGCAGGAGCTCCAGTGGTTTGCAGAAAAGAGAACGGAGGGTTGCATCTGTGTTGTTTGTGCGTGTACGTCTAGCATTGGTCCTTCCCTCCCACTTTGTTGAGACAAGGTCTCTTGTTGATTGCTACATAAATCAGGCTAGCTGGGCTGAGGGCGCCTCAAGATTCTTCTGTCTCTTCCTCCCAGTGGGCAGGTACTGTATACTGGGATTCGAGGGACGTAAGTGCTACAGCATTTATGTGGGTTCTGGGGCTCTGAACTCAGGTCATCAGGCTTGTGTGGCAAGCCTGAGCCACCTCCCCAGCCTAAGAGTTTGTTTATGTGTACAGTGAGAAAGCGGTTTCCATGTGCTCAGAGTCAGTGGGAACTGATGTAAGCCTGTGGTCAAGGTCATGGGCTCCGGCATCTGGCCACCTGTGTTTCTATCATGTACTGCTAAGCAAGGCTCCTTGGGCAAGTACGTAACCTTCTTGTACCTTGGTTTCCTCGTTAATAAAATTAGGCAAGCACAGTTTCCACATATGGAGATACCCTGAGGCTTCACTGGATGAACGCATACAAACACCTCTAAACTTTCCTCCTAGTACAGCCACATGCCAAGGCCTCTATAAACAGCAGTTGCTTTTCTTTGGGTTTTGTCTCCATTCAAGTTTACACTTCAGTTGTTTAAAACAAGGCCTCAGATTTGATTTCTCTTCCCACAATGAAAGCCACCCAGATCCCAAGCCATTTTCCAATAAAGAAGATTTTACATGAAAATAGAAATATTGAGAGAATGGATGGGAGGGTGGGTGAACAGATGAATATGAGAATGCATGGATACGTGGATGGATGGATGGATGGATGGATGGATGATGGATGGAGGGATGGATGGATGGATGAAGGCATATGGCATCAGAGAACAATCATGGCATCAGATATCAACCAGTCAAGGATAGAACCAAATGACTGTTTTCAGCAGCCCTTCTGTGCTGTGTATCTTTGGGGTTTGGGCATGTGGCCTGCAAATGAAAAGCATTCTCCCCTTCCATGGCATTCTCTTTACTCTGGAGGTTTGTTCTTTTGTGCTGCAATCCCACTAGTCTGTGTTCAGTTTTATTGCTTGTGTTGTGTGGATTTTTATCAAAATGCTGTTTCCTAGACTTATATAAAGGAGTCTCTTCCATTTGATTTATTCCAGAAGTTTTATGGCTGCTGGTCATATATTTAAGCCTTTTATCCACCTCAACTTCACTTAGATTCATGTGAGATATGTTCTGTTCTCCATTTCCTGCACATGGACATCTGAATTTCCCACAAAGACAATAACCCTGTCACTCCCTCATCTTCTTAGGTTATTGACACATGGGTTTATTTATGTTCCCTATTCTCATTTTTGTCCCAATATCATACTGTTTTCACTACTACTACATTTGAAATCAGATATATTGTGCCTATAGCTTTGTTGTTTTTGCTAAAAAAAAAAAAAAAAAGCTTTTCAAATAGAAGGAATAAGTCCAAGAGACCTATTGTACAATACAGTGACTACAGTCAGTTAAACAGTGTTACATGTACTGGAAAATTGTGGGAGAAACCAATTTTGAGGAACAGAATCTAAGAAACAGTTTCTCACCCCAGAAAGTAACCATCTGAGATAATCCATGTTAATTATTTCAACTTAGACATTCCATAGTTTATATTTCAAAATGTGAGTCTACATTGTAAATACAGTTTTAACACTGGAGGGGGGAAAAAGCTGTATTGTGTTGTTTCCCTGAACCAAATGTAGAAAAAAACAAGTAACTAGTATATTCTGTCAGCCACATTTCCTAGATGGCACTATGCAATACACAATCCCAAAACTGCTGGCATACAGGAAGGATGATATGGGGCCATGGCTCTGAAAGCCAGCTGTATAGTTGGGCTGGTCCAGGCTGAGCTCAGCAAGGCTCATCATTTTCTGTCTCTGAAGTCTTGCCTGGGCTTTTCCCACATTCTGTGGTTTCATCTGGGCCACTGTGACAATATAGCCTTGCTCCCTGGGGTACAGAGCAGCCGAGGTGCATTTCCACAACAAACATGACAGTGTGAGTGGAGATACAGGGATCCATTTTCCACCTTCTGTCTGTCCCACCTTTGCTGTCATAGGCTGGCCACGGTGTGTGCTGCAACAAGCCAGAAGTCAGGAAAAGGAGCAGAAACCCCCAAGCCTGGACCACGTGTGAGGAGAAAAGAATGCAAACTTGCATAACAGAGGACTGTAAATGTAACTTTTAATTATATTAATTAATAATTATTAACACCACTCCATCAACCCTATGAACTTTTGAAAGGATACCAATCCTCAGGCACAGGTCCTTTGAGGGCAACTGGTCTGCACGCTGTCTGCAGGAACACCACAGAGCAGTTGTTCAGTGGTCACCTGGCTCTGGTGTGGCTATGACAGCCTCTCTTCTGCTTGGGGTTGGCTTCTCACACTGCTCGCTAGCCCACATAGCCTAGTCTTTGCATTGCAGCCTTACTGAAGCCTCCTCTGTTTGTCTCAGCCTTGCTACACCCTTACAGGACACGGGCCACACTTGTGTCTGTTTTGTGGTCTCTTCAAAGTCTGTTCGCCAAGGCCTCAGACTGTTCTTGCCAAATGCCTTGCTCACTCACTCCCCAGTAATGGGTCCATGGCTGGACGTTCCCGCCAGCTGCTCTGCTCCCCTGCTATGCCGCCCCATGGCTCTTCCCAGCGACCAGTTCTCATGAACTTTCTCTGAGCAGGTCCGGTGCCACACCTCTTGTGCCAGCCCAAGCTTACTTATGGCAGAAGCAGTCTTCTGCGGCCTTTTTTCTGCGTTCTTGGGCCATCTCGTGGCAGGAGCCCCTTTCCATGGCCTTTTCTCAGCTTATGACTCCTGTCTTCTCAGCTGGTCTTGGTTTATGTGCCGAGGTGCCTGACCACCTGATTCTTACCACCTCAGGGCTAGTGTGGCCTAGGGGCTGGTTAGCACATCTCTGCTTGAAGTCAGGCCCTTTCTGTCAGCACAGCATCAGTGCCAGCAGTTGGCACACATCCACTTTATACCTCCCGCTCTCCTGCCCTTCTCTTTGGGTTCTGGTGCCACACCCTTTAGTAGGGCACTGCTCTTGAGGTCCCTAGCCACACCCTTCCATGGGATGCTATTCTCTGTGTCTCTGAGAGCCTCACAGCTTTCCAACTGAGCTCCACCCAACTTCAATTCTTCCCAACTTCAGCTCCACCCAACTTCAGCTGCTATCTTTCTAGCATATTTCAAAGTGTGGCAGTGTCCAGCAGCTGAACAGTGTTGAGAAGCAATGCCAAGCCAAAAGCCCTTTCCAGTTTCCCGGGCTTTACAGAGTGCCTTCTCATTGGTTGCCCAGGACCACACACACTGCCAGGTACCAGGCCGATTCAGTAGAAATCCATCCTCCACCACAGACAGCTTAAATCCAGGAGCAAGTAAAGAATTGAGGGTATCTGTCAATCAAGCTATCACAATTTAAGAGGTGACCTGTACTGATTGCAGGAAAGCAGAGAGAAAAATTACAAGAGCATCAAGTCCACTGAGAGGAAGGCCAGGATCACTCATAAAACAGGAACTTGGAGGTATTAAATAGAAGTATTACGTGATGTGACTGTTTTGTGTGTATGTGTGTGTGTGTGATGTTGTGTACATGTGTGTGGGTATATATGTATGTGTGGGAATATGTGTGTTCATCTGGGTGTGTATACATATGTGTGTGCAGATGTGTGTGAGTATCTGTGTACATGTACATGGAAGCCAGAAGTCAACACTCAGTGTGTTCCTCAATCTCCCTCTACCTTATTTTTTGAAGCAGGGCACCTCACTGAGCCTGGATTCACTAATTCATCACAGCTGCCTGGCCAATAAGATCCCCTCTCTGTTCTCCCATGTTGGGATTATAGACACATACTTCCACATATAAGTGCTAGGCTTCAGGTTCTCATGCCTGTACAACAAGCATTTCCCCAAATGAACTGTCTATGGAGACTTTAAGAGACCTTAAGGCTGAGAAATTGTATGAAGATCAGCCATTCATAAGGACCCTCACCCAGAGGAAAATAACCTTTTGAGAAAATTTGGGTTAATGTTAAATGTTTGTATTAAGTTTTAGGTACTAGGTTTTAGAGTTAGGGTTTGGGTTTAGGATTTAGGAAATTTATAGGCAATTGTTAGGTAATTGTTAAGTTTTAATAAATATATGTGTGATAATAAAAATATACTGTTACAACCGTCTCCTTAATCCTAAATGATAAATCCCTTGTATGAGCATTTTTGACTTTGTTTTGTTGAAACAGAGTTTTATGTTGCTCCAGGCTGGCCTCTAACTCATCATGTAGCCCAGGCTGGCCTTCAAGCTCCCATGCTCATATATCCACCTTCCAAATGGTGTGACTATAGGCATATGCCTTCAGGCCTGGCTCCTTTTATAACCTGTTTTTCTTTACATTTAGGGAAACATCAGTTGTCCGATTCCACTCTTTGCTCACCCTAGGGCTTTAAAATTTCTACAAATGTCTGGCTTCACTTACTTTAAATAAACCCATGACTTAGCAGTCATTTTGCCCCATGACCTTAATATTGCAAGAAATACATATCCATGTTAAAATTAATGAAAATACCTTTAAAGAAATTAAGCTTCTTCCTCGTTTCCAATAGCTTTGACTCCAATTTGTAGATGAAAGCTTAAGAGCCTTCTCCATCATTCCCTTCCACGGATTCTCCGCTGAGACCCACCAGGGAGGTCACAAATGAAATTATCTACAACATGATGTATATTATGGGATTCCACATTCCCACTAGACACACCGATGGTGCTCTAGACTCAAGATAAGTTGAAGATGGAAAGTGAGACTCCATAATGAGAATTTAGAGCTCTGGTCGACTCCTGCCCAGCTGTACATTCCTCATAGCAAGGCTGTCTTGGGAACATCCTTCCCCTTCACCCCACCCGCCATTGTTTTATAAGGGCAGTCAGCCACTTTAATTGCCTGGACATTTAAGATCCGTAAAAGATAATGCGCAATGAAGATGCTTGAGTCACATAGACTCGACAGAGAGTCCTTCTGATAGTTTATCTCTAGGTAACAAGCATTGACACTGTCACTTCCAGTGGGGGGACAATTCTGTCCTTTGTCCTTCCTGATGAACTTCACAGCCCAGCCTGGCTGGATTCAGAACACTGACCACCCGGAAGTCCTAGCCATCTTGTGTCTGTTAACAGGACTATCTGGTGGACCTCAAGCCTAAATGACTTGGTAGCTCCCTATAAATTGTGGGTTCTGTCATTTTATCCAAACCAATACTTCACATTCCATGTGGTTTTTCTTATGGCCAAGTCTAACAGAGAAATCCATCCACTGCATGCATGTTCAGGAGGAATAGAACCTTTTTCTTTTCTTTTTAGGGGAGTGCTGAAATGGTGTCATTAAGATTCTATAACTCCAAGCTGACAGCCACCTGGTACAGTCTCTTAGGGCTCCAAAGGATGATAGGATACAAGGGCTCAATCAAGAGTGTCAATCATTTTCTTCCAGTCTTGATAGATGCATACTTCCTTATTTATTTATTTATTCATTCATTCATTCATTTATTTATTTATTTTTACATGCGTGTGTGTGTGTGTGTGTGTGTGTGTGTGTGTGTGTGTGTGTGTGTGTAGTATACATGTATACAGATCATGTGTTCAGGTAAGAGGCCAACTTTGTGAGGCTGGTTCCCTCCTTCCACTTTTACACAGGTTCTGGGAAGTGAACTCAGATCATCAGGCTTACAAATCAAGCACCTTTTACCCACTGAGCTATCCTACCAGCCCAACCTCTTTATTTCCTAATCCTATTGGCCAAACTCTTTGGTACCCTATCATAAAGGAAACAGCAGATGCTGCTTATAGTAAGGTTTCCCTGTGTCTAACCAAAAGGCCAAGGCTGGGCTACATGGTGAGTACCAGGACAACCATGGCTACATAGTAAGACCCTGCTAAAAGAACACAACACAACACAGGCAGCAGAGGTGTCTACAAAGCACTTGCTACACAAGCTTTGATCACTCTGCATGACTGTAAAAGGCTGAGCATAGTGTTGCATGCCTGGTATCCTAGGGTTAGGGAGATAGAAAATGTAAGGGATTCACTGGGCAGTCCTGGACTCCATTGGCCAGCCAGTCTAGCTGAGTCAGTGAGAAACCCTGTCTTAAATAACAAGGTGGAAAATGGTTGATGAGGACACTTGATGTCAGCCTCTGTCCTCCAAACAAATGAACACATACAAACACACACAAACACACACACACACACACACACACACACACACACAGACACACACACACACACACACACACACACATACACACACTGACATAACTCAATCTCATGGGAGAAATGCCCTCCACCTGCCCTCTTTCCCATTTCATCTTAAGACTTCAAAGTGAACTGCTAACACTGCATACTCCCCGATTCATTCAGAGGGAAGAAGAAGAAGAAGAAGAAGAAGAAGAGGAGGAGGAGGAGGAGGAGGAGGAGGAGGAGGAGGAGGAGGAGGAGGAGGAGGAGGAGGAGGAGGAGGGGGGGGGGGGGGGGGGGGGGGGGGGGGAAGGGGAAAAGGAGGGGGGGGGGGGGGGAGAGAGAGGAGAGATGTGCTATGTGGGGTTGAAGCCCGAGAGCTTGATTTTGTACTGAGTACAGGAATAAACTAACTGGACATGGTGGAGACACCTGTAATTCCAGCACTTGAGAGGTGGACACTGTAGAGTCATGAGTTCTAGGCCAGCCTGGACTATTCATTGAGACCATATGCATCTGAATACTGAGCTAAAATGATCCCCTCCTTCCTTAAGTTGCTTTTGCTGGGTGCTGTGTCACAATTAGAAGTCATGAATATGGTAGGTTCTGATGGTCCCTTTCATCATGGCCAAATTGTGCTTCTTTGATAAGATTGCACGTGTGTCTTTCATGTTCTGGTCCTAATAAATGGAGATCTCTCTTTTTGACTGTTGAGACCTCTTTACACAAAGACAAACTTTACTCTTTTCTGCATCAGTTATGATTTTATTTTCTTCATAATTTTCCTTTCTGAAGAACACATTTTTCATTTTTACACAGCCAACTCAGTCACTCATTTTAAGCTTAGTTTAGTGGTGTATTTATTTAGAGTGTTTTTGAATCGTTTGCAATGAGTAAGCTAGCCAGCTGTATTGGGGATTCTTTTGGTTGTACTTTTGTGATTAACTCTTTTTAAATGAATAAAAATTTAGTATTCATTTTTTGAATGAATTTTAGTATAAAATTATTTATAATTTTTTAAAATTCAGAGCTAGAGGGATGAGTCAGTGGTTCTGAGCACTGGTTGCTCTTCTAGGGAACCCAGGTTTGGTTCTCAGCCTTTACATATGATTCACAACCATCTATAATCTGGTTCCAAGGGATCTGATACCCTCTCTGACCTCCACAAGCACCAAGCACATGTGTGGCACATATACAAACACGTAGGCAAAGCATTCATACATATAAAATAAAATAAAGAGAAATAAATTATTGACTCAAAATTATTCTTTTTACATTAAAACTTTTAATTAAAATCCTTGCAAATAAAAACAATCATGCAGCAAAATTAACCAGACTCAAAGACTTCTGTACAGCTAGAATAGCCATTCTGAAGTAGGGCTCCATGTAGCCCAGGCTGCCTCATTACGTAAAGGAGGATGAGAAGGCCTTGGTTCTGATACCCCTGCCTCTGGCTCCTTAGTGTTGCACCACTACACTGGGGTATGTGTGGCTCAGCTCTCACTCTCTGTCTTTTCCATACAGCCTTGTAGGCTGGAAATGCTGTCTTCTATAGGTAAGGTGGCTCTTCCCACCCCAGTTAATCTAATCCACAAACTTCCCCATAGTCGTGCCCAGAGATTTTTCTCCCAGGTGATTTCAGATCCTGTCAAGTTGACAGTCAGTATAACCCAAGTCCTTTATCTGCCAAATTGTCGAAACTGGAAAGACACCAAATGTTGAGAGGCTGAGGATATATGTGCCTCCTTCTTCCTCTTGTTCTTTGTCTTCTTCTTTTAGGTCTCTTGATGTTTCCATGTGTGCTGTTGTGTGGATATAAAATGTCTCCACTAAAAGGTCATGTGTTGAAGGCTTGCTCCCCAACAGGAGGCACTACTGAGAGGATGAAAGGACTGTGAAGGTTCTAACTAGTCCATTGATAGGTTACACCTATAGCTGGAGGGGCTGTGAGGAGATGGGCTATGTATGAGGAGGCCAGCTTAAATGAAGGAAATGGGTCCTGGGGCCTGACTATGAAAGTCACACTTTGTTTCTCTCTGTTTCCTGGTGCACACAGAGCGACACCTTCTTCCTAAAAAGCAATGTGATCACAGACACCAAGGATTTAAAGCAAGTTTGCGCTCTGACAAATCCATCCATCATCTCCTTTCCAGGTAACAAAGAGGTCAACAACACATTGGGAGCTACTTTTGTGGTCCTCCTGCTTACTTTTTCTCATCTACTGATTCTTTCAAACAGATGTTTGCGTCATTTGGTTACATTTCAAGAGAAAAGATAAAGCCAAAGGCCATGAATTAGAAGATAAATTAATTGGAGGGGAATTGGTATTTTCACAAACTTCATTAGAGTTTATTTTTTCTTCTAGAAAACTGATTGGCTCATATATTTGTTCAAACATTTTGTTCGCCTCAAAAATATTTTCCTAGCTTTCATCATACAGATCCTTGCCATTTCTTGCCTTTCTTCTGAATAGTTCGGGTTTGCTGCTGCAGTTAAGAAAGTGGATTCATGCCCACCCTCCTGAATCTTCAAACTGGTTATTGAAAGTAGCTCTTACCTTCTATTGCGTATTTAATCTACCTACTTCCTTAAACAGTGATTAACTGAGAGGCTTACAGGTCCTTCTCTCATGTTGCCAGGGAGCCTTGGAGTCTCTCGGTTATAGGGAAAACACATCCAAAGCCATCATTGAATGTGACCATATCACATTGATTAACCAGTCTTATCTAAAGCTTCAAAAAGATTTTCTTCATCTTTTAATTAAGAGTAGGTGCTGAATCTTATCTGACACATTGCCTGTGCTAGCCATTTATAAATTCTGCATGATTATACCTTTTATCTATGTAAATGTCCTCTTTTTTATTCTATTAACTAATTCTTTCCCCCATTGAGCACTGCTTTGTCTAAAGTGGATCCTGTTTTGCTAAAACTAAAACAAAAGCAAACAAAATCCTTCAGTTTGTATTACCCTGTTAATCTTTTTGCCTATCTCTCTATCTTAATCTTTCCACCGTGTGGATTTTCAGCATCTTACACAGTCAGACAGTTGATAAATATTGAGTATACATCTATTTTCTGTCAAATGTTGTCTTAAATCCCTGGGATACAAAGATGAGAAAGAAGATGGAATCTTCCAGACCTGTGGTTCTCAATGTTCCTAATGCTGCAACCCTTTAGTACAGTTCCTCATGTTGTGGTGATCCCCAACGATAAATTATTTCATTGCTACTTCATAACAGCAATTTTGCTACTGTTATGAATCATAATGTAAATATCTTATATATGCAACCCTCCAAAATACCACAGCTCACAGGTTGAGAACCGCTCTTCTAGAAGTTATAGGTCCAAGCCTGGGACTGGGTGCTTCTTTGGATGGGTCTGGGAACAAATTTAGTTCCTAGAATGATAGGAGAACCATCAGACAGCATACACAAGCTAACTCAAAGAGTCACTTAGGCCTCAGGGCTGGGTGGACCCCACGGAATTTAGGGGACCCACGCTAAGGCACCACTAGAAGTTCATAAGGATGACTATTTCTCTTTTACTCTGTCTCCCTGTCCACTGTATAGTTTCTGCCTGCTCATGGCTTCTGTTCCATTCATTTTCTCTGTCCCCAGTGACCTTCCAGCATTGAATCTACAGTCAGGGCCATCCTAGGGGCTGGAAATCCAACAAGCAATAAGATGCAGAAAATAAAGATTGTGTGCTGGAAGGGAGGCAGACGATGACAGGAAAGAACACAGAACTATTTCAAATGGGGGCAAGCATCAGAGTATTGCTCTGTGTGATGCATCCTCATTAAACTTCAGAAGGAAACACGCTCTGACATACGCACATCACACAGGTGCCTGCATGGACGCAGCCCTCACACCACCACCACCATCACCATCCCCACCATCACCATCACCACCATCACCACCACCACCATCACCATCACCACCATCACCATCCCCGCCACCACCATCACCATCACCACCATCACCACCACCACCATCCCCGCCACCACCATCACCACCACCATCACCATCACCACCATCACCATCACCATCACCACCACCACCATCACCATCACCACCATCACCATCACCACCATCACCACCACCACCACCATCCCCGCCACCACCATCACCACCACCACTACTGTCACCATCACCATCTGCACTGCCATCACCTCTACCATCACCATGGCCTCTACCACCTCTGCAATCTTCTTTATGCCATGCTCTACAAGCTCCGATTTCCCCACCTCCCCATGCAGCCTTCTTCCTCTGTCTTCCTGGATGCTCTTCCCCACAGGCCTCCACAAAGCTTTCTCACTGCCTCTTTCAGGTATGCTCCAAGGTCATCCCGGTGGCCATTTCCAGTCTCCCTCTCTGATAAGGCCTTAGCCACCCCTGCCCCCTAATCCCCCTAAAGCCTTTGTCTTGCTTCTTTTTTTTTTTTTCTCACAGGTCTTATTTAGCCCTTTTTATCACCTGGTGGGGGTTCTGCATTCGCTGGTAAACTTCTTTACTATCTTTTCAATCTGTATCTCAGAACCCAAGGAATATGGAGAAGGGGACCAACAAAAACTAAATGTCCATTTTAATTATGATATTCCCGTGAGCCTGTGAAGACCAAGGACAAGAGGCTACAGCTTGAGTGTCTCATGCTCTCCCCTCCGTTTCGTGTGTTTGAATATATTGCCTAACCGGGGGGGGGGGGGGTCCTGTTTTGGGAGGTTATAAAACCTTTGCAAAATGCAGTCTGGCTAGCAGCGGTAGCTTGCCTAGGTAGGCTTTGAATGTAGTGTCTGCTTCTGATTCTCGCCTGACATCACTGCTTCTTGGTTCATTAAAATGTGAGCAGTGACAGCAGCAGGTCCCACCTCTGCAGCCACCATGCTATGATGGACTTCACCTTCCAAACTATGAACCCTAATAACCCCCCTCTCTTTTCTTATTTGTTTGCTTGTTTGTATCTGTGTTTTGTCTGCATGTATGTTTGTGCACTACATGTGTGCCTAGTGCCTGTGGATGCCAGAAGAGAGTGTCAGATCCACTGAAACTGGAGTTATGGATGGTTGTGTGCCACCATGTGGGTGATGGGAACTGATCCTAGCTCCTTGGCAAGAGCAACTACTGCTCTTAACTACTAAGCCACCTCTCCTCATATATATATATATATATATATATAATATATATATATCTAGTATATATATATATATTATATATATATATTAGATGTTCCACGAGTGTTCCATGAAATAAGGGAGAAGGGCATGGTGGGAGTGGAGAAGGTTGCATAGAATGGCGTGGGTGGGAGGGCGCTCTCTGCAAGTGGCAGGACTGTAAAAGTATTAAGGAAGAGAGAGTGTCCTCAGCCATTTCAGTTCTGTCTTCCTCTCTCAAACTCACCACTCAGACTGTACCTTCCTGGCTTGGAGAGCATGGAGTAGGCTAAGAACGGGAAGAAGATGCCCCTCCCCCAACAGCGCATTTCAACCCATCTTATTTCAGATCCCATGCTTTCATAGTTTTTAATGTATCCTTATGACTCCCATCCTCCCCCTAATGTGTTGGGATAGGATAGCCTTTTTCTGCCCCTCGCCTGAAGCATGACGTTGCACTTCTGTGTGCTCCTGGCTGTCTTCTCTCTGACTCAGCGCAGATGCCTCTCAGCTCAGGGTCCATCTGCCAGCCTTCCTTGCTGAATAGCTGCCTGCTCTCAGTTCTGGGAATCCTTCCCAAGTTCGCACCCAGGTCATCGATCTCGTTCTCCCCGCAATGCTGACTCCGCCCTTTTTCACAAGAGTGAGTTTTACTTCTTCTGTTCCCATGACCCTGATTTCCTCTAGAACTTCCTTGTCTACTCCGTCCCTGTTTCTAGGCTGGGTTTGTGCCTCCTTCCTCAACCCCTTCTCTCAGAAGTCCTCCACTCCAACCCCCCACCTCCCCGAAACCCCCACCCCTGTCACCCAAGCTATCCTTAAGCATTATCCTCTAAACTTTTCTTCTGCTTCCTTGAGTACATTGTTCTAGAAATGTATATTTCCCCCGAAAACCATGGACACTGCATTTGTTCCTTCATGGGTGGTCTGCTCCCTGCCTCAGCACAGAGCCAACTTCCGGCAAGCCCCTCCCCCCATTAATGGGACGATCAAATGCGAAAACCAAACAGTTACCCAGGCTATTCTAATTAAGTATGTCAAGAGCTGTGACAAGGGCTTGTGCATTGTGTCATGAGAGCACACAGAAAAGAGCATAGAGCTTTGTCTAGGACAGAGCTGGAACAAGGAATTTCTCTTTCTCTCTCTGTCTCTGTCTCTCTCCTCTCTCTCTCTCTCTCTCTCTCTCTCTCTCTCTCTCACACACACACACACACACACACACACACACACACACACACACACACCTCTTCTGAATCACTGTCCTTTCTCATAGTCTGTCTTGTTAACTGGCTTTCCCCCTAATGGTGCCCTCCCTTCACTCCAGTCACTGCCCACTTGGCTGTAGTACAATCCCCCTTTTAAGTCTGCCAACAGATGACAGGCTGGTGGACCCAGCACCTGACTCAGCTCACAGTAGGGCAAGGCCCGGGAGTCACGTGCCCCTTACCTAGTATTAGGGTAAGGTTGTCACTACCCCCTTTACCTTATGCCAGGTGCCCTGAGCTAAGCCACAGTGTCCAGGTATAGCCCAAATCCCCAGCAGATCTTGTTCCTGGGACCTTTCTGGAGTAAGTGAGCAAGAAGTGGCCAATTCCTTCCAAGGTGTGCCCTTTCCCACTCCAGATCTAATAGCATTTGATGCCATTCATGGGCCTGGTGTCTTTCTAACAGTCTGCAGTCACTGACGCAAACAGTCTGGGAAAGGAGGGAGGAGGGTCCCTACAACACATCTACCAGAGCAGGGTGGATCTGATTGCAAGGAGGAAGAAACAAAAACTCATTTCTCCATGGAGGGAGGCGGAAATGAAATGTGAGCTGCCAAGGAAGGACACAGCGGGTTTCAGGGGTTCAGATAAATATTTAAACTCTTTAGGAGTTACGAGTCTCCAGGAAGGGCATGCATCATTAATTCCTGGGCAGGCAGGTTAACAATGAGCTGAAGCAGAGCTGGCCTCTTGAATTATTCTTTTAATGGAGTTCCCAGGTTAAAGTAGATTTCGTTTAAGGTCAATCAATAGGTGATTTTAGCCAGGCTTGGTGATTAACACAAAACTATAAAGAAGTCCTGTGACAGTCATCATTTTGACTCAATCAAGCCTTCCCTTAGTCCTAGAAAGCACTGGGTGAGTGACATAACCATAGATCAGAGCTCGGACCCATGAGGGAGGGGTCCTCATCACCCACAGGCAAGTGCTAAACAGACCCCTCCCCCAGTCAATTGGTTCAGTCCACACCCCCAGGCAAAGGGAAGAAATTCAGACTCCTTCCTTTCCAGCACATGAGGCATACTGGAATAATTTAAAATAATGGTGTAGATTCCGTTTATTTCTTGAATTCCCAATGATCAGTCACAGTGAATTAGGAGGAGTCAGAATTTTCATTTGACAGAAATGATTACACCAGGCTGCTATCAGGCTCTCGGCTCTCCCTAACTCTCTCCTTTATTGGAGGTGGCCTCGGGGAATCGGAATCGGGAAGAAATGAGAAGCCAAGACCATGTATCTTGGTGATACACCATTGACTAGGTTAGGAAATTAGGGGTGGAAGGAGGCGTCTAGAAAATGGAATTGCCTCCAGGTCTTGAAAATTCATTCAAGTGCCTTCAACATGCATCCAGGCACGGTGTGACATTCGACGGAAGAGGGGCTCTTTGCCCATCATTAGTCTTCAGGGAGTCGGCATACAGTGTTCTTCCTGAATTAAATAGGTCCTTGGGAGTGAAGTATTACATCTTTCTTTCCTTATGTGTATTTTTTTTCCTTTTCTGAATAGTCCAGGACTTTTTCCTAAATGTAGGTTTTTACCTGATTTAGCATTTTGAGTTGATTAGACAGGTTTTCCAAGACTTGCTATTTATTTTTACAGTCTGGCTTTTCACTAAGTCCAGAGAATGAAAAAGAGATTCTTGTTGCCATGCAGTTATTTTTAATAAATCGAGTTCTCAAAGGGCTTTCTGACTGCCAGTCTCTCTCTCTCACTCGCTCTCTCTCTTTCTTTCTCTCTCTCTCTCTCTCTCTCTCTCTCTCTCTCTCTCACACACACACACACACACACACACACACACACACACACACACACACTTGAACTCTGCTAGAATGTCTATGTATAAAAAAATTAAAGCCCTGCTATGGATCTAACAAGAAAAAAAAATGCCTATATCTCTCCTCTTTGCTCATCAAGAATCAAAACAAGAATAAGAAATGTTTGAAACAATGCAGAAAATGACACAAAGGCCAGTGGTGGTGGTGGGAGCTACACCGGAAGGTGCATGCGTGTACTCTTCAGGGTGACATTCTTTTCTTAAACGTCAACACTGGTGTCAAGAGGCTAGGGATTTAATGGAACCCTTGACATGTGTTATTTTCCCAAAGGCTAAGAAAGAAGGTTTTCCCTGTAGCCAAGAATAGTTCCTTGAAAGACTTCCGTTAGTATTACTCTTGAAAGGGCATCTGGTCACATTTTTTTTTCTTTGTTTTTTATGTTTTGTTTTGTTTTGCTTTTTTGGTCACATCTATTTAAATGGTGCACTGGGAGCAGTGACAAAGAAAACAGAGGTCTGTGTCACATCCCTTCCAATTTGGGACTCTAAAAAAAGAGCCTGGCAGTGGCTCTGAGTACAGCGCTGGACTCTGAAATCACACTATAGTGCCCCATCAGATTCAGTGAAAAACCCTGTGTCAAAAACCAAAGTGGGGGGAAATTGAGAGATTTCACCTACAGTCAGCCTCTGACCACCAGGCACACACACACACACACACACACACACACACACACACACACACACACCAGAATAAATGAGTTTATAAGATGCAACACTGGAGATTGATATCTAAAAATCCATTGTCTTTCTTCACATTATCAATGAACAACCCAGAAATAAAAATTTTAAAACAAATTATTTTAGAGTAGAGTGAACAAAGAATAAAATACCTAATAATGGACTTAACAAAAAATTATAAAATTTCTACACTGAAAAGTATAAAACTTATTAAAAGAGACTAAAGGAGACAGAACTGCATGGAAAACTTTCCCATAATTCTGGATCAGAAGACCAAACATCATTAAAATGACAGGACTTCTCACATTGATCCATAAATCCAACACAGCCCTACCAAAATCCTCACCATGACCAATCCAAACCAGAGAATATTAGTCTGCTATCCAAAGAAACACATGGATGATATATTCTGTAAAAGTGAGCCTGAAACGGTATATCAGAAGAAATAATGCAGTTACAAAGGACCTTATACTGAACAAGTCCACTTGCACAAAATGCCCAGGTGAGGGGATTCAGAGTCAGAAAGCAGACTGGAGGCTGAACAACTCTCTACTCAATGACCTCTGGGTCAGGGAAGATATAAAAAAAGAAATTAAGGTCTTCTTAGAACTCAATGTGATGGAGAAGTAACCTGAAGTAATAATAAAAATAAATAAATAAAGACTACAGCTCTCAATGACACGCTCATATAAAACCAAAAAGAAAGAACTCAATGAAAATGAAGGCACAACATACCCAAACCTATGGGACACAATGAAAGTTGTGCTACGAGGAAAGTTCATAGCACTAAGTGCCTTCAAAAAGAAAATTGTGACAGCTCATATTAGCAAGTTAACAGCTGAGCTGGAAGAATGGAAAAAAAAAAAAAGCAAACACTCCCAAGAGGAGCAGAAGGCAGGAAATCATCAAACTTAGAGCTGAAATCAACAACTTAGAAACAAAAGAACAATACAAAGAATCAATGAAAACAAGAGTTGGTTCTTTGAGAAAATCAACAAAATAGACAAACCCTTAGCCACATTAACTAAAAGACAGAGGGAAAAAACCCAAACCAACAGAACCAGAAATGAAAATGGAGAAAAAACAACAGATATTGAGGAAATCCAGAGAATCTTTAGGTCCTAATTTAAGTCTATACTCCACCAAATTTGAAAACCTAAGTGAAATGGACAATTTTCTTGATAGATTCCACCTACCGAAGCTAAATCAAGATCACATAAACAGATTAAACAGCCCTATAACCCCTAAGGAAATAGAAACAGTAATTAAAAATCTCCCAACCGAAAAAATCCCAGGGCCAGATGGTTTCAGCACAGAAGTCTACCAGCCCTTCAAAGAAGAGCTAATATCAATACTCTTCAAACTCTTCAACAAAATAGAATCAGAAGGAACACTGCCAGACTCATTCTATGAGGCCACAGTCACCCTGATTCCTAAGACTCAACAAAGAAAGAGAACTTCAGACCAATTTCCCTCATGAACACAGATGCAAAAATAACTTAATAAAATACTGGCAAACCGAATCCAAGAACACATCAAAAAGTATCATACACCATGATCAAGTAGGCTTCATCCCAGGAATGCAAGGATGGTTCAACATACGAAAATCCATCAACAACATAATTCACCATACAAACAAGCATCATCATTTTAAAACACCTCCCTCTGTGATCTGATCCCATCAGGGCACCTGCACCATTCTGGAAGATGGTGGTATGTTGATGCTTTTCTTGTTGCTGTGATCAAATATCTTCTAAGATGCAACTTAAGAAAAGGGTTTATTTGGGCATGCAATTGAGGAAGTAATACAGCCCATCATGTCAGGGAAGGCATGACAAGAGCAGGAGGCGGCTGGACGTGTTGCATCCACAGTTAGGAAGCAGAGAGATGAATGCCAATGCTCATGTTGCTTTCTCTACATTCAGCCCCAGCGCCCCAGCCCATAGGATAGGGCTGCCTACATTCATTCATGGTGGGGCTTCCCTCCATAGTTAAATCTTCTAAATGCACAATCACAGACACATTCAGAGGTGTGTCCCCGTGGTGATTCCAAGTCCCATTAAATTGACAATGGAGATTGACTAGTACAAGTTGTAAATTGGAGCCTGGGGTTAAAGGAGGTCAAGGCATTCTAGGTACCCAGATTGTACAAGTTCAAGGCTGAAGCCTGGGACAAAGTTCCTGAACTCCCCAAACTCAAGCTCTCATCAGAAACCCAGAAGTGTTCACAGCAAGGACAGAGTGGAATGGTCTGTGAATGTAGCAGACAAAATCCCCAAGCCTTTGCTCGGCAAACTGGAAAGAGCCTCGGGGAGTGTGGAAGGAAGTCAGTGCAGAGCCTGGCTGAACTCAAAAGCTAGTGCAACCCAAAGGCAGCCGTGGTTTTAAGTTGAAAGAGAGAGAAGTGTGAAGGCCAAGGGGCTCGAGTTAGAATGCTACAGAATGCTAGAAAAGACAGGGAGCTCACAGAAACAAGGAGAGCTAACATAATGAGGATGGATGTCATGAAGGAGAAGCCCCCCGAGACTCATTCCCAGCGAGCAAGTTCCAGTGGGGGCATGGAACTGTGGAAAAGAAGCTTCTAGAAAGGGCGGGGGGGGCAGTGAATACTGTACAGCTGTGATGGAAAGACGGATGATCTGGGTTTACAATGGTAATGCCTATGTAGTGTCCGTTTGGCCTCCCTGAGGGTTAAGCCCTGCAAGGCACTCAGTGTGAATCAGAGGACCTATGGAGGGCAAGCCACAGTGATGATGCAGTCTTCCTTGACTCAGGTCTATGCTCCTCACATAACTTTTGGGTTACTGTGCTTGGCAGGCCTCTTTGCTCTGTACTTGAGATCTCCTAGTCCTTGTGACCCAGTCCATATAGCCTGCGTCTCTGTTAAGCCTGGTCCCTCTCCTCCGGGATGACCTAGTCACATTCTTTCCGTGTTGCCATGGCAGCACAGGTGGCAGGAAATGCTGTTACTCTTCGTTATGAGCTGTGATCATTTTCGCGCATTTCTCTCTCTCTCACTGGCCAATGAACCTTAAGGCAGAACAGTGAGAAAGTATTGGGGTAGAGATCTTGGGGCCCCAAATCTTAGGGTTGCTGTTTTCTTCAACGCGAGTTTGGATAAATTATGCTCTGTGCCTTCATATCTTCACAAACGCAAACATGGGAACCATGGTCCCATTCACCTGTACAGAGTTGTGACGACTGAACGAGACCTGCACATACTTGGTGATTCACTGTGAGGGCTCCGTACATTCTACCTCACCTTGCCATCCTCATTGTCAAATATAGTGGCGGAGACATTACAGCAACTCGGAGTGTGCTGAAAAGAAAACGAAACAAGCAAAGAAATGAAATTACTTATGTATATTTAAACACTGCCGATCTGTACGGAGGCAAACTAAAGCGATAGATTAAGTGGGGCGGGTATGCTGACTGTCTATTAGGCTCAACAGTGGCCTTGTTTTTCAAAGACTGTACGCATGGTTCTAGAAGCAATTGGGGGAATATTAGGCGAAGCCCTATGGAGAACATCAGTGAGAGTTACTGGCCACTCCATTGTGCTGTATCTACGTAAATAGGGTACCCAGGGCATCTCTTTCCCCTGCTTGGCTCCAGAGAACAGATTGGCAGTTAAAAATGCACTGTGTGCTCAGATTTCCCCAGAGGAAAAAAATGATGCCCATGATGGTTTGCAGAGTGAGTTTAATTGTGGGTAGGGTCCCTGTTTTAAGCACGCACCGTTCCAGATCCCACCTCTGTGTAAGATCACTCTCCAAACCCTGTTTATTTTCATTTGAACCCACTCAGACTTCTGGGCTCCATACGAAGCTGAACCAAATTCCCCTCACAGGAGAAGGGGGGCTTGGGTTCCTATCACCGCCATCCGTCTTGGTGGAATGACTTACAACAGCTGCTGTGCAGAATAAAATCCGATAGAAACAGTCTACATAGAGACAAACATAAACATCAGTTCCTATGGCAACAAAAGTTGCGACATCATAGCTTCAAGGCCTCAGAGCCTGTGTCGCAGGAACCAAATGCAAAGTGTCTAGTCAGGGTGTCCACTGGGGGTCAAGCCAATAATGCAGAATCGTTTTTGAGAGAATGAGGGAGGGCAAGGAAGATTTTAGCTGGAATGGGCACTGCGAAGTACAGTCAGTAGGAGGGAGGCCCCCCTTTAGCCCCAGATTGAAACCATATTTCCTTCCTTAATTGAAAGCCTCAGGGCAATGAATAGAACTCTGATGGAAGTCAGTCAACTATCACATCCCCACACACTCCCGCTCTTTTTCTGGGGTCCTATAAAAGTTTGGAAGGTTCAGTGTTCCAGTAATCATAGCAAAATGTTCCCAAGACTCCCTTCAGATGGACCCAATGCCAAGATCTCAGCTCTAGGCATCCCTGGGCTGCCTAAACCCCTATTCCCCTCTCCTACCTCTGCATCACTGTAAAGGTCCCTGATGCAACACTTTTCCTACAGCTGAAGAGCTTTGGCATAAATGACATTGGAATTGTTATCTCAGTAATGCTCAAGTATGTTCATGTAGGTAGTAGGTTGGAACAGCTGAAGAGCTTTGGCATAAATGACATTGGAATTGTTATCTCAGTAATGCTCAAGTATGTTCATGTAGGTAGTAGGTTGGACCAGAAGAGATGGTCATGGGTTCCATGTTAGACATGATGAGCTACAGATGTCCCTGAGATAGCCCATGTAAGCCAGCACATCTGCCTCAGGTCTTCTTGCTAGGTAACCTCAAGACTCACCACTTTCTGTCAGTGTAAGGGTGCTTTAGGCCAGTAATACACATGTGACAAGAAAAGTCAGCTGTGTAGGCCTTGTGTCATCTGGAGCTCCCCTGGATAGACATGATATCTGGATGTGATTTTTGGCCAAGTGATATGATGACCCAGAGATGGAACTGCCCCCTGAATGGAGTTAGCTTACAGAAAAGAGGTGGCCCTCTATAAGATCTGGTATGTTCAAACCCTAACTGGATAACCCCTTGATGGCCAGGGAACTCTAACAGTTTGATGTTACCCCCTCCCCCTTCCACATTTCCACCAGATGTTAACAATAATAGACAATTACCAAGAGTCCCTGAAGGCTTGTGCCACAAAGATGGGGACTCAACAAAAGAGTATTCAAGGACTGTGCACAGTGAAGATCAGCTGCTGTTTGACTATTTCACAGATGTGTGAAGCAAAGCTAGGAGGGGCTAAACCACTGGACCAAGCCCATCTTCTTCAGAATCTGCTTTCTTCTCTCCCTCGCCACTACCACTACTGTAGTACACTCTTCCGAGAACAGACAAGCCAGGCAATGCTCCTCGGTGACAGGGAAAATCCCCATGCCTAGGTGATGGGTTGAATGTACATAGGTAAGAGGATGTGGATCCAGAATGCCTTTCTCGTTATCAAGCTGGATGGCCCTGATAAGCAAGGTCTTTAAAAAAAAAATGGCAAAGACTCAAAATATGGTCCAGAAGAGACAGTTGTGGGTATTGTTTAGTATATTTAGAGACAGCCAGTGAGAACCAGCCAATCTGTGCTGTTACTACTACTGCACAACAAATTACTGCAATGCACTGTAGCTTTAAAGGACCTGTTTTTAAATATTCTTTTTATTTGTGTACATGTGTGCGATGTATGTACATGTGTGTATAGGCATATTTGGTTGCATGTACATGTGTGTGGAGGCCAGAGGACAACATCAAAAGTCTTCCTCAGTCCCTCTTTTCCCCATATCCCCCACCCCCTTTTTGGTGGTAGGCTTTCCCTGAAGTTCACTGATTGGCTAGACTAGCTAACCAATAAACTCCAAGGATCTCCTCATGTCTTTATCTACTCAGTACTGGGGCTGCAGACATGTACCGCCACACCTAGCTTTCTACATAGGAGCTGAGAATATAAACTCAGGTCCACATGCATAAACAGCAAGCATGTTACCAAATGAGCCATGTCTGCAAGCTCCCAAAGGACCTGCTTTGTTGTACTTCCAGATGCTACGGGTCGGGAAATGAGACATGGCATGATGGGAACAGTTTGTCACTGCTTTGAGATGACTGAGGCCTCAACAGAGAGAATGTAGCATTTGGGGGTGGATCACAGCTGGTGGCTTGATGTCTGGGAGTTGGAACCTTACAGATGTACCCCAAGTCTGATGACAAACTGTGAACTAGACCCCAGTCAACCAGAATACTGATGCCTGGTCTCTCTGCGTAGCTTGGGCTTCCTCTCAGGATGGTGGCCTCAGGGCTACAAAAGCAAGTATACCTTTTATGTCCCAGTCTCCTACATCATTCAGTGACAGTCACTTCCACTGTGGCTTTGTTAGTTGCCCTAAGTTAGTAAATTCACCCCTCATTCTTCATCTCTCATCAAAGGGATGGAGAACATCACAGCAAGACTAAAAATAGAATAATAAACTACAGATGTGCTTGAGGACTTTAGTAAAACCATGTCCAGTTTTTAAAAAATAACCTTACAAGAAAGATTCCCCACTATAGAAAGATCATAACGGGAATCACATTTTTACAGGAACCCAGTAAATCTCTCAGTTTTAATAGAGCCTGCTCTACTAGCCAATAGGTCTCCATGTTGTGGGTGGCTGCCATCAATGGAGGGTTTACAGGACCTAAATGTCCAGGCATGCATCATCTGGCATTTATGCAGTGCCCTTAAAGTCCAATGCAAGAGTAATTACATCTGCTCTTTGGACCTCAGCTCATCTCTCTTCATAGTTTGAGAACATCTCTGCTATAATAGTTACCATGGCAACAGCAACATCTGGTGCGCATCCAGCCCGAAGATGCTTAAGGAGCAGAACCTGATCAGACAGGAATGGGTCCCACCCTGGGTACAAGCAAGAGAATAGAAAGACCCTGTCTAGGCTCCGCAGCTGCCCATCCCTGCTCCTAAGAAAGCAGAAAATGCAGTGCCTTGACAAACAATGGAGGGCTTACTGGAGCTGCTAGACAGCAGGACAAAAGGATTACAAGGGACAGGTCACAGGGTAATAAGAAAGGAGGAGAATTCTATGCTAGCAGGGAGATGCCTGCAGTGTGAAGGGTTTAAAGATCCTCTGAGATGCAGCATCCTATCAAGGTATTCTAGAAAGCCCTTCATCACAGGAGAATTCAGCTGGTGTTTGAGAAAAGCCAACAGTATCCCAGGTCCTACACTGTGGCCCACACTGACCATCTCATTTGATTTTGTACTTTCCTCCTACAAAGGAAGATACCCTCATCATGTGAATAAGGAAATGCAGGCTCATAGAACTTGGACTTGGAGGAAGTCAAAGCTCAGATGCAAGCTCAGGGTTTTCTCGCTGCACACCAATGTGGCACATCCATTGCGGGTGGATATTTGGTCCTCCAATGGGTCAAATTCCTTTGGGTTTCACACATTCAAAGTCTCTTGTAAAAAGCTGCTATCTTGGTGATACACAAGAAGGGGACAAGGACTCTTACAGCCCTAAGAGATTGAAATTTATTCTAGAAATAAAGGGACAAACTGAAGTTTATAAACTAGTCCTTGGCATTTCTTCATAAACCAGGCCTACGGTACACCCAGAAGACTCAGAAGCAATGGAGTAGGACAAGCTCTGTACTCGTTCCTATGGTGAGGCAGGGAGAAAGTGAGCAGGGGGGTGGTGGGGAGAGAGGAAAGTAAAAATACGTGCCCCAAAATGAAGAAGTGGGACAGAGAGAATGTGACAGCAAGCTTGGGGGTGGGGAAAAGGGGTGAATAATTGGGAAAGGGCTTTCTGATGAGGGGATATTTGAATAGCAACTAGAAGAAGGAGAAGGAATGGGTCTTGCACTGAGCTCGAGAACATTCCAGGCCCAGGGAGGTATTTTTAGTATGCAGACTCAAAAGCCAGGAAGTGCATGGGATACTGGAGACCAGTGTTGTTAGGACAAGTGTGTGAGACTGAGTAACAGTGAGATGAATTGGGTAGGTGGCCAGAGAGAGCAAACAATGATGTCTAGTTATACTGAGTGTTGGATAAACAACAAATACCTTTTTTGGTACAAGTATATCTCAGGTATGCCTAGGGCACACTGATGTTAAAAGAATTTAAAAGTTAAGAACTCACATAATAATATCTGTTAAATCTGACAGCTCAGCATCGTGGCCTTCAGGACTCAATTCAGAAAACAGCAGAAAGCCACTAAGTGGGGAGTGCTGTGGCCTGAGTTATGTATTTGAAAGACCATTCTGGCTTCTGTATGGAAGATTGATTTTGATGGTGCCAGAGATGGAGAGAGTTACTATAGATGACCAGAGAAGAAGTGGTGGTGGCCCGGTGGGTGTCAGGAGTGACCGTGGCTGGAGAATAGGCTGGTCTAAGTGTGTCAGAGGAGGACACAGCAGAGCTCAAAATGGACTCGGGTATCTGTAGAGGAGAAAGTAAGGGCTCAAGGGAAATTTGAAAATGGATGAGAAGACTCATCTGTTCCCTGGGTCTGGGGAGGGAAGCTTCTTAGATGTAGAAGTTACTTAAGAGAACCAAGTTATTTAAGAGATCTCCACGGTCAATGTGGCATTAAGACATTAGAGAACTTTGGTGGCCAACATACATGGTGATATTAGTGAACTTAGGTGCTCAAGATCCGTGGAGGACTGCTGTGGCAAAGACACATGGTAATACTAACAGTCTTTGGAAGTCTTCCTCAATTCTGCATCCTGGCCCACCACATTATGCCTTGACTGTTAACATCTCTAACCAAATGTGCCTATATGCTTTAGAGGTTTTTGGTGGGGAGAAATCCCAGTTTCCATGTTTCATATGATATTCCCACTCACTCTGGTAGAAGCCAAAAATAGCAGACATCTGGACTCTAGATTTTTTCCGTTTGTCAAGCCAATTTTGAAAGATGAGGTTGCTCTCTATTTAAGCTATGAAGACCTTAACGCAGGAGAGACACAGCAGTTCATTAAGCTCTTGTGGGCTGAACTAAGAGAGGCGCATTCTGGAGCCAAGAACAGCCTTCCAGCTATCACTTCAGGGAGCTGGAACTAGAAAAAGAGAGTTTGGGAAAAGAATCTAAAGAATCAATTCTAAACACAGCAGAAAGAGACAAAGAAGGCCCTGTGTTCACTTCCAAGACATAATCCTCACTGTATATGATCCCAGAAGCTGAAGAAATAAACACATTTATCATTCACAGGGCAGAATTATTTGGGCAAGAAATCTACACCTAGAATACATCAGACTGATAACATATTCTGAGAGGGGAAAATGTCATTTTTCAAAGCTGGTAGATGCTTCTGTAATATGTCAGGTTAAGGGACCGATTATTACATTCACGTAATACATGTAATCATGTCTTTATATGTGTATTAAAAACCTAAAATACATAGTAAATGGTCTACACATTCAGGTCTCAAGAAGGTGGGGATTGGACACTGGCAGCATCCACAGGCAACACATATGCAAAGTCAGACTGGAGGTGGCTGATTGCGCTAGGGGCTCCTAAGGAAGAATTCATAGTGTTCCAGCTGAAACGCTGCATTCAGCATAAATAAATGCATTACTCTAAACATTGGAATTGTAAAGACTGAAGCAGAGCTCTCTCTCTCCCTGCTCTGCATAAATCAGACTTGCTGGGGGAGGCCAGGAAAGAATTTTTCAGGGTGGAATTCTCTTCTGGAGTGATAATGTAAAGTTAGGGAATTTACAATGCTTACCTCAGGTACTGTAGGGTATGTGGGTGTGTCTCTCCTTAGGATCCTCCAGAGGTTAGCAATGTGTATTCAGGAACAAGAGAAGGAGGCTTTCCTAGAATGCTCCCAGGCTGCATGCTGACTTAGAAGGACAATGTGAGTTTCTGTCTGATGGGTGGTTAAAAGTAGGGTTTCTCATTCTCAGCAGTATTGACTTCTGGGACTGGATTATTCTTTGGGAAACTGTACTTTACACTATGTCATGTTTAGGGACATCTAAACATGGGCTCTACCGATGGGGCTTTCTATGCCACCCAACGTGAATGTTGGGTGCGCGCACGCGCGCGCGCGCGCGCACACACACACACACACACACACACATACAAGTGCACGCGCGCGCACGCGCGTTCTCTCTGTCTCTCTCTCCTTCCCTCCCCTCGCCCCTCTTGATCCTCAGCTCATTACCCACAACATCTCAGAAACCAGCCTCCTCAGGGATGTCTCCACATACACTACTCTGCCTTTTCCCCCTTGGAGAGATATCCAATTGTTCATTCTTGCAAGAAAGGGATATCATTGGTATTCACTGGCTCCTCCTCTAGACCCTACCTTATTGTCTTAGTCCCTTGCAGCAGACAGCTCATCTTTTCCCACCTTCCCCTGGGAGATTTGCCTGATTCTCACAGTCAAAAGGGCATCAGGGAGAAACTGTTCCGGTTACCCACTAAACCCTTTTCCTTTTGTTGATCTTCTTCAGTGGAAACCTGGCACAGACCCGCAGCGTGGCTGGGAACAGTGGCCACTCTCTTAACCTCCAATCACAAAACCCAGTGAGTGTGCACTGTGCGCACAAGTATGGACAGCTAATGAGCTGCCAGGCAGAAGAAGAAGAAAAAGAAGAAGAAGAAGAAGAAGAAGAAGAAGAAGAAGAAGAAGAAGAA
>CAJQZJ010033670.1:663541-678146 GCA_907164525.1 Lophiomys imhausi | reverse complement strand
AGAAGAAGAAGAAGAAGAAGAAGAAGAAGAAGAAGAAGAAGAAGAAGGAAGAAGACTCTAGGTCTAGTGTTTCCTTGTTTGTGAAACACAGCAGAGTGCCAAAGAGGATCAAATTCATGAAATCAGGGATCCTTGGTCTATCCACAGAACCTTTGTGATCAAGAGAGAAAGCCTGAGTCTGAGTGTTCATTATGACTGGGCATTGCAAAATGTACACTCATAAGCATTTTAAAACAGGAACTTTATTTTCAACTTTACATCCTATGATGCTGTTATGTAGGGCAATTACATAATAAATTTGTTAGAGGGAGAGGCAGCAATAAAGATGGTGGTAATGGTTTGTCATTTAATAGCTGAGTTGTAAGTGAATTTTCGGTATTAACATAGCAGGTTGCTTCAATTAGACCATTCTTAGGGGCGTCTTTAATTTCTAAAAAAAAAAAAATGTTTCTGAGGTTCAGTATCATTAACTTCCTCATTTGAAAATGTTCCATATTTAACCATTTGAAGTCAGGGATGTTTGGGTTTTTGAGGACTTAGGGCCAGCTGAGCTTATGTACATGTACATATACGTGAAGAGATGTGTGAACAGGGATTGTCTGTAACAGTCCCTGCAGGGCAACCCGGTGATATGCTGATCAACCAAGACAGGGCTGAGGTGGGGGAGCATAAGTGAGAGGGGTAGTAATAGAGCTTCCGTCTAGCTTAGCCTCCTGCTCTTGATAAGCAGCTTCATGCTCTGGAATGCTTCCTCATAAAACACAAAAAGCTAGATGAGCCAGCAGACAGGGTCGGTGATCCATGAAGGTCATTGTTTTGTATAGATGGATTATGTCAGGTGGCATATGCGAAAGATTTGGTGACATTCATGGCTCTACAGGATCCATAGACATGGTAATCCCTGCTTTTATTGATACTACCATTCATAAGCTATTGGACTATGCTCTGACTCCCTTCCTTTTTTCCCTTCCTTCCTTCCTTCCTTTCTTCCTTTCTCCTTTTTAGACAGAGTCTCATATAGTCCAGGCTGGCCTCAAATTCCCTAGGTGGCCAAGGATAGCCCTGAACTTCCAATTCTCCTGCTTCTACCTCCTGAGTTCTGGGATTACCTGCACACCTGCACACCACCACAGCCATTTTGTGTGGTTCTGGGATGGAGCTGAGGGCTTCCTGCATGTGAAGCAAGCGCTCCACCAACTGAACCACAGCCCAGCCCTCTGGTTGTCCTTTTTAGTTCACACAAGACTCAGTTTCTCCATTTGTCCTCATGTGTCCAGTCTACCAGAATGAATAAATAGCAAGAAGGCAAATTTTCCTCCAAACACACATGACACTGGGCTATAATTTTCTCTCGTCTATAAAACTGGGAAAATGGACATTTTGTTAGGCCCTACGTACCTCGTGGGACCAATAGTCCTCTGTGTTTACACAAATCTTCCTAGTGTTCTTCAGGTGAAAAGTAGCCCAATGCACTCCAGCCTAATCCTTCCCACTGTATCCCAGTATGAGGTTGTGATGATCAATACTGATCATCAACTTTACAAGATTTAGCATCACCTAGGAGACATGCCTCTGGTGACATCTTTGAGGGAGTTTCTAGATTAGATTAGCTAAGGGGGAAGATCACCCTAAATATGGAGAGCACTACTCAATGGACTAGAGTCTGGGACTAAATGAGCACCAGCATTCTCTCTCTGCTTCCTGACTGTGGGTGAAGTGTGGCCCAGCTGCCTCAGGGTCCTGCTGCCATACCTTCCCCGCCCTAGCGGACTGTGCCCTTCAACTGTGAGCCAAAACCAAACGCCCCTTTCTTATGTTGCTTTTGCAGGTATGTTGTCACAATTAGAAGAAAGTTAAACAGAACAGAGCTACTCAACGAATGTCTGTGATTTGCATGGTTGTATGAATATGGTAGGGGATGTAGGAGTGTGGCTGGTCCATGCAGGAAGCAGACATGAAACTGGTTTTCACTCCTGCTATACACAGGGACAAGACACACCCACAAATACCCAACATACCCAGAAGCAGCAGAATCCTCCATACCGGGACCCAGCACACAACCCTCTTCCTTGTCCAGGGCTGTACCGGGACCAGGTCTATTCATGCCTTAGGACCCGTGCCTAGAGCCCCTCATCTTTACGGGTGTTCCTTGTAGTTCCTTAACTCTCTGTCTTCTCTCCTTACAAGGCTTTTGCTGACCCTAATGTCTAACAACCCATGCCCCTGCTTTACTTTCTAAGGCATAGTTGTCTCCCGTATCTGAAGTGCCTCTGTGCAGGGCTTTGCTGGCTGAGAGAAGTATGCTCAGAAATCTGTTTCCTTAGTTGTGTTCATTCTCTCTGACATAAGAAATCTATGATCTGGGCAAGTGGCTCACTCCAGAAAGCCATTGCCCTGAAAACATGAGACTTGAGTTCAGTCCCTCAGAGCCCACATATTAAAAACAAGCTTGGTATGATGGTATGCACTTGTAATCAGAGAGCTGGGGAGATGGAGACAGGCAGGTCCCTGGAGCTCACTGGCGAGCTGGTCTTGCCTCCTTGGCTTTAAGCTCATGCTGTGAGCCAGGAATGAGTTCCAGACTTCATCTCAAATAATAATAATAATAATAATAATAATAATAATAATAATAATACCAAGATGGCCAGCACCTGAGGAATGATCTCTGGCTCCATGAACATGCCCAAACACATGTACTTGGTAATGGCTATTGTAGTTTGGTTCCAAGGCATAGCCCTAAAGTTTATATGTTGAGGGCTTGCTCCCCTGTGCAACACTGTTCTGAGGTGGGGCCCAGGCAGGTGACTGGACCATGACAGCTCTGGCTTAATGTTAATAGGCTATTGAGAGGTCACGCCACTGTGGATATGTCCCTGAAGGTTAGGCCATATTCCTGCCTCTTCCTCTTTCTCTCTCTTTGCTTCCTGACTATCATGTGAACAGTGTTTCTCCACTATGCACTTCCACAAAGATTTATGGCCTGCCTTCACCATGGACTTCAAAGAAATTGGACTGATGAGCCAAAATAACTTTTTTTATCCTTTAAGTTAATTTCCTTTGGGTGTTTTTGTCACAATGACGGAAAGCTAACACATTAGATGATCATCTGTTTTGCCTGCCAAACACCCTATTCCTCTCTCTGTTAGTAGGCTAGTTCGACTATGACTATAGAAAACATCTTTTCTCAATGGCCAGACAGAGCCTGCCAATTAGATCTGGAGAGAGGCACATGACCTAGGCCTAACCAATTAGGGTTTGCAATTCTATAGCTACCATAATTAGTTCAGAGATGAGCATGGGACTTGAGGCAAACCAATGACACTCTACCCTGCGTTTATGCAAATTTGCAAAGACGTACACTCTGTCTGTGGGTGGGTGTGGCCTGGCTGGCAGACCCTCAGCCATGTACTGCCTGAGTTCATCTTACCATTAGGAGGGGGGACTTAAATGAGAGGGAAGCCTCATTATGCAGAAGAAAGATTATAAGAGAAGAGAAAAAGGAGTCTTAGGATTAACACCTAGAACCAGCCACACCTGAAGCTAACATATCTCTAAACTTCTCAGTAAATTAACCAATAAATTTTTTCATGATCAAAATACATTATATAAAAATTTTTAATATAATGTTTAGTCTTTTTTTTTTAATTCACTCAGTTCGAGTCTTTTGTAACTGAAAGGCTAATGCAGAAATCAAAGTGATAAGAAGTCTGGAACTCATGTCTGGCTCACAGCATGATCTTAAGCTCTCTCAGTCCTGGATCTCTAGCATATTGGACTCCAACCACAGGAAGCATCACCAAGCAAGAGCTGGAAACATTTGGGTAGAAAAGAATATTTGTTTATCTTCCAGCTTATCGGCAGTGGATGTGTGACTCTAATCTCTCTTTAAAGGGCAACTCTTTGGAGCTGGATGCTGCTTAAATACCAGGCCCAGGCAGCTGCCAAGGGGAACATCATCCAGCAAAGATTTCCAACAGTGGTGAAGTCAGTGCTGGCTCTACACTTTTTCCTGACCATAAAACAAAGCAGGATGTAGACTGTGTGCTCAACCTCTGGGAACCACACAAAGAAAGAAAGAAATGTAGAAACATTACCAGGATTACCAGGAGCCTACCACAGATTTCAGAACTAGGCACGTATTTATGTCCTTAAGCTGATTGGGTTTGGGATCCGGGTTCTGAGATCAAGTCTTAGGTGTTATCCAGCTTTCTGTTACTATAACAAATACCTGAAGACTTTGACTTATAAAGGAAAATGGTTTCTTGCATTTTGTTTTTTAATTCATGAGGTTGAAGGCTCCAATTCATGGTCTGTGTAGTGGTGCTTTGGATCTGTGGTAAGGCAGCGTGTCATGGCAAGAGGGAAGTGCAAAGCAAAAACCACTCAGTTCCTGACCAGGAAATAAAAATAAGGGGGAACAATCAGGACCCACAATCTTCAAGGACATCAGCTCTCCTGCTTCATCACTCTCTGCTTTATTGATTTAAGACAGGGTTTCTCACTAAACTTGCACCTAGGCTGATGGCCAGCAAGCCCCAGGGAATCTTCTAACTACACACATGCACACACATGTGCACATGCACACAAGCACACAGAGAGAAAGAAAGAGAAGAAAAAAGGAGGAGGAAGAAGAGGAGGAGCGAGGGAGGGGTGAGGAAAAGAAAGCTGGAGTTATACTCATACACCTGGCTTTTAATGTGGGTTCTGAGGATTTGAACTATGATTTTCCTGCTTGTATAACAAGTGCCCTCGAACATTGGCCTATTGCACTAGCCTTCCCCTTGTTTTCTGAGACAGGATCTTTCAAAACCCTGGAGGTTGCCAGGTAGCATGGGCTGGGATCCGCCTGTCTCTGCCTCCCCAGTGCTGGATAACAAGTGTGTGCCACCACACCCAGCTTTTTCATGAGGATCCAGACCAGAACTCAGGTCCCTGTGCCTGGAAAGCAAGCACTCTTCGAAACAAAATGAAGTATATGCCCCTGGCTCTATCCAAGGTAGTCCTCAGAGGCCTACACTATGACTCTCTAAGGAGACCACAGACTCTCGGCTGTGCGTGATGACTACCTGACTGTGGCGGGTTTTGCATTGTCATTGAGCTGGCCTAGGAGCTGTTAAGGCTCCAGCCTCCAGTACTGGGACAGAAGGTGCCTCACCCAAGCCCATTTCCTGTCAGCAAAATGGAGAATACAGGACGAGCAACAGAAATCGTCTATTTGAAGAACTGTGCACAGGGCCAGGTGTACAGTTGGTGCTCAATAAATGCTAGACCTGAAACTGTTGGAAAAGTCCAGGAAGGTAAGTCAGGCATGCATCTAGGAGAATCCTCTTGTTCTAGGAACCCTGAAGCAGCACCAGCAAGTCCCAATTGCCTTAGCCAAAAGGACTGGGGAGGAATGGGGGAGGCAGAAATGACGAATAGGCAGAGTCTCTGAGTCCCATCCAGCTAGGACTGTGTCCGATTCAACTAGATACTGGCTGCCTCGGAATACAGTTCCCACACTGATAAACCCATCTCAAGGTGAAAAATAACCACGTCAAAAATGCATTTGTCATTACGGCTATTTTGGGATATGGACACTCCAAGAATTTTCCTGACATCTGAGTGGACAGAGATTAAAAGCTGTACCAACCCCTTAGTAGCGTGTGTGATGGTTTAAACCTTGGCTATCAACTTTCTAGGATTTAAAAATCACCATGGAAACAAGCCTCTGGCTGTCTCTGTGAGAGAATTTCTAGACTGGGCTAGTTGAAATGTGAAGACCCACCATCAGTGTATGTGGTACCATCCCCTGGGCTGGTGTCTCAGACAGAATGAAAAGGAGAAAGAGAGCTGAGCCCCAGCATCCATCTCTTTCTGCTTCCTGACTGTGGATGTGATGTAACCAGCCACCTCACACTCCTACCACCATGCTTTCCGGCCATTGGACTGTGAACCCCTTCACTGTGAGCCCAAGCAAACCTGTCCTTCCTTAGGTTGCTTTAATCAGGAAATGAGTTCAGCAGGCCACTGCCCTCAGAAGTCCGAAGCCCCAGCCCTTTTGCACTAACACTAAGGCGGCTTTGTTTTAACACATGGTTAGCCCAATCTCTCTTTAAAAATGACAAAGCCAACCCAAAAGGCCAGGATAGCCTCAGCATTCTCCACAGCTACTAATCCATTAAGGTCCAAGGCAGAATAGACTTCCTCAGGCATCCTATTCAGGGAAGAGGGGATAGGGAACAGAGAGCCACTGGGCAGAGAATGCATACATCTGCATACTTGTGAGAGTGAAGAAGGGGAGGGCAAGACCTAGGAAACCTCATGTCCCTACACTCCTGCCAATGGCTGACAGGGGATGTCCAGATGGGCTTTGGCTAGCTAGCCACAGGGTCTCAGAAAGAGAGACCATCATCCACAGCAGTGGCTGTTTTTTCTAGACATTGCCAGAAGAAATTGAGAAAACGGGCAGGCTGGAAGATGAGGGCTCTGTGCTGCCCCCAAACACTGGTCAGCACAGACTCTGACATTTAGAAAGCCACCAGGACCACTTCAGCCTAATCCTTCTTCCCTCCGTGTACCCCTCATGATATTTAAACAGAAATGTCACCCTGGTGGCATTTATGTCCCCCGAGTTTTCAGAAGCGTGGCTGTCCATTGGAGTGACTCCTTCATGTTCTCTTTTCAGAGCTAAAGAGGAAAGTGTTGGTTTCAAAAGGAGAAGAGGAAAAGGGAAGAACAGAGCAAAAGCAAATAGGGGCTTTAAAAACTAAAGGTGAAAGCAAGCTGCAATATCAAATACTGTAAATGTCAGTACTGGAAAGGCCTGAGCCGTCCCGAGAAGCCCTTCCCACCAATGGCACTGGGTGGTTTAGTGGAGCCTCTTATGTAAGATCATGTCTATGGTTAGACCCTTGGTAGAGGGAACCAGTAGAGCTTTGGAGATGCAGCAGAGAACTGCAAACCATGCCCCTTCAGTGAGAGGACAGCTCACACTGGGGGTAGTTTCATCTTGGAATCATCTGTCTTTGAAAGCCAGGGACAGGTTGGACAAGCAGAGTCATTCAATATCCCATATCTTTTTTATGTTTAATGTTACTTCAGGTTACATCTTCATCACAGTACCCTCTTTCCACCACTCCCAGTCCCACCCTCCCACCCTCTACCCTCTATCCCTTCCATCCCACTCCTCTGGAGTGGAGTGTCCCTACATAACAGTCCCCCACCCCAGTTCAGCAGTCATATGAGGGCCAAGAGCCTCCTCATGCACTGGGGGCCTACAAGGCAGCACCACTAGGGCAAAGTGTCTCATTGATAGGAAGCAAAGTCTATGTTCCTGTTTCCCTTTGGTGCTTGGTTATACTATAGTTACTCTGTACTATATGGCTAAAATCTGATTATAAGTGAGTAGATGCCATGTGCATCCTTCTGGGTCTGGGTTAGCTCATTCAGGAAGAGCTTCTCTAGTTCCATCCATTTGGCTGCAAATTGCATGATTTTGTTGTTTCTGATGGCTGAGTAGTATTCCATTATGTAGATGTATCACAGTTTTTTTTTATTCATTCCTCGATTGAGGGACATTTGAGTTGTTTCCAGTTTCTAGCTATTACAAGTAAGGCTGCTATGAACATAGATGAGGAAACGTCCTTGTGGTTTGGTGAGGAATCATTTGGATGTATACCCAGAAGTGGTATGGCTGGGTCTTGAGGTATTTCCAAATTGTCTAAGATATCACCAGACTTATTTCCATAGTGGTTGTACAAGCTTGCACTCCCACCAGCAATGGAGGAGTGTTCTCTTTTCTCCACACCCTCACCAGCATGTGCTGTCATTTGAGCTTTTGATCTTAGCCATTCTGACAGCTGTGAGATGGAATCTCAGAGTCATCTTGAGTTGCATTTCTCTGATGATTAAGGATGCTGAGCATTTCTTCAAGTGTCTCTCAGCCATTAGGGATTCCTCCTTTGTGAATTCTCTGTTTAGCTCTGTTCCCCATTTTTTTATTGGATTATTTGGTTTATTGGCATTTACTTTCTTGAGTTCTTTGTAAATTATGGATATTAGCCCTCTGTTGCATGTGGGGTTGGTAAAGATCTTTTCCCAATCTGTAGGTTGCCGTTTTGTTTGAATGACAGTGACTTTTGCCTTACAGAACCTTTTCTTTTTCATGAGGTCCCATTTATTGATTGTTGGTCTTAGAGCCTGAGCTGTTGGTGTTCTGTTCAGGAAGTTGTCACCTGTGTTGATGAGTTCGAGGGTTTTTCCCACTTCTCTTCTAATAGATTTAGTGTGTCAGGCCTTATGTTAAGGTCTTTGATCCACTTGGACTTAAGTTTTGTGCAAGGTGATAAGTATGGGTCTAATTTCATTCTTTTACATATCGACATACAGTTAGACCAGCACCATTTTTTGAAGATGCTGTTCTTTTTCCATTGTATGGTTTTAGCTTCTTTGTCAAAAATTAAGTGCGCATAGGAGTGTGGGTTCATTTCTGGGTCTTCAATTCGATTCCATTGATCCACTGGTCTGTTTCTATACTGGTACCATGCTGTTTTTATTACTATTGCTCTGTAGTACAGCTTGAAATCTGGGATGCTGATACCTCCTGATGTTTTGTTTTTTTTTTTTTTTTTTTGTACAAGATAGATTTAGCTATTCTGTGTTTTTTTGTTATTCCATATGAAGCTGAGAATTATTTTTTCCAGGTCTGTAAAGAATTGTGTTGGTATTTTGATAGGAATTGCGTTGAATCTATATATTGCTTTTGGTAGGATGGCCATTTTTATTATGTTGAATATCCCATTTCTTGAGTTGGAGTTTCAGAAACTACATTCTGGGTTTGTGTTCTCAGGATGGATTTTTTCTTTCTTCTTGGCAACATGCACCAACAACTACATTTTTTAAATGCACAGCAGTGTACACAGCACAGAGAGATGCCTACTTGGAAGCATTGGCATCTCCGTGAGGGCTGCAGCTAAATTCAAAAGTGTGCACTGTTGAGATTGCTAGTGTACAGACACATTCGAAGCATGGAGTGTGTTCTAAAGTCTACACAGTTCCTCTCCATGAAACCATACATATATACACATACATACATACATACATACATATGTGTGTATATAAATCACCCAATGCCTTTGGTGGGAAGGGCCTCTCAGGATGTCTCAATTCCAGTATTGTGTGTGCGTGTGTGTGTGTGTGTGTGTTTGTGTGTGTGTGTGTGTGTGTGTGTGTGTGTGTATGAGAGAGAGAGAGAGATCTACATTTGCTCACTTCAGAGCCCCTCCTCTTGATAGCTTCATGAAGACAGGAAGACCCTGATGCCCATTTCCTGACTCTGCAATGACTTGTTCACACTTGTGAGGCTAGGTGACACTTATCTGGGATCAGAATATGGTTGCTACCATTTTGATTTAATTTCCCCTGTAATTGACCAAACTTAAGAAAAACAAATTGTACATTCACATCTGCAGAGGAGCAAACCAGGTGGGTGCTACCTGGATCTCACTGGTCTTGTTGGCTATAAACGTTCAAGCTTGGTAACTAAAGAAGCTAGGCTTGGTGGGAAGACAGGGGGAGAGCTAGCTCCTCGCTCTATGCTGCCTTCTGTGCTTTTTCAACTTGACTCTGACCCTTATAACTGAGACTCTCTGGAGCAGCCTCTTCAGAGGTCTCCCTGAAGACACACAGCTTGTTGCCTTGGCTTCGGCAGCCTTTCTTGGTATCATTCCGGATACCTGGCTGGAAGGAGAAGACATCCAAATGAGCATCGATGCCCTTGCCCTTCTCTTGGCACAGACAATAGAATACTGAGAATGCCTCCTGTCAAGCAATAGATAACACATCCACAAAGTCCAGGGTGCTTACTGCACATTGGATAGCTCATAGACCTTTTATTTTCTAGATATAAAAGAAAGGAATTGCAAGCAAAGACTGGAGCGGGGCCCCAATATTAAATCTATTTTCTTCCTAGCAGTTTAATTTCAACAGTGGTTACAAGTCATCAGGTAGATAGGCAATCAATCTCCTGATTCTTAGACAAACCCCTTATTCCCACCCTGAAGGTCCTTTTTCTAGCACCAAGGTACTGGGTAGGTCCTGACTCCACAGCATGTTGGAGCTGTCATTCATCAGACTATGCTGGTTGCCATGGAGATACTCATCATCTGGGTCTACTGATTCCTCCAGGTCTGGGTGTGTTGCTTGTGCACTAGGCATGAAGGCTGGGGATCTTGGTGAGGTTAAGAAACTTGGCCTTAGCATTCTCACACTTCCACTGCCTGGGGCCATGCCAGAATGTGGGGTGCTAGTGTCCCTTACTCGCAGAATCCTTTGGGGGGGACCAAGTCCAAGGAAACAGACTTCTATTCAAAGACCACCCCCCTTCTTTTTACACTCTTATTTCTCTTCTCCCTCAGACCTTTCTCAAGGGTTCTCCTTGGCCCATCCTTTTTCACCTTCATGGCTTCAAATTTCAATGAACTAAAAAGAGAAACATCCTACAGGGGACTCCATTGTTCCACATCTTCAATCTCCCAGGTGAGAATACATAGCCCCTTTGAAAAATGAGAAAGAGAGAATAGAGAAGTCATCTTCAGTCTGGGGATGCAGCTCAATGATAGAATTTGAATCTAGTGTGTATAAAGCCCTGGATTTGATTCCCCAGCACCAGAAGAAGAAGAGGAAGAAGGAGGAGGAAGCAGAGTAGGAAAAGGAGTAGAAGAAAAAAAGAAAAAGGAAGAGGAAGGAGAGGAGGAAGAGAGAATGAGGGGAGGAGGAGGGGAGAAGAGGAAGAAAGGGAGGGGGAGAAAGGAGAAGAGGGATAAGGGGAAGGAGATGAAGGAGAAGAAGGGGAATGGGGTTGTGGAGGAGGAGGTATGGATGGAGGGGGGGGAGAAGAAGCCATCTTTGAATATGTACAAGCATAACCCAGCCCTTGCAAAGTCTACAAAGCCATTAACATGGAGGGAAACTTCCAATTCTTTCCCTGTGCTGTCACCAGCAGCTTCCCCTAGATTCTGGTGCTTTCCTAGTTTGTCTTCATGTAGCTCCACTCTGGAGCTCCTTCTTTCTGCCATCCCAGTGGCCTCCTTTTACTTAGGCAACAGCAGGAGTAGGCATGAGGTGGAAGATACCATGGCCAAGAGCATCACCATGCCCCTGAGGCTGTGCAGAGCATGCTGGCAGCCAGGCTAGGCTTGGGGATGATAATGTTGTGTGAGATAGCCAACGTCAGTTTTAAGATAAGACATGGCCACAGAAGATGGAATGAAAATACCATGCGTGGCCTCAGCAGTTAAGGGTACTCACTGCTCTCACAGAAGACCCCAGTTCAGTTTTCAGCACTGACATGGGACAACTCACAACCACCTGTAATTCCAGTTCTGTGGATATGATGCCCTCTTCTGGCTTCCACAGGTACCAACATACATGTGCACATATACACTCATACACAGAGAGAGAGAGAGAGAGAGAGAGAGAGAGAGAGAGAGAGAGGAGAGAATAAATAAATAAATCTTTAAAAATAATTTATTTTAAGAAGGAAAAGAAAATACTACATATGCCCAATAATGCAGTAAATGGGGGAAAGTGACATTTTGCTTTTAAATTTTGATATTTTTCTTAAATTTCTTATAAAGATACATTGATTGTATGTTGAGTATATTCCCCCAAATCCCTTCCCCCAACACCCACCCTTTTGTATCCCTCCCCATTCCCATCACCCCCTTTGTTCTCCCTGGACGCTGTTAATTCTGTCATCTTGTCAACTCACATGCATGACTTTGCATCTTTAAAGTCAGCAACCCACAAATGAGAAAAAAAAAACTTAAGCAGTTTGTTTTTCTATGACTGACTTAATTTGTTTAATGGGATTATATCCTGTTACATCCAAACCTCTCCAAACAACATAACTTCATTCTTTGTGGCTGGAAAAAAAAAATCTGTTGTGCATAAATGCCATGTTGTATTATCTGTTCCTCTAGTTTTGGAAAAGTTGGTTTCATAGCTTAACTATTACGAGTGAACATTGTTATGTGAGTGTCAAATCACCCAATCAATAAATGGGCTAATGAAATGAACATGCAGTTCTCCAGAGATTAAGTAAAAATTGCCAATAAACACACACAAAAAAAGAAAATGTCAATTTCACTAGTCATCAAATAAATGCAAATTGAAACTTCACTGAGATTCCATCTCACCCCAGTCAGGCAGAGGTCATCAGGAAAACAAATAATGACAAATGCTGTCAAGAATACAAACAAAAGGAAGTTTTATGTATCACTGGTGACAATGTAAACTGGTCCAGCCACCACAGAAATCAGTGTGGTGGTTTCTTCCAAAAACTGAAAATAGATCTTCTGCATTGAACTAGGTAGCTTTATGTCAACTTGACACAAGCTAGAGTCATATGGAAATAGGGATGTTCACTTTAGTAAATGCCCCCTATAATCTCTGCCTGCAGGCAGGCTTATAGTGTATTTTCTTGATTAATGATTGATGTGGGAGGGCCCAGATCACTGAGAGTGGTACCACCCTTGGACAACTGGCCCTGGATAGTATTTAAAAAATCAACAACAACAAAAACAGACTGAACAAGCCATGAAGAGCAAGCTAGAAGCAGCACTCCTCCATATCAGCTCTGTATCAGCTCCTGCCTCCAGGTTCCTGCCCTGTTTGAGTTCCTTCCTGACTTCCTTCAATGATGGACTGTGATGTGGAAGTATAAACCAAGCAAACCTTTCCTCACATAGTTGCTTTTGATCATTTTTTTTTAATCACAATAGTAGTTGCTTTTCTAATGCTGTGATAAAACACAGTGACTAAAGTGTTACCTTTGGGGGCTCACAGTTTCAGAAGATTAGAGTCCATAACCATCATAGTGGGGAGCATGGTAGCAGGCAGGTGTGGGACTGGAGCAATAGCTAAGAGCTTACATCCTTACCAGAAAGTATGAGGCAGAAAGAGATAACTTGGAATGGCCTGGACTTTTGAAACCTCAAAATGCACCCCTAGTGACACACCTCCTCTAACAAGGCCACACCTCCTAATCCTTCCCAAACAGTTCAACCAACTGGGAACCAAGTATCCAAACACATGAGCCTCTGGGGCCATTCTAGTTCAAACTACAAGAGACACACATAATGGAGATACACTACTCCTGGGTATTTACCCAAAGGTAAATAGAGATCCATGTTAAGTCTTATTTCACAACGGTATTATCATATGGCTTACAGATGCCCCTGTGGGAATCAGTGCAACTCCCCAGATAAACATGGGCACCATTAGAGGTCTGTTTTAAGCCAGTGAGGGTCTATCATAATTTCCTTTCTGTTTCTATGATCAAAAACTCTGACCAAAACCAGCTTAGGAGAGAAAAGAGTTTATTTCAGCCCATACTTCCAGATCACAGTCCATCATCAGAGTGGAAACTCAAGAAAAAAAATAAAGCGAAAACCATGGAGAAAAGCTGCTTGTTGGTTCACTCACTCATGCTTGCTAGCCTTTTTGTACAGCCCAGGATCACCTGTCAACAGAAAAGCCTTACCCACAGTGGGCTGGACTCCTCACACACAGGAACACACATCAATTAATAACATACACACACACACACACACACACACACACACACACACACACACATAAATTTTAAAAGTTAAAATAAAAACAAAGCAATCAAGACAGTCCCCTACATGCTCATGAGCCAATCTTATCTAGCTAGCACCTTGGTTGATCCTCCCTCCTCAGTTGACTGTAGGCTGTGTCAAGCAGGCAAGTAGAGCTGATAGACCCAGATTTTCCATGCCAAAGCCCCACTTTTCCAGACTGCTTCTAAGTTTGCTTGTGTGTAAAACTACAAGACTATACCTGTTGACACCAGACTCTGTCTTTTATCAGATTCAGCAATGTCAGTCCTTAGCCACTTTTAATATAAAAAGTATTTTAAATGTTATTTTGTGGATGAGGGACCTGCTCCTTACCTAACTACAAAACAGGATGGATGTAAGCCCTGAGCATGTCAGCCTGCCATGAGTGTACCTGCGCTGTGACTCTATAAAACCCAGCAAACTTTGTATGTATTAAAGTTTAATCATAGCCCAAGAGAGAGAAGGCAAAAAGGAATTGAACAGTTCCTAACATGCAATTTATTCGTGTTGATTCTCATATGTATGGTAAATAATCCCCTTGCCTGATTCTGTAATGAGAGCAGGTTCTTATAGCCTGGGGCCTGTAAGGAAAGCAGAAACCATCTACATCGAATAAAAGACTGAAATATTCATGTATCTCTTTAGACACATAGCAGGGTGTGAACAGACACGTGCTTTCAACTTGGCCACATGTACTTAACACAAGTGCACTACTGCACACCCAGTGCTGACTGGACGAGGTGAAAGTGTGAGATAGCACTGGGCACCCAGCAAGGACATGGGGTGGATGTGAACATCTGACTTGATGCATGGATGTGTGCCAACATGTGGGCATACATAAATAGATGATACTTGGTAGGTGGATGTTACATAGATAGATAGATAGATAGATAGATAGATAGATAGATAGATAGATAATAGATAAATAGATACATAGATAGATAGATACATAGATACATACATACATACATAGATACATA
>CAJQZJ010033670.1:625419-650646 GCA_907164525.1 Lophiomys imhausi | reverse complement strand
AGAGAGAGAGAGAGAGAGAGAGAGAGAGAGAGAGAGAGAAAGGCCTTCCAATGGAACAGTGACCCAGAAGCCCTGGGGAACTCTGCCTTTCTTATGTTTTAGAAGATGCTGGCATTATAAATTTTTAAGTGAGATCAGATGTCTTCATTTTGATTTTGTTCTGGTGGTGGTGGTCAAGGTGGTGGTGTGGTGGTGTGTTTACATCTTTTGATGAAGTCAGAGGTCAAAAGGAGTGTCTTCCCCATTCCCTCTCTACGTAGTTTTTGAGACCCTGGAGCTCAAGGCTGTGCTAAGCTAGCTGACCGTCCGACCCCAAGGATCCTCCTATCTCTGCCCCTCAGTGCTAGGATCAGGTAGCACAAGGTACTGCACCCAGCTTTTTCATGTGAAAGCTGGGGGTTGGACTCAAGTATTTATGCTTGTGTAGTGAGCACTTCATCAAACAAGCCATCTCCCTGGCCCCTGTGTTTGTTTTTTGTTTTTGCCAGTCATGTTTGATTGTATCCTAGGTCTCTGGGCTATCAAGCCTCTGGTTCCTGGCCCTCCAGGCAGTGTCAGGGGTGGACTCCCTCTTATGGCATGGGTCAAGCTGGACCAGTCACTGGTCGGCCATTTCCCCAATTTCTGCACCACTTTTACTGCGGCATATCTTGTAGGCAGGACAAATTGTAGGTTGAAGGTTTTGAGGTTGCGTTGGTGTCCCAATCCCTCCACCGGAAGTCTTGCCTAGTTACAGGAGATGCCTGTTCAGGCTCCATATGCCCCCCTTACTCTGTATTTGTTTTGAACATAGTTAAGACTATAGTCTGTGTTCTCCTGTGAGTAGCAGAAAAATATTAAAAATAGGCAAAAACACACATGGACTCATGCCAGTTGGAAAGCAAATTTGTTCTGTGCTAATAAAGGCGATCCCCAAACACTCTCCGGTGTGTCAGCAGATTGTGAAGACTGTCTTTATCAGGTTCCTGTGATCTGATAAAAAAAAATACCATGTCCTAAAAGCATATTGGGGAAGAAAGGGTTAACTTCATCTATACTTCCATATCCCAGTCCATCATCACAGGACGTCATGGTAAGAACTCGAGGCAGAAACGTGGAGATAGGAACTGAAGCAAAGGCCATGAAGGAAAAGGAAATCAGGGCAGGAACCTAGAGGCAGAATCTGAAGTAGGGGCCATGGAGGAATGCTGGTTACTGACTTGCTCCTCATGGCTTGCTCAGCCTGCTTTCTTATACCACCCAGGACCACCAGCCTAGGGATGGCACCACCCAGTGTGAACCGGACCCTCTCAGCAATCACTGATAAAGAAAACGCACCACAGTCTTGTCCACAGGCCAATCTGGTGGAAGCATCTCCTCAACTGAGGTTCCCTCTGCCAAAATGACTCTAACTGTGTCAAGCTAACAAAACCAGCCATCACAGTGACTGCGTATTTAAGATGCATAAAGGCACATGTGTTTACTTGACAGGAAGATCTGAGTTCAGGTCGGGGGGGAGGGTTCTTTCCTATCTCCACCCTCCACAGCCCTGTGACTAATGAGCTCAACAAGATTCGGGCAGACCACGTGCAAAGTCCTCCCAAGGAACCATGTTCCTCAGGTGTATGCAGGTGTATGCAGCCGACCCAGACACCCATGCGGATAGCCCCCCTCTCCCATCTGCAAAGGGAGCTTTGCAATGCTGTGTCCACTCCCTGCCTAAATTTCTAAAAGTTCTTGAGTTTTCTGTCACGAGATAATCAAGTGGATGTTCACCATCTATCTTTTGCTTCTGCTGCCCCCAAGGACAAATGAAATAGCTGCAAATTAAGCAAGCTTTCCAAATGGCAAAGACAGAATGGATTCCCTGTGTGATTTATGGGACAGGTGGGTGAAAATGAACCTCCTTTCAATGGTGGTGATTTGTGGACATGCAGTCAACTCTTTCCTGGGTCACATGAGTATGTGTCCCCCACAGAACCATTGAGGTCTGGGCAAGTTCAATCCCAAAAGGGGGATATAAGTCTTCAATTTGTATTTTCTAGGAAGACCAATGGTATGAAAATGCAGCTGGCTCCAGGGTGCTAATCTGTATCTCCTGATGAGTCAGGGGACACTCCTCACTAGACCCTTTCCACATCTCATTCTGACAGAGGGTTTGGATTTACGTGAGAACAGTTCAGATAGGGCTCACCACACACTGGAGAAGACGTGCTGGGTATCTGAGACAAAGCTTGCTGCTCTCTGAGGTCATGGCATAGCTGCTCTTACATGTGTCTCTGTTTCCATTCCCTGAGTTATGGATTCTAATCTCTCCTGATCCTTTTTTTTTTTTTTTTTTTGTCAACTCCATGAGGAGAAAATATGTGTTTCTCTTTCCTGGGGATGAAAGGTTAGAAAACCTCACAGTCTTATCTTCACAGACGGCCTTTGCCATCACAAGGAGTGATTTCAGCTGATGACACAGAACAGCAAATGGAAATTATTGTCCATGTGCCATGGCACCCAAAAACCTCAGAGTTTAAGGCAGAGGCCTGCTGAGGCTATTCTTGTCTCACCAATTCATTTCAGGATATTGTGTCCCAAATGCAAGGATTGGTAGCGTTGTGACTTTAAAAGGAAATAAATGCAGGTTTCTGAAAGAAAATAACCCACAATGACCCCTTGGGATGAGCTTTATCAGGAAATAGTGTCTTTAAGCCATGGGGACAGGACCAGGCCTTGAAATGGGAAAATATTAGAATGGAGCCTACCAGAGGCAGCATTGTTAGGAGGCCTTATATTCAAGACAGGCATCAAAAGTAACATATGAGAGTTCCCTTTAAATCTGGAGAGAGAGAGAGAGAGAGAGAGAGAGAGAGAGAGAGAGAGAGAGAGAGGCTGAATTAGGAGAGAGAGTCCCACATATATACAACATGATGGGGATCCTGAAGAAAGAGACAGATCCTAGAGTTAAGGAGGACTGAAGGATTTCCAGTCCTTAGAAGTCTCCAGAAGGGTGAAGTTTGCCCCAAGCACTTGATAGAACCATAAACTTACCTTGCATCTACAAGGCCAAGGCACAGTATGTTTCCTTTCAACTCTCCGTCCCAGAGAAAGAGAGATACAGAGGGAAAGAGGGAGGGAAGGAGGGAGGAAGGAGAGAGAGAGAGAGAGAATCCATGATCTAACAGATCAAGCAGGGTCTCACAAGCATATTTCTGAAGGCAGCAAGTGTGTGGTCTGTGTCTGGGGTGTCCATTCTAGGATCCAGAGGCTCTTTTGCTCACATGAACTCTATAAATTTACCAATGCACGTAAACACGATGCTCACCATGAAGAGCCAGATGGTGGCAGAGCTCCTTTGCAAGCTCCGTGGCGAAGCTCCCTTTGAAGAGGGGAAGCATTCGCACGTATACTTCGTACTTCCAGAACTCCTACAGTCAAGCCCAAGTGAAGCTCTGTCGCTTTGCCGCCTACTCACCTTCAGCACTGACACCTTGCAAGGTCAGGGAGCAGCAGAAGTCAATGAAGAGCAAGATCACATTCATGCACAGCTGTAGGGGACACCACTCATGGGGTCTACAGCACTGTGTGGCTAGGCCTGCCCAGCTCTGACTGGCGGGAAAGAAAACCAGCATCGGCGGTGGTGGAGGTAGGGGCACCCTGATGATTGATCGTCACTGTCAACTTGTTTGGATTGAGAGATGAGATTGGAGAAAGAGACCTCTGGAGGTGTCCGCGAGGGAGTTTCCAAAGATAATTAGGTTTCTGATCTAACTGATGGTTTCTTTGACTGATGGGTTCAGTATTTAACTAGACCATTGGAGAGAGGTGGAACTGGGGACGGCGGAGCCTGTTGGAAGAAATCACTGGAACATGTCTGTGAGTGCTATCTTTTGCTTAACCCTTTTCTATTACTGCTCTGCTCTGCTCTGCTTCCTGTCTGTCATGTTACCAGCTGTGTTGACCACTTCATCCTTCCTACCTCAGTGAACTAAACCATCTGAAACCATGAGTCAACAAAACCTTCTCATCTTAAGTGGTTTATATTAGGCATTTTGTCAGAATGACACAAAATAACATACTTATTGTACGGTCGGCTTCCTGTTACTATAACAAGATACCTGATATCGTTAACCTATAGTGAGAAAAAGTTTGTTTTGACTCACAGCTCAGAAGTTTCCAGTCTGTGATCAGGTGGCCCCTCTTCTTTGCACCCATAGAGCTTGTGTTAGAACAAAACCATAGATACCAGGATTCAGAGGCAAAATGAAAACCACACATTCAGAGGAGCCCCAAAAATCACCTTTGGGGTATGTAATCAAATCTACAAGACCCTCGCCAGTCCCACCTCCAAAGGGTACTGCCCCTTCCCATTTGTACCATCACTGGGACCAAGACTCAAACACATGGACTCTGGGGTCACACTTACCCAAACCATAGTGTTTCGTGTATCATTGGCTGATGAGAAGCAGGAACTTGTAGCTAGCTGGGTGAGCTTGGGCCATCCTTGACATTTCTAAGCCACACATATTCATCTTTAATTGGGCTCTATGGCCATTGTCTCATTGCCCTTTACAAACACTTTATCACAAACAATTTGAGTGGGTGTCTACAGAAGATGACAGTCATCTGCATTGTGGACACATCCCAGAAGCGTTCAAAGCCTTGAAATCATGAACACTCACTCCAGGGATGGCAGCAGAAGCCCTTCAAAGTCTACATCAGGACTGGGAGATGGCTCCAGTCATCCTATCATGCAAGTGTGAAGACCTGAATTTGATCCTCAGAGGCCATGTGAAAAAAAAAAAATCAATCATAGTACCACACAGTGAGGGAAGCAGAGACCCAGGGATCCATGGGGATGCCTGGCCAGCCAACCTAACCTAACTGATGAGCCTCAGAACAAATGTCTCAAAAAATCAAAACAAACAAATAAAACAAGAAGGAGGAATAACAATCAGTGATGATAGGACCCTTGCGAGTCCCACCTCCAAAAGATGCCGTCCCTTCCCAATGCCGTCCCTTCCCCTTTCCACCACCAGTGGGTGGTCCAAATCCACCCAAACAAACACACATAAGTCTACATCAAAGAATGTTAGTTCTGGTTGCACTAAATTAAGTAATGTTCAAAAAGAGGTTCTCTATATGGACACAAGATGCTTGCCAAACTCTCATTAAACCTTGTGAGATTTTGCCCTGACCAGCAACAAGGTCCTGACAGAATGGGCTTGCCCACGGATTGTATAGGCTTCATGGCTTCTCTGCTCTGCTCTGAAGTGGATGTAGCATGGCATTTTCCCCCTGACCTGTGACCTGTAAGATTAGCTGGAGTGAACCAGGTATTTCTAAATGGAGGGCAGACGAGTCCCTTGCCTGCCTCTCACGTGTTCAGTGGCTCACTGCTACCACTGGGAAATTGTACCATCTCATTAAAAAATGGCATCTTCTGGGTGTGGTGGTACACATCTTTAATACCAGTGGTCAAGAGCCAGAGCCAGGCAGATCCCTAAGTTCCAGACCACACTAGTCTATAGAGTGAGGTACCAGGTCAGTCAGGACTACACAGAGAAACCATGTCTTGAGAAAAACAAAACAAACAAACAAACAAAAAACCCAAACAAGTGTCCTCCATCCCGTGAGTAAGGTCCCCTCTCATGTCTAATAGCAACCCATCCCCACCCCACTCAGCCGTAGAAACACTGCCTTGTCCTTATTACACTGATTTGGTAGCAAACAAATCAAGTCCTAAAATTAATGGCAGGTCACTTCCCTCTTACTGTGAGTCCCATCTATTTCCCCATCATCAGGTCCTTCGATATTCCCTTACTCTGAGAGTTCCTCACATTAGCTGTGAGAAAACCAAGAGTTACACAGATGACAACTGCTTCTGGGATCAATGAATCAAATATGGAGTCTGATTATAAGCTGACCAGTTAAATAAAAAGGGCTGCCCGGGCATTGTTAATAAGACAATTAATTGTAAGTTTCTGCTCATCTCCATACATTTGGTTGCCTATTAAGATAATGAATCAATTCTCCAAGATTGGGGCGGAAAACACACTCAATAAGACTAGGCCAGCAAAAAAAAAAAAAAATCATTATTTTTCTGACTCCGTGAGATGAATATTTTTACCCAAACAATCTTAAAATGGGCTGGCTTTTCAGAGTTTTGAAAAGAATCCATGACCTTTTGAGGAGCCCCAGTTGAAATCACAAGTTTGAAGAGAAATCTCATTATAAAGAGAGTAATTTAGGAAAATTGACACCCTAGTTTTCTTTTGATTTAAAAAAAAAAAAACTGTCTTGAGTAAAGATTTCTGAGTGGGAGTTGGGAATGGGTGTCTTCCCCTTCAGGGATTTTCCAGGGGATCTCAAACAGGTGTAAGCAAGATACAAACTGGGGATTCTTTTAAACATATCCAAACATGTAAAAAGGGGGTAAAGCAGGTAAAACACAGAAAAACCCTGAGTGCCAAACTACTGAGGATGTGGAGGGTAGGGTCAAAATGTGTGTGTGTGTGTGTGTGTGTGTGTGTGTGTGTGTGTGTGCGCGCGCGCGATATCAAATGCAGAAGTGGAGGCTTCTGGTGGAATTTAAAGCATGCTATTGTCCTTTCATTTTTGCCTGGGAATGGAAGAGACCACATTAGCCTAAATTAAAGGGGAGTCCTATTTTTGAAGTACTTTTCTTTATGTAAGAAAGGAGTATTATGAGATAAAAAATACAAAGAACTTCCTGGGAATGCATTTATGTCAGAAAGAATTGTCTTTAAGTAGAGGAAGAATTCAGAATGTTCAGGAAACCCTTGGTGACTTCCAATTTGCTGTCACTCAAGCTTCCTAGACACCCAGGCCATTCACAGTTCTCTTGAGTGTCCCATGTATCCCTGATGAAAGAGCTCAGGGACAGGCTCAAAGGAACACTGAGAGGGGTAAGAAGTTTATTAGAAGAATTATTAATGCTATGCCCAGACAGACAGACAACCCCATAGCCAGGGCTCTAAGGAGAATTCAGGCCCAAGAGGCAGGGCTGGATCTCTTATAGGTCTTTGAGGATGAGACCTACAAGGTTTCAGAGTAGAAGCCTGTAGCCAGGATTTCTGATTTCCAGTTTGGAGGCAGGGAAGAGGAACAGGATGCCTGCCCACCAGCACCCAGTTTCATGTAAATCCTCTTCCCAGGTGAGAGATCTTAGCACCTAGGAGTCTATTAGATAGAGACTCATAGACAGTGGCCCCCAATAGGTGTCTGTCAGTATCGATGGGGGGGACTGCCCTAGGTGTTGTGGCATTGTTACAGTTTGGTTTGGATTCTAAAGCTACACTCAGCAACCATCTATCCAACACACAATCAGATATACCCAAGAACAGATCTTCCTTGTCTTTTAGCTTCTAGCCTGCCTCAGAGCTGTATGGAATAAACTTGGGACCACACTGAACACTGAGTTCATATTCCCCACAAATTGCTTCATGACATTGTTGCTGAGACAGGGTTATGTGTAGCCCAGGTTGGCCTCAAACTTGATATATAACCAAGGATGACCTTGAACTCTGATCTTCCTGCCTCTACTCCCAAGTCCTGGGATTACAGTCATGTCCCACCAAGCCCGGCTGCTCTGAGAGCTCCCTCCCAATCTCATTCTCTCAGGGGGTCTCCCAGGAAGACCATCAAGTTTCTTCTCCATGGATTAAAAATCTCCACCCAGCCAGGCTTGTGCCTCTTTCTTGGAGGGTACTATCTTTATTAACCTCCAACATTGTTTGCGGAGGTGGGTGAAAGAGTGATCAAGGGTTGCTGTTAGAAAATGATCTTTCTTCTCCCCAATGTGCAACACTCAGGCCTCTCTAATGACCCAACAAGTACAGTGGTTTTTATGGCAGGCAGATTTGCCCAAAACAGACTCTGAGCTTCACCACAGGCCCCATTCGAGACCCTGGGCCAGTTACTCAATGTCTCCTTTGCCCACAATGCTTCATCAGTAAAAGAACAGTAATTACATAGTCCATCTCGGAGACTATTGTAAATGATCAGTCCAGAGTGATCAGCACATTGCCCTGTTCTCAGTGTATGGAGAGTACACGTCTGCTAACATAGGTTGGCATAAGTTGCAGTAACAAAAGCAAACCAAACCAAAACAAACCCAGATAAGATCCCCATGTCTTAAAAAACCAAATCAAAGTAATGTTCACTGTTACTACACGTAGGTAGACCAGGGTCCCTGGCCGCTGACTCCCTAAGGAAACTATAGTAAAAGAGTTGCCAGCTGTTCATCATATCAGAGGGAAGGGAAGAGAGAGTGGTAGGTCACAATGACTCTTTGAACATTCCACCAGGAGTCACATGCATCTCTTGTGTTCACAGAGGTGGTCCTCCATGTCTGGTGACTCCATGTCTGTAATTTACCCAATCACAGATCAAAGACAGTCAAACAAAATTGTGTCCACACAGAACATGCACAGGATTTTTTTCTTGCCTTTGTGTGTGTGTATGTGTGTGTGTGTGTGTGTGTGCATGTTTGTGGCATGTGTGTATACATGCATGCTTGTACATGTACACATATATATAGGAGTCAGAGGATTACTTCAGGTATCATTCCTCAGATGCCATCATGTTTTTTTTTGTTTTGTTTTGTTTTGGTTTTGGTTTTTGGTTTTTTGAGACAGAAACCCTCACTGCTGAACTGGTTTAGAGCTCACCAAGTAGGCTAGAAGATCTAGCTAGTGAACCCTGGATTTGGCTTGTACCCACCTCCCCACTACTGGGATTGCAAATGTCTGCCACCATACCTGGCTTTTTTCATGGGAGTTCTGGGGATTTAATGCATGTCTTCGTGCTATCAAGGCTTACCCCAAGAGCCTTACCAACTGAGCCATCTAGCCCAGCCCTCTTATCAAAACTACAAAGTAGAACAATTATTCATATTGCATTGATATTGCATTAGCATTGTGAACCACCTACAGGTGGTCTAAAGAGGGGTGGTTTGAACAAGAATGGCCCCCCATAGGCTCATTATATATACTTGAATGTTTGGTTCCCAATTGATGAACTGGTTAGAAAAGATTAGGACGTGTGGCCTTGGTGGAGGTGTGTCACTAGCAGGTGGGCTTTGAGGTTTCAAGCTCCCTCACCAAGCCCAGTCTTGATCTCTGCCTATAACCTGTGGATCAGATATTAGCTGTCGGCTACTGCTCCAGTCCCATGCCTGCCTTCCTGCTGTATTTCTCCCCACCAAGATAATAATGGACTAACTTTCTGAAACTGTAAGGAAGCCCCTAATTAAATGTGTTACTTTATAAGTTGCCTTGGACATGGTGTCTCCTTAGCAATGTACAAGTAAGTAAGGCTAACGGGTCCTACAGGTGTGTATAGGCTGTATGGAAGTCCAGTATCACCTCAGATAAGACACTTGAGTGTCTGAGTACTTTGGTGTCTGTGGAGGGAGGGGGGGTCCTAGAACCCAGCAGCCCCATGCATACCAAAGGTGAATGTGTTTCATTGACCAGAACAAGTTGCCACAAAGAACATCTTAGCTCCTCTGAGGCAGGGAAATAGAATCCTACAAGCCTAAATATTATGAGAACCACCCAACACAAGGTAATCCTAATATTAAGAAGGCTGAGGTAGAAAGACGGTGCATCTCATACCAGCCTGAGCTACATAGTGAGACCATGTCATAGAAAGATGGCAGTAGGGGTCAGGAAGCCTTCAGTGAGTGCTCACACTGTGCTAAATTGACGGTACACCGATGGGATTCTTGCATAACCTTTGGGCTTTCTAAACATGAATACCAATGCCAATGGTACAAGCCAGGCAGTTACCATGACCAAAGTCACCTCTTGGTTCTCCCACCACCACCGCTGCCCTCTGCACAATACCTCATTTGCAACAGTATCAGTGTCTCCGCCTCCCTCGATGTTCTAGCTGCTACATCATTTTATAATACACATTGTGGACAGTCAACGATTTTTGAGTCAGCTAATGCAGTGGTGTTTCAATCTGGGTGCCTGACACATGGAAGGAAAAGCTTCCAGTGTGAAAATGGAAGCCTATTTCTCTGCTTTTCTTCCAGAATATAGGAAACACCAACAACATGGTTCTTAAGAAAAATAACCCCCGGAGTCCTCAAGCCTGTCGCCTAGTTTAATGAGAGGGTCTTTTCTCCCTTCATTCTTGATGATGGAGGTGAGAGGTGCTGGAGTCTGGACAAGAGCCCTTTTGTGATTCTAAATATCTTCCTAAATGTTCTTCAGTGATTTACGTAGCAAATAACTAAAACACACAAGGAAGCCGGTAACTTCTCCTTTGATCTCTCGTGTGGAGAGGACAGGGAGGAAAGGCCTCTTGGAAGACTTTCAGAAACCACTAAACTGCTTTCTATTGATTTTACACTAAGATACTTTATCACCCTTGTTGCCTTAAAAAGAAATGAAATCTGTGTCAGAGTCTAAATAGACTTTCCTAGAAGAAGCAGCCCCAAGCTCCCCGGCAAACGCTGGAAGGGATGTTTATCAGCTTCGCCACCTCAACTTTGGGGGACTACTTTTTTTTTTTTAACAGATGCATCTTTCCTGCCATAATGCCCCAGTCCTCGAAGGCACCGTGACCTGTGTGTCAGTTCCTGAGATTAAACTTTGCAGGGTCTGAAATTCACATTGCAGGGTCCCTTGTCTGATCTCCTTCCTACACACCCGGGAAAACACCACTTGGAGATGTCACCAGCTTGTACAGTGTCTGCTGAGCACACTGGAGACAGACCCCAAGCTCAAATCCAACTCTTGCAGAATCTCAGAACTGTGATCTATGTTAAACTCCCAGTGTCTTTTTCTGAACCTCTGTCATCACAGGGAGCCCAAATGTCAGCAGGTTTGTCTCTGTGTGGCAATGTAGGTTTCTTCTTGGCCCTCTAGAATACAAGTTACCTGTCCCTATTTCCTGCTTATATTTGGAAGGTCATCCCTCCTGCTTGGAGAAATTCATTAAATAGAAACTCCATCCTATAAAGCTCATAAATCATAGAAATCTCTCATTTCATAAAAAGGTTCTATGTTAAAAAAAAAAAAAGCCTGGATTCTAGTCTTGACCTTGTCTGTACTAGCTAATTCCTCAGTAAATCTCTCCTAGCTTGAGTGTTACCATCAGTCAGACTAGGCCTGTGGTCACCTTTCCCTGCACTTCAAGCAGGACACAGTGTATAAATGGGATACAGAAACAAATACAAATTCCTTCCTGGAATATGCTTTTTGGCTTTAAGTTGTTTGAATTTTGATAGTGTGTGTGTGTGTGTGTGTGTGTGTGTGTGTGTGTGTGTAAGAACATGTGTGTGGATGCATATGCCCATGTATGTGCATGTGGAGATCAAAAGGCAATTTCAAATGTCCTTCTTCAGACCTCTTCCACCTTTTATTTGAAACGGCATCTCTCACTAGCCTGGATCTATACCAAATAGGCTAGGCTAGCTAAAGAATGTGCAACATGCCCAGAAGCAGTATGGTTGGGTCTTGATGTAGAACTAGTCCCAATTTTCTAAGATTTTGCCAGACTGATTTCCAAAGTGAATGTACAAGTTTGCATGCCCACCAGCAATGGAAGAGTGTTCCCCTTTCTTCACATCCTCTCCAGCATGCATTATCTCTTGAGTTTTTGATCTTAGCCATTCTGACTGGTGTGAGGTGGAATCTCAGAATTGTTCCCTGCTAACCAAGGATGTTGAGCACTTCTTCGTACCTCTCAGCCTTTAGATATTCCTCTTTTGTGAGTTCTTGGTTTAATTCTGTACCCCATTTTTAATTGGATTATTTGTTGTGTTGGTGTTTAATTTCTTGAGTTCCTTATGTATTTTGGATATTAACCCTCTGTTGGATGTGGGGTGAAGACCTTTTCCCAATTTACAAGCCCCAGTACAAGAGGAAGCTCTTAGCCCTCATGTGACTGATAAACTGAGGGGGTTGATATATGGGGGTTCCCCTCATCTGAGAAGAAGATGGAGATGGAGAAGAGAGAAGGAGGGAGGGTGGGACCTGGAGGGGAGGAAGGAGGGGACTTTGATCAAGATGTAACTTGAAAAGACATGAATTAGTTTAAAAAAAAAAAAGAAAGAAAGAGCAACAATGGATCCACCCATCTCTGCCTCCCATGATGCAGCTGGATCCAAGTACACTCCTCAGAGCCCAGCTATTTACAAGGTTCTGAGGAGCCAAACTCAGGTTCTCTTGTTTGCAAGGCAAGTGCTTTACCAACTTGGGCATCTTACCAACCAATTAAAATTTGATTTTGTAATAATTCATATTTACAAAGACAGGCATAAGGAACTCTGTAGTAGACACCCTGTAAGCTGGGGATCTAAACCATGAGAAGGCACCATGTGAACCCTTTTCTTCACTTTCACCGAGCCAGGCCATCCCCATCTTTGCACACTACCCCTCCCTGTCTTTGGCCACTACCCTAGAAGAAGCAACTCCTATCTAGAATTCAGTACTTTGTGCCTCCATGCATTCCTAGATCATTTCTCAACATATGTTTAAATCCATGAATAATAAATAGTTCTGTTTTGCATATCATGAATATACAAGTGAGGCAAATCTGTGTTTCCTTCTGGGATTTGGTTTTTAGCATCATGTTCTATCTAGTCTAGAGCACACTAAGATTGACACGTTGGCTGCAGATGTAGTAATCTACGTTATTTCATGGAGTGAAGATAGTGAGCCCACTTGTGTCCTCTTACGAGTGGCAACCAGGGAGACTCTGGCTTTCCACTCTAACACTGCTCTAAGCATCCCTTCCCTATTCCCAGCACACAGTGTGGGAATAGGGGTAGGTGGTCTCCAGGGTGCTGCGCAGGGATGGGATGGCTGAGTGCTAAGAAGTTAACGACCTCTGTCTTTCTGCTCTTGACTCTTCTCTATCATCAATCTCTCCAATTATGTCTTGGGGAAGCTTTACAGTTTTATCTATAACTGCTTTGCATAGACTTTACTGCATCCTTTAATGTTTCTCTTGTTATCATCAATGCAACTAATTTTACCTATTCGCTTATCTATTTATTATTTTGAGACAGTCTCGCTTAGCTCAGGCTCACAGTAGTCTTTGTTAGCAACATTGGCTTTCAAGCCTGTCTTCCTGCCTTTACCTCCCAAGTGCTAGGATTCCAGGCATGCACCATCATATCTGGCTTGTCCACTGATCTTATAGAAGAGAGTACATTCTGATCTCACGAGTTCACTCTTGTCATTCTTCAGAAGCACCCTTGCTGTTCTCTTTGTAGATAATCAGATCATGGTGTTGTTTCCACATACTGCAGTGTTGACTGCTTGTCCAACATCTCTCCCTCCCTGCTTCTTTCTCATTAGTAGAATCTAGAATTATTTCTTCTGCAGAGGGTCTGGCTAAAAACAGTCAGTCTTCTGGTCTCCTTGAATCTGGGAGAGGTCAATGCATAAGCAATAGTTCAGGAGATAGGAGATAGTCACAGGCCTGGGTCTCTGGAGATGAAGACCTTTCCCACATTAGAGGCCAAGTTGTGAGAATAGGGGACTTCTGAGGCTCACCCTTATTTGTGTCTATAGCTGAGTCAAAGGACAGCACTGGTCAGAGATGGATTGTGTTCATTTCTCATCTAATGTACATGTAATTAGTCAGTTTTTCACTGCTGTAACAAAACACTTGAGGCAGACTACTTATCAAGAAAGTAGGTTTGTGTAGCTCCCTTTGGAGTGTTTGAAGTTTAAATTGGGTAGCTTTTTTTTTCCTTGACCTCTGGCAAGGGTAACAGATATTACAGTAGGAGTGTTTAGGAGCCAGGAGCTTCATTTCAACCCAGGATACAGAGAGTAGGAAGGAACACGCTTGTCCCTTTTATGACATCCTTCTTCTAAGAACAGCCAAATGATCACTTGGAAAATACTTTCATCCCTTCCAAGGCCACACCCCCAATACTCTGAGGGCCTCTGAAAGGTTTGAGGATGGGGTTTAAGAGGATTAACAGGTTGACAAATCTAAAACAGATTACTGATTATAAAGAGTTTGTCAGAAGAGTTATTAATGCCATGGGCAGACAGACAGACAGGCAGGCAGGTGGGGAGGTAGACAGACAGGCAGGCAGACAGACAGACAGACAGAGAGACAACAGCATGGTGGGAACTCTGAGGAGAGTTCGGACCCCGACACCAAGGACTGACAGCATAGTAAAGGCTCTGAAGAGAGCCCCACGTGGCAGAAGTGGATAAGGGAGGTTTCACAGCATAAGATGAATGCAGGCTCTCTGGTTACCTGACAGGAGACAGGGAAGGGATGGGGAACAGGAGCATGACCACCCATACCACTTTTGATGTAAACTCACTTCACAGGTGAGATGCCCTGGCACTGGGGAGTCTGCTGGAGGAGAAATGCTGCAGGTGCTGTGTCCTGGGCTGCACCGGATTCTCACATTACATGCCTCCAACCTCCCACCAGGCCTCCCTGAATAGTGTGCCTCTGGAGACCAAGCAAGCCTCATTAAACCACAACTACATGACAGTGGCCCCCACACTTAAGAACACACAGATATTATCCCCTGAAACCCTGAGGTTTTGTTTGTATGCTTGCTTTGGTTAGTCCAGTACAGAAAGGACACGGTCCTTGGCACTTCCTGGATGAAAGTTAACTCCTTCCATGGTCCATAACTCTCTGGGACCTCATGCACTGTGGTTTAAATGTGTCTTCAAGTCTTGCTTTCGAAAATTGGTCCTCACTGAGTTTTGTGTGGATGTACTTTCAGTGCTCTCTATCCAGGACCAATCTTTGGAATTCACTTAGGGCTATGTTAGCATTCCGGAGAGTCATGAACAAAAAAGTACTCACCCTGGATAGAGCACCACCAACAAACCAAAGGAGCAACCCACCAAAGTCCAACCTGGAGTCCCAGTGACTTAATCTGGCTTACATATAGATCATGCGAGGGCTTACTTAAGGGAGTGTGGGTGATCACAAAGCAACTGCATAACCGCAAAGTCCCAACCCAGTCATGGATGATGACCTCATGGAAGTTGCATTATAGAGATTCCCAGCTGTTTCAGTTAATCTTCCACTTCCTACATACTCTAGAATCTCCCAAGATCACTTGCAACTGGGGAAACAGAAAGGAGTAATGTCAGGAGTCTCAGATGATAGCCCTGTGACACTCCCCTCCCTTCTTCCACTAGTGTCAACAGCCCCATCATCATTGCCATCGACCCAGGTCTCATTGTGTTGTTCTGCTCAATTGGTTGCCATGGCTACAGGGCCAAGATAATCTCTATTCCAACATGGCAATGAGATGGTCACACGTTATGCCCAGAAGAAAATGTACAATAGTTAAAATAGCAGAAAACAGACGAAGAGCTGAAGTTGGAACATCGCATTGGTTTTATCTCCCCGTTTGGGGCAAGTTTATCTCTGGTCTACAGTAAAATCTAAGCATCTTCATGCACATGGTAGGAGGAGAGAACCAACTCTAGCATGTTGTCCTCTTGCCTCCAGATGTACACTGTGTCATATGTATGTGTGGCCATGTGCATGCATGAAATTATACATACACACATGTGAAATAGAATGTAATAGGGAAATGCTTAAAGTGTTCCTTTGAACCTTACAAACATTAAATGGAAAATTCCGTAAATAAATAATTCATTAGTCCTCCATTGCACGCTGTTCTGAGTAGCATGAGAATAGCTCACAGTGTTACACTCTGTCCTGCCCGGGACATCATCCCTTTGTCTGTTGTATCCACGCTGTATGCACTACCCACCTGATAATCACTCAGTAATACCCCAGTCGTCAGGTGAACTTTGGCCTTGTCACAGTGCTATGTCCAAGTATGCCATATGTTACTAAAGAGTGGCCTCCACAGCCAAGAAATGGTGGTGCTGGACATTTTTCTGGACCAAAGAGAAGCCATGAAGAGCATTTTTATGTGAAAGATAAAATCCTATCACAAGGCTGTATGCATCCACAGGATCCAGCACTGTCTGCGGTTCCTGGAATCCACTATCGGTATCAGAATGTGTCGTGTGTGGGCGTGGTGGAGGAAATCTCTGTAACAAAAAGACAGTGGAACAAAAAAGAACATTCCCCTGAGTACCTAGGACATCTGACCTAAGACTTGCAGAACCAAAATCCAGTCAGGGAGAAAACTGGGCGTAAGTGTTAGAGGGCTCAGCCAAGGCAAATGCTCCAGGGATGGGTGAATGCTGCTGTGCGCTTGTAAGGAGGGCAGTGAGCTTGTAGCAAAGGAGATGCAGTCTTTAATTTTTCTATTTTGCTTCTTCCCAGGTGCCAGAGCCAGCCATGGGTACTTCTCTCCCTACTGAAGGGAGCCTGGTTTAGACTTGGGAAAGTTTTAGATTGTGATAATTATTTTTAGAATAAGTTAATTAGTATCAAATAAAGCCTGAACAGCCTGCTGCCCCTACACACACACACACACACACACACACACACACACACACACACTCCCTGATGCATAACAATGAACAAAGAATGCAGTCCAGAATCTATGCAGGGATTAAAACCAAGGACAGAGTTGTTCTCAGGAGTTAGCTGGGCTCTAGGGCAGCATTCCGGATTACAGTGTTTCTTCTATCCTCTAGTCTGGATTCCTTCACGGTCTCCTGATGATGACAGAAGGGGACAGGTAACTGGTGCTCCTCGCTGCTGCTTTATGGTGGCTGAGATCAGAGGGGCCTGCATTGGTGATCTACACTGGAGAGGACATCAGAGGGTCAAGCATAGTCACAAAACCAAGTGTAGAGCAATTTTAATTCAGGACATAGCTACTCTGGCAATAGATGATATCCAAAGACCACCTAGGTCTATCTGATCTGGCTGGAATACAGACACGCCTTTAATTCCAGAACACAGAGGTAAGCAGATCTCTGAGTTCAAAGCCAGCCTGATATAGAGTAAGTTTCGGGTAAAGAAAAGCTTAAGTCCAGGAATGTTGGTACATGTTTTTAATCCCAGTACTCAGGAGACAGAGGCAAGCAGATCTCTAAGTTCTAGTCAGTTCTGTTCAGCCAGTTTGGTTGAGAGGCAGTGCAGGGGGGTAGAGTTCATTGCAGTTCAGTTTGTGAAATTCAGAGGCAGTTTTACTGGGACAATTTTACAGAGAGAGGTTGAAGAGAGAACAAGTCAGACACAGTTGAAGACAGAATGAACCAGAGAATGAGAAGGAACCAGAAAATTAGAACAGATTGCTAGAGTTAGTTTAAGGCTAAGCAGAGCAATTCAGTGAAAAACTGAGAGAAGTCAGATTGAATCAGTTAGCTTGGAGAGGAGTTTGAGCCAGAACAGCTGAGTTGAAGCAGCCAGCCAGAGTTCAGAAATAGTTAGAAAGAGAGGGAGCTTATTCAGCAGTAAGTCTTAAGAGACTGAAAACCTGCTAGGCCTAGATTAGATTGTACGGAGGTTAGGAGCTTCTAGGGCTAGGCCTAGGTTAGCAGATGGAGGTAGTAAGATTCGGAGATAATTGCTTCATGCAAATAAAAGTTATTTTTACAACGAAGCAATGAAGTTCCAGGTGATGAGAACAGCGTGAGAAAAGAAGAAATGAAACAGGGGGGCTGGGTGCAGGAGCCAGGGTGGTGGGTTTTAGAATCTGTCTGTCATGGCTTCTCACTTGCAAGCTTTATGGCATAATAAGCATGGATCTGGGGCTTGAGAGATGTCTCAACAGCTAAGAGTACTTATTGTTCTTGCAGAGGACCCAAGTTCAGTTCCCAGAACCTCCACAACAGCAGTTCACAACCACCATTTGACTCCAGTTCCAGGGGATCTGGTGCCCTCTTTTGGCCTTTCTAGTCTCTTGCATGCACATTGTGCAAATGAACCCACACAGGTACACACACATACAATTTGATAAATAAATATGTGCATAAATGCATGTTTTTAAACAATAAATAAATAACCATGGACCTGAGTCCTAGGCTACCTGCCAGAGTGTTCCAGAAGCACCTGTTGATGCATCCAGGTTCTTATGTCTGAGGGCAATGAATTAGACCAGGGGCACATGGTTAGACATAGAAAGAGGACACTATGATGGAGATGTAACCTGAAGCAATAAATAAATAAATTTTTAAAAATTTAAAAAAGGAAAGAAGCCTACGTCCCCCCCAAAAAAAAAAGAAAAGAAAAGAAAGAAAGAAAGAGAAACGGGTTATTAGAAAGGGAAAGAACTATCAGTGTAAGTGGGCTAGTGAATGCCAAAGGTGCTGGGCCACAAGGCACGTGAACCCTATACAATATTTACAAAGCACTCGCCTTCCCCATGTATGTTTATCATGACCCTTCTTGAGCATGCTCTGTTTGTTACTTGAAGGCCAGGTGAGGAAGGGCATCCGTTGTTTCCCCACCAACTGGATCCTTTTAGGTGTGAGTCTTGATGTAGCTCTCTCCAATATCTATTCTCCTGCCCTGGGAGCCCTGGGAGGCTCCTGGACCTCCCAGATCCAGGCTTTAGCATCTTTGTCCCATAGGAGCAAATCTTTGCTGAGCTGCTCCTCTGACCCTTGGCAGTCAACCGCCAGTCCATCCTTATTTCCAGGGGAGGACCATGACGCCCTTCCTCAGCAGCACCTTTACCACCAGGATGAAGGGACAGAGTCATCTCCTGGGACCTGTTGGTTCTAGGACCCCACCAGTACCAAAATTCAAGATGTTCCAGTTCCCTTTACAACACGGTGTGGTGCTCACCTAGAACCTCCATACCATCCTAGGTGACTTCCCATACCTTCCAGTACATCCATGCTAGGAGCATGGTTGCTCTGCTCTACTCTTTAGGGTTTGAAGATAAGAAAGACATCTCCATGTTTAACACAGGTTCATTTGGGGGGCTTTTGGGGGCTTGGTTTTTTTTTCAACAGTAATTTGGCAGTTGACTTTGCAGATGTGAGTCTTATGGATGTGCATGAGGACCACTGGGGTTATCAGGATCTGAGTTCTAAACAGGATCGGGCCAACATTACTGTTGTTATTTGTTGGTGGTGTGCAAAGTGTTTTCAGTGAGAGGTGATCCGGGTTTGACTGGGATGGAGCAAGACAGCTAGGTAAGAGGTGAGAATCTATCTATCTGTCTGTCTATCTATCTATCTGTCTATCTGTCTGTATCTCCCACCCTCCCTTCCTCTTCTCCCTTCCTATCTTCCCTATTATACACTCCCTCCTCCCACTCCTACCTGCCCTTATGGGGACCCACGTCCTCTGGATCTGATGGTATTTTTTCATCCCTAGGAGTGGCTGTTCCTTCCCTCCCAGGTCCTGCCCCAGGCCCCTCCCAGCACCACCTCCTTCCACTCCTTGTCTCCAGCCACAGGCCCCCGTCTCCATCCCCTCCCTCATCATTTCCGCTTTGTTCACACTTCTCTGCTCCCCAGAAATATCACTTTATCCAGCAATCGCGCTGGCTGTAAATTGAATTGCAAGTAGATCAGCATAAATCTGAACACGCATTTGCATCAGTTACCTCATGACTAGACAAGCCCGAGGCCCCTGGAGGTCCCAGCTTATAAGCCCCACTACCCTTTGGCTGTAAACTTGAGACCCATCGCTCAGTCAGTATCCCCAAGCCCACATCTTCAGGGACCCACATCAACCGCCGACCCCACCCAGGTTTCTAATGAGGATGAGAGGCCCCTGGTGACACTGGGAAAGGCTCACCTTCCCCTCTTCCTTACCACCACAAGCCATGACCTAAGTACAGTTCCCCCTTGTAAAGCCTCTTGTGGCTCTCTTGCATGGGAAGAATCAAATTAAACCCCTGAGAGGATGTGGGCTGCCTCTATTTATGTAGCTAGGCTCGGCACAAATCTAATATTCCGTAAAGATGCTAAGCTCTGTGCAATTGGTGTGTGCCTCGCGCCTTTGGCAAAAGTGCTCACTCATAAATACCTGAGGCTGCTTAGTTACAAATAACAACAGCACCACTCTGGCAACCGTGTAGTGTCATCTGCTCAGAGCGTTTGTTCCTTTCTAGGTCAAGGCCCTCCCCTCCGTATGTTCAAAACACACTGGGTTGATATATGGGTGAGTCGGCTGCTAGGGAGACAGAGGGAAGCCAGCATATAAGCCGCCCAGCCTGGTCCTCAAGCTCACACCCTAGTGGAGCCAGCACAGTCCTTCACTGACGGTGTTTAACCACAGACTGGGTAATTACTGGAAGAGGGAGAAAGGTGTCCTCACCTAGGGGAGAGGGAAAGAGTTAAGGCTGCCTGCCTTGGAGCCTTGCTCATCCCTCCTCTACCACATGGGATGGAGAGCAGCCCGTTCCTCTGCTCATTACTGTCAGGGAAAGTTAAGCAGTCACTTTGCTTCTGTTTAAATGCCACCAATACGTTTGAGTGCCCTTGACCAAGATTTCTAGGACTCGGTTCAAAGCTGAGAATCTGGATTATTCCTTCAGAGCCCCTTCAGTTTAATTTAATTTTCAGAATAGAAATGGCTTACAATAGACATGGCTGATGATTTCAGCCCAAGAAATCTAAGCAGGGTGATGTGTGTGTGTATGTGTGTGTGGAATGGGGTGTGTGTGTGGTGTGGTGTGTGTGTGGTGTGGTGTATGTGTGTGGTGTGGTATGGTGTGTGTGTGTGGTGTGTGTATGGTGTGGTGTGGTGTGGTGTGGTGTGTGTGGTGTGGTGTGCTGTGTGTGTGTGGTGTGGTGTGTGTGTGTGATGTGTGTATGGTGTGGTGTGCTGTGTGTGTGTGTGTGATATGGTGTATGTGTGCTGTGTGTGTGGTGTATGTGTGTGGTGTGTGTGTGTGTGTGTGTGTGTGTGTGTGTGTGTGTGTGTGTGTGGTATGCTGTGTGTGTGGTGTGGTATGTGTGTATGTATGTGTACATAAGGAGGTCAGGAACTTTCTACTTTATCTTTTTGAGACAGGGTCTCTCTGAAACATACCAATTCTGTTTGTTTTGAAGTGGAAGTGGAGATAGGGGGACACCAGCAAGCCCCAGGAGTTCCCCTGTCTCCACTTCCCAAGTCCTGGGACAGCAGGCATCACCTCTGCTCCTGGCTTCTTCATGTGGGTCCTGGGAGATCCAAACTAAAGCTGTTATGCTGGCATAGAGATCACTTTATGCCTGAGACATCTCCTCTGCCCACAAACAGGGCGTCTTCAAGTAAGCAGTACTTCTCCCAGCCTTATGACCACACCCCTTGGGAGGTTGTCCTGAATAGTTTGTTCCTATGACAGAAAACCCAGGATAATAAGTGCCTGCCAACACATGCCAGACCCCAAGAGGGCACTGTCCCAGGCAGGAGGACTGGGGGCCACCAGAGAAGGATAGAACAGTCACTACCTGGGCCCTGTATCTGCACCCATTGCTTTCACTTCCCATCTGCCAGGTGCCTGCTCTATTTTCTAACCACAAAGGGTGCCAGCCTAAAGCACTAACTTGGGGGTTGCCAGGGAAACAGCTTCCTGTGTTTGCTGGTGGAAACTTGTCTCTGGTGTGTAGCAGGTGAGTCTGGGGAGCCAGAGTTGTCTACAGTCTTGCCAAGAGATCTGCTCCTATCAGAAAAGCTGCAGGAGAGCCCAGAGAGAGCCTTCATGCAAGGTTAGGCATGAGCATCCTGGAGGGTTGGAACCAAACTTAGGGAAAGACTGAACAAGGAAAATACAATAGTAATAATGAGTGAGGCCCAGGCAAGAAGAATGCCTCTTTGTAAACTACTTATGAGTAGTAATGAAACAAGAAATGGTTTGACCCCCTTAAAATGTATTATCTAATTTAATGCCCTGTCAAGGGCACCAGCCACAAGGCTTCGAGGCAGGTCCAGGATGGAAAATGACTGAATGATATTGCTCTATAGCAATGAGGCCTAGGGCTCAGCTTTTCAAGACAAGCTGGAATGTGAATGCATAACCAGAAACTTCCCAGTTCCTAAGTCTTTATGACAAGGGTGAAAACCACATTTAGCCCATGCAGGTAAGAGGGACCACTGTGTCGGGAGATCATGGCAGGTTCCCAGCCACCACTTTGTGACTCTGGCCCTAGCACCCTATAGGGGAGAACAAAGTTTCTCTGGTGAGGACATACATTATCCAAGTACTTGCATCACTGGTCAGGGCCACTGGAGGGACCACTGGTCTTCTCAGGCAACTTGAGTCATGACAATGACTTGAAGTTCCACTCGTGAGTGTGGGGCCCTACATGCTGATTGCTAACCATGGTCCATCTGGATGGAGGGCAGCATAAAGTCAAGCTCCTTCTCTCTCATAAACTATGAAGAGATCTTCACTGTAAGGCTGGGCCATGTCAGACTCCACCGGAGGCTCTGTGAAATGCCCTATGCCTGGGCCTAACTTCTGGGTTCTCAATGACTTTGGAGCATTTCTTCAACACTGGAGTTTTGGGCTCTATTACAGTTTGTTTAAGACAGGATCTCACTGTGTAGCCCTGGTTGGCCTGGAACTCACTGTGTAGACCAGGCTGGCCTCAAACTCACAGAAACACTAGTATTTTTGTAAGCATCTTCTGTGAATCGAGGGCACAGCCAGGGATAGGTTGACAAGCCCTCAGCCAAGCTTCCTAGAGAAAGAGGATACAGGTGAAAGGTTAGGAGCCAGGTCAGATCTGGTTTGAAATCTTTGCATGTCACACACCCCAATCCTTAGCACTGTCATTCACAACCATGAGGATGATGATAACCACTCGACTAGGCTCTTGTGAGAAGAACGGGGTGGGCGGTAGCCATGCCATGTAGCATATATGCAATTAGCATTCAGTACAAGTCAGATGACCTGAAGAGATGGCTCAGTGGGTAAAGAACTCGCTGCGCAAACATGAGGACCTGAGTTCAGATCTCCAGAACTCACTTTAAAAAGCTGGGTACAGCCCAGCGTGGTGGCGCATACCTTTAATCCCAGCACTCAGGAGGCATATCTCTGAGTTCAAGACCAGCCTGGTCTACTGAGTGAGTTTCAGGACAGCCAGGGCTACACAGAGAAACCCTGTCTCAAAACAAAACAAAACATCTGGACACATCAGTGTAGCACGAGGAAGATGAAAATAGATAGTCCACTGGGGCTTTGCAGTCACTCATCCCCAGGCCCTGGGAAGAAATTCTGTCCCAAATACTAAAGCAGAAGCAATTGTTGAAGCACCTAATGTCAACCTGTAGTACACACACACACGCACACATACACACACACACACACACACACACGCACACATACACACACACATACACACACACGCACACACACACACGCACACATACACACACATACACATACGCACACACATATACACACGCACACATACACACACATACACACACACATACACACACGCACACATACACACACACGCACACATACACATACGCACACATACACACACGCACACATACACACACACACGCACACATACACACACGCACACACACACACATGCACACACACACACACACGCACGCACGCACAAAGCTCTTCTGACCTGCAACACCCATTTAGGGAGTAAAGAACAGTAATCCAGTTGAGAATTTGAACTGTACCCCATCTCACCCAGGCACACTGCCTCATACCAACTCATAGCTCAGTTGCAGGTGGTGTTGGGGTGCATATCCAGGGATACACAGCAGCTCCTTTCATGGGAGGAACCATCTTGGAAAATATTTCAAAATCTTACTCATGCACGAGATCAAAAAGAATACTGACAGGTGTCCCCCAACATGTCTCCCCAATAACACCACCCCTCCAAACTCATAATGTGATTTGAAGGATCCAGAGGCAACTTAGAGGAAAGCATCTTAGAAGTATTAATTTAGTGCTTGAGATTTCTAGAAAGATCTGTATATTGGAATCTACATTTCCATGAGCAGATGATCCTGCAAAATGAGGATCAAATGTTGTCTCTCCTCCAAATTGATTCATCTGGTAGAATTCATCCTGCTTTCCAGACATTATCTCAGCTCAGCTCCCATCACTGTTTTCTGCCACCTACTTGCACCCACATTTATCCCAAATCAACCCAGAACACACAAACCAAAAATGACATCTTTGAAGACTGAGAAATATCAGTTCCCTTTAGCCCATCCTGCTTTAATGAGTGTCCTCAGCTCATTCCAGATGCTGTATTTATTTAGAGAGCAAATTCATGTTGCAGTGTGGGGAGCATTTCAACACGGAGCTCAGGAGCTGGGTCCCCAGCCCACTGCCCAGTAATGGACAAGAACAATCCCACCACATCTACACCCCAAAGATGGAGAGCCTTTCCTCTTAGCAATGGGGTGGGGATCCAGAGCCCCACATGGCAAACCTGCACCCTGGGCCACAGGAGCTTTCTCCCATTCTCCAGGAGCTGAGTCTGGGAGGGGGGTGGCATCTTCTGTGCACACACCTTCTTTTTAGCTTGATGTTTTGAGACAGAGCCTCCTCACTAGGTAACCCAGAGTAGCTTAGAACTTATAATCCTCCTGCCTTAGACTCCTGAGTGCTGGTATTCAGGTGCATACCATCACACACAGAGCAATATTTCAGGCAGGACTCAGTCTACATGACATTTCAGCCCCCAGTGACGTAGAACAATTGTACAAAAGAACAATCACAGTGAAAGTGATTTTTCATTTACACATTGGGCAAAATAAAATAAAAACCACAGTTATAGACATGAGTTCTCATAGGAGCGCCTGAGACTTCCTGTGGCCTTTTTCTTAATCCCATGGGAAACACGTGCTCTGCTAACAGCACTGTGGGAAACATTCGGGCTGCATTCGGGCTGCTGTGGAAGTGGAAGTTGCTCTCTGTCATTTATTCCTGGAGGTGAGAATGCTAGAGAGAAAGCTGGGGCTGTAAGTCCTCTGAGGAGAGAAGTCATCCCAGGCCTCTCAGACACACTAGTGCATTTATAAAGCCAACTATCAGTAAGAGGGGACATAACTCAACTACCAGATACAGAACCGTGCCAACTTCTGCTGGATGGCCAACACCAAGCTTGTTGAGTGCTGTGTCCATCTGGTTCCCTTCTAAATCTACAGTGCTCAGTCAACCCTGGACAAAATGAGTCACCACTCTGTTCACTGGCTGACTGATCAACTGACCCAGGCTTCTGTATGTGTTAGAGGGTGCACTGAATGTGTTAGAGGGTGCACTGAATGTGTTAGAGGGTGCACTGTATGTGTTAGAGGGTGCACTGAATGTGTTAGAGGGTGCACTGTATGTGTTAGAGGGTGCACTGCATGTGTTAGAGGGTGCACTGAATGTGTGAGAGGGTGCACTGTATGTGTTAGAGGGTGCACTGTATGTGTTAGAGG
>CAJQZJ010033670.1:581005-622473 GCA_907164525.1 Lophiomys imhausi | reverse complement strand
GGTGTGAGACACCCACAGGAAGCAACTCTGAAGGCATGAGGCACTCATAGGAAGTAGCTTTGAAGGTGTGAGGCACTCACAGGAGGCACTTCTGAAGGTGTGAGGCACTCACAGGAAGTGGTTTTGAAGGTGTGAGGTACTCACAGGAAGCAGTTCTGAAGGTGTGAGTCACTCACAGGATGCAGATCTAAAGGTGTGAGGCACTCACAGAAAGCAGCTCTGAAGGTGTGGGACACTCACAAGAAGCAGCTCAAAAAAGTATTGAGGTTCTCACAGGAAACAGTCTGAAAGACACAAGACACTCACAGGAAGTGGCTCTGAGGCGAAAGAGGGGTTTAGTCAAGACATCTATGGATTCCGGGGAGCAGAAATCAGGACTCTCTTCCTCTTTCCTCTGCTCCTCTTACCTCCTCTTTGCCTTCCAGCTTTCTCACCTAACCCACAGCCAAAATGATTGCTCCAGTTACACTGAGATCTTTCAATACAAGCACTGCCTTGAACCAGACATGCCCTTTGTACCTCTTGTTCAAAAAAGAGGTTCTTATTGGCTCAAGCCAGTCCTATGGGCTTTATATTTCCAATCAACTGATTGTGGTCACTGAGTGGCTGGTCCACCTCACACCAGAGGCACAGGAAGGAAATGCAGCTTTGTATAGATATGTGACAGTCCGTGCATGCTGAACGAATCAACTAACTAAGGGGCCATTTTCCCTAAAATGAAGGACAAATAACCAGCTGAGGGTGAACCAGTGACATCCCAATTCCTGGAAGCAGGCATCCAAGTCCATCCTTTAGGTCAACCGAGCTCACTCTCTGATGGGGTAGCAGGGATACCTCTGGGACTCTGTTCAAACTACCAATGGTATAATGTGGAACAGTTAAGCATGTGGTATCTCTGATGACAGATGTCCCACCTCTAGGACAACAGCATCGCCTGCCTCTTAGGGCAGTTGTGAGAACTGAAACATGTCTGTAAAGATACCTGAAAATAGATTTAAAAAAAAAAAGATACCTGAAATCTGCAAGCCTGAATTTCATGACCCAGAGTCCCAGCCATTGCCACAGAACAGCTACATTCCAGTCCGTCTCTGTTTAGAAATAGAGAACCCCTCACCTGGAAACAATAATAGCATTCTGCAGGGGGAGTCCAAAGACTTGAAACCAAGAGCCAGTTTTACTTACAACTTCCTGTGTGGGCTAGTGAAGCCACTCACCTTGTTCAGGCCTCTATGTCCCACTTGGGCAATCTGAACTTTAGACATGAACCAGTCCAAGAACTTGGGATAGTCCAGGGCCATGTGTTAATTTTGGTATGGTAAAACTAAAAACCTAAACTGGGAGAAATCACCCATCTGGTGAATTTGTGTGTGTATATGTGTGTGAGTATGTGTGTGGTTGTGCATGTGTGTACATGTACTCGGCTGGCTGGCCAAAAGGTCCTGTGGGTCTACCAACACTCATGGCTCTCTGTTTCCCAACTGCAGATGCAAGGTGACCATCTGCCTTATGATCCTGCCACCACAGCTAGAGTCACTCTCAAAAGCACACCTCCCGACTATGATAGACTGTGCCCCCCAAATTGTGAGCCAAAATAAACCAGTGCTGCCTTGAGTGGCTTTAGTGGGATATTTTATCACAGCCCTGGGAAAAGTAATGTGGCAGATGAGGTTAACTCTGAAGTCTCTAATGTTCTGACAAGATCTGAGTCTAAAGTGAGCCCAAGAAAGACAGACCTGGGATCTAAACAGCCTGGGTTTCCTGAGAACATGTCACATTGGACAGGTTACCCCTTCTCCTTGTAACAGTACCTAGCTGACAGGTGGTGGTGGCGTTGTTATGAGAACAAACATGTTCAAGTTCTAATCTGCTTTAGCTGGTGGCCATTGTGGAAAAAGTGCCCATTGAATAGTTGACAGTGTCATTGGTGGTATACAAGAGACTGAGAAGCAGATCGGGGAGAGAAAGGAGGAGAGAAGAAGGAAGGGGAATGGAAGGTTTGGTACTGGTTGTCCCTCTTCTCTTGGTCATCTTAGGTGAACAGAAAGGACACAGCCAGGGCCCTTAGTGGAAATGACAGGAACCAGAAGGCTGGATAGTATGGGGACAGATCTTGTTTCCAGGTGGAAATTACGTGGCCCACTTAGGAAGTTAAGCATGTGATTCTTGGTATTAGGATCCCATCATGAACATATGCCAGGCCACCTCTGCTCCTCTTCATGCTCTCAGGGGTGGTAACATCAGCTGGGTCCAATGGCCCCAGCTCTCTTTCTAGAAAACAAAACAAAAAACAAAACCCACAACAATATGCTCAGCCTCTGGATTGGCTGCTTTGGGGTCAGGTGCCCTTCACTGGTCCAATCTGCTGTGGTGCGGCATGCTAAACCCTTGAGCCTTCTCAAAACACTTAACAGGATAAGATTCCAAGGACAGAAACCAGTAACTCCTCAACAATGTCATGAAAAGATAACTGAGGAAGGTTAGTGACATGAAACACCTAGGATGGGGGAAGAAAATAATAATATTGGGAGTGATACTTGTTTCAGGACACTGCTTTAAGGGTCAGGTTCTTATCTATAAATCAGTCAACCCTGAAGAGGAGTGGATTATATGACCAAAAAATAAAAAATAAAAGAAGACCCAATGACCACAGGAAGAAAGCATCTCTTTCTGCGAAGCTCTGGGTACATAGTCAGAAGAATGTGCCAGTTCGAGTTCCCAAATCCTAAGGAGCCTGGATTGTCTCCCTGAGGGGAACCAACTCATCAAAAGCACAGTTATGTACTAGCTAAATGGTAACATCTCAGTCTTTTCTTAGGTGGGAGCCAGCTCCTCTGTAGACATGCAGAGACACGGGGCTGCCATTCTGTTTGTTCGGCAGAATATTGAAATCTTCCAGCTAATTTAGAACTATTCATGCTACTAACATCTAATGTGGAAAAGGCTGAATTAGTCGTGAGCAATTGCCTGAGTCTCAAAGCATATAAACCCTGGCCTGAGTCTCAAAGCATATAAACCCAAATCTTAACCAGAAGGCAAGTGGAGGGAAACCCATCTGAAATGTTTGGAGTGCAAAATGTTTGGTTTTGATTTTGATGTGCTGGGCAATTGATAGTAGTTCTAAAACCACAGACATTTTGTAGCTTGACGCACCTGGGTAAATTTGGCTAGACCCTCACAAACTACAGGATTGGCTCCAAAAGATCCACATGGTCTCTTCCAAGTAGAAATAGTCCCACTGTAGGTTGGGGAGATGGCTGGCTCTTTGGGTAAACTGAATGCTGCACCAAGCATGAGGACCTGAGTTGAGATCCCCCAAGCTCGAAAAGCCTGGTGTCATGGCATATGCTTGTAATCCAAGTGCTGGTAGGCTAGACACCCCAAATGACAAACTTCAGATTCTGGGAGAGAGCCTGTCTCAAAATAAAACATGGGGAGCAATAGAGAGAGACACCAATGGCAACCTCTGACTTCTACACACCCATGCAGCATGCATATGCAACTACACACACACATACTCAATTTCTGAGACTTATGTTGGTATGTCCATACACATACTAAACAGGACTCTGGAGTCCCTGGCCAACTTTTCTTCTGTTAGGTTTTCAGTCTCTAGAAATGGAGATGTCTTTCTGCCCAGTCCTGCGAACTATGGAATCACTTGTACGGTCAGTCCATCTCTAAACGTGTTAGCTGAGTACCTACTAAGTGTGAGTACAAGGAATGCCCGTGTTTATTTTCCAACCACTTGCAGTAAATGTTGGTTAGGGGGAAAGCTTCCCTTCTTCCTACATGTCCATATGGCGATGCCTTCCAGAGATGGCTGTGGGAAGCCAGAGATGACTGCCTTAACGATCAGCCGGCCAACTCCTTGCTTGTATAGGGCTCTGAGGTCTATTTAGTTAAGACAGCTCATCTCTGGGGGGATTTGTGGGAAACAGTGTTGTGGATCACTTAAGAGGCCTTATGCCGAGTAGCATTTGAACACGATTGTTAAGGAGCTGGCACAGATGGACAGGGTGAGCTGTTAAATGGGAAGATGGCATTTTGAGGGCCACTGGAAGAATCCTGTGGTAGCTGTTCTCTGTGCAGGTGTGGAGTGTACCAAGCTGCAACAGGTGCCATGACATCAGCCACAGGGGTCTCCCAACCTAGTAGGAATTGGCCTAAATCAGAGCTGGAGACACTTTAAGCCCAAAGGCTTCTGATCACATGATCACGTGACTCTTGGAGACTGGATGCACCCCAGCAGTAATCCACAGCAGTCACCTGGGATAATGGCTCAGTCAGTAAAAAAAAAAAAAAAAAAAAAAAAATTGACCTCCTGTAGTTTACATAAAAAGCTACACACGTTTGTGCACGCCTGTAAGCCAGCACTGGGAAGGTGGAGACAGGAGGATACCTGAGGCTTGCTATTCAGCCAGTACTGGCTGAATTGGTGAGCTACTGGTTCAGTAAGGGGCTCTGTCTCAAAAAAAAAAAAAAGTAAGGAAGCGAGAAAACATGGAAAATACCAGATATTGACCTTTAGCCACGAGTACACATACACACATTACACACATGGGGATGGAGACCCATCCAAAGTTACTCTCAGAAATTCTGGTCCTATGATCTGTGGTGGGGCTCAGTAAGACATCTTACCAATACCTCAAGGGTGTCCAGCTGGTGTTCCCCTGGCCATTCTTTGGGAATGGTTCACAAAAATACTTCTATTACGGACTCTCTTCAGAACTCCTGGTTCAGATAGTCAGGGTATGTACCAAGCTGCCCTGGCCTATCTCACTGAAGTCTTCCCCTCCATAGAGTTGTCCTCTGGGTAGAGCCAACCTCATCACATCCTTGTACTGGAGTTTGGGAATCTGCCTCATGTACCCTTCCTTCCCTACTCTTCCTTATTCTCAACTCACCGTGGCTCTGTCTTCTGAGGAGTGATTGGATGCATCCATCACCCACTCCTCTCCATCCTCCTCACGATGCTCTAGCTGAACTGCGATGGTTCAGCTGCTCACCCTGTCTCTGGAAGCAGCTCCCCCAGGGAGTCTCCCTGCCTTTGGGTTTGCGCATTTCCATGTGACTATTAACTGCTCTTATGCCTTGGTGTCCAGTTCTCAGAATAGGGCTCAAACTCTAATGCAGCATGTGAGGGCCTTTGATACCTACCTCTCACCTTCCTGCCCACTCTCATCTCTCAGGGCTCCTTGACTGTTTTCAAGACAGGATTTCTCAAAAGCCCTGGCTGTCCTGGACTCCCTTTGTAGACCAGGCTGACCTTGGACTCACAGAGATCCGCCTGCCTCTGCCTCCCAAGTGCTGGGATTAAAGGCGTGCACCACCATGCCTGGCCCAGGGCTCCCCTTCCTAGTGACAACTCCTGGACTTAATTTTCCACTCCTCATATTTCATGTGGAGTGCCCTTCCCATCTTTGCCTGCCACATGGATGTCCCTGAAGCTAGAGAACGCAGTCAATTTTGACTTGACCCTCACTTTCATCATCTGATTAAATCGAGGAGGCCCGTCTCCTGCATGCATCCCTAGGTTTTGTTAGCTGGACTCCTTTATCCCTCTGCTCCTGTTCTGCTTTTTAATAGCTTTATTGGGATATGATTTACATACCATAGAATTTACCCATCCTGCTGGGCGGTGGTGACGCACACCTTTAATCCCAGCACTTGGGAGGCAGAGGCAGGTGGATCTTTGTGAGTTCGAGGCCAGCCTGGTCTACAAAGTGAGTCCAGGACACCCAAGGATACACAGAGAAACCCTGTCTCGAAAAACCAAAAAAAAAAGAATTTACCCATCCTAAATGCACAATTTGGTTATGTTTGGTGTAGTAGCCGCAGAGCTGGATATAGTTGCCAACTGATTTCAGAACATCCCATCACCCCAGACAGAAACAAAACCCTGTAACTATTTATAGCCTCCACACCAATTTCCTACCCCTGCTCAGGACTGCTGCATTCGACTCTCTGTGACCAATCAACTTGACTCATACTGGGCTTTGATTGGAAGTAGGATTATAAAATGGGTGTTCCTTTGCATCTGGCTTGTTCATCGAGTTTCTTCCTGCTGGAGCCTATACAGATCTGCTCTTTGTTTCTTTAGTTTGCCATGCAAGAGTTCACTGGGTCGGGATACCCATTTTCCTTATTGGTTTGTTAAGGGATGGGTGCTTGGGTTGTTGGCACTTTTTAAACTCTCATGTTTAGTGTTCATGTGAATGTTCATGTACAAGTCTTGTGGGTGTGTTTTCCATTGGATTTCTGATATAGTTTGCCTCTGAAATGTCTCCCCCCAAGCCCCTTAGCTTAGTCACCTGCTAGTAGCACTGTTGAGAGGTGATGGACTGTTTGGAGGAGGGGCCTGGTGGAAGGAAGTTGGATCATAGCAATCATACCTTCAAGGAGTCTGTTGGCACCCTCCACCTCTTTCTCTTGCTTCCAAGTCATCATGAGAGGCGCGTTCTTCTGTGCCTCTCATTCCCAGCCATGACACTCGGCTGCATCACCACAGGCCCAAAGGCTACAGGCCCGAACAACCAAGGACTAAAATCATCAACCAAAATAAAGCTACCCTCTTTCCAAGTTGTTTAGCTCAGATATGTTGTCATAGCAACAGAAAGCTGACTAGCAGATACCTAGCAAGTTTGCTGAGTCAGGCAAAAATTCTATGTTAAACTGATTGTCCATGTTTTCCTTAAATGACTGAAGCATCTACTATCTCACTAGTAACATAGGAAGGATGGAGATTCCCACTCTATGTCTCATCTGTGTGCCTGGCTCTACTGGATTTCCTAATTCTTGCATCTGCCTTCTGAACTTTCACCTGCCGAACTGAATTCCTGGTCCCCAGCTTCTCTCTATCCTCTAAGGTCTTGTGACTCTAGCTTCACAGTTTCTGATATAGTAATTGCCAAACACTGACCTCAAGAGATGGACCCACCCCCACCGTTACCCCCACCCCTACTCCAATCCTATTGATAGGGTCTATGCCTGACAAAAGTCCTTAGCTGGGCGTGTAGGGGCGAGGATGGCTCCATCAGTAAAGCACTTTTCTATGCAAGCAGGAAGCCCTGTGTTCTGATCCACAGAACCCAAGTGCAGGTCTAGAACCCCAGTGCTGGGTGGGAGAGGGCAGAGACAGTCATATGCCTAGGGCTCCTCAGTCAGCCCAGCCTAATCAACAAGCTCCAGGTTCAGTCTCACAATTTAAGGTAGAGGGGGTGACTGAGGAAGACAGATGACATTTACTTCTGGTCTCCAGTGTACATGCAAACACAAACACACAGTAACACACACACACATCCTTCACTCAGATTTTTTGGGGGGAGGGGGTGTTTGGATTTATTTTTTTTAAAAGACCAAATATAACCCTGCATATCTGTGCATAAAAGTGAAGGCAAAGAACTGTAAGTACAATCAGTCTCTCAGAATACCTCTGATTTTTTTAATTACTATTGAGAATGAAAATTAGTGTTAAAAGGCTTAGTATAATACTGCCTTCATGTGATAATTACTCCAAGACAAATAAACTAGTGATTATTGCCGGTAATCACTCACCTTTTCACTTCTGAATCTCTGTCCTCTGCTCCCTCTGCAAGAATTACTAAGTGGCCTTAAGCCTCTATGTTTGGCACAGCCTAATTCAGTAAAATGGGCTCTTTGTGGGGTAACGTCTCTTAGCAAACCTCCTTTGAATGCCCTTGGGAGACTATGTGCATCTATGTTTGAACGTCACCAGGCAAATTGGTGACAGATTCAAGAGGCCAATGTGATGGCAAAGACCCCTTCAGTAAAGGGCACCATCATTTTTAATTCATTATACTGCCTGAATAAGGAATGGGATTGCCCATGAGAACTGAGGGCAGGGTAAACAGGGGGACCCAGACTGCCACCACCAGGGTGCCATGGAGGTTTAGTCTTCATCTTAGGATCTACCCACCCACCCCTAACCCCCTTACCCCACTACCCCCATGCCAACTGTGCTAGAAACTGGGGTGAGATAATAGTGGCAGGGAAGGAGGGCAGAACTTGCACTCCATTGATATTTGATGTACTCCTCCTTCATTTGGAAGTATACCAAGAGCCCACCAGAGGGGTGTGGTGTTGGTTTAATTCAAGCAGCCAGAGAAATGTCTTAGGGATGGGGCTCCAACCCGGATGCTTTGGGAAGGCTGCCTCCTCTAGCTTCAAGAACATTCCCACTGTAGCCTCTGTTCTCTCAACCCTTCTGAGGCTGGCCAAGCCATTTTCATCATTTAATGGGTAGGTGGGACATGTGAAAATAACTCAGTGGGTGACACTTTACATTTAAATGAAGCTTTAGAGCTCATTTCAATGGTGGCCAATGGGCCGTTTGGGAGCTTCATATTTCTTGACACAGATTAGTGACCCAGGGACCACTGTCACAGCCAGTACAAAAGCCATGCATTCATGTAGTCGGCCATGTTGTCAGCAGTCACACTAAGAGCCTCAGGAGGTGCTGGCCTGGCTTCAGCACCAGGGGTAGGTAGAGAAAAAGAACCGGACACTCCCCCATCCCTGAGCTTTCCTGGATGAAAATGGACTCCAGAATTCAAAAGGGTTTCTCTACAATAGAATCTTTCTGAAGAGACCCCCTGGAAGGCCTCCCTTTCCGCAGACATCTGAGGTGACTATTGGGTCAGAGCCCAGGCCTGGCAAACAGGAGTATAAGGGTTTCCAGTGTGTTTTACCATCTACTTTCCTGTGCTCTCACCCCAGACTCTGCACTTGATTCTTTTCTTGGGGTTTTTCATAAGCAGGTGACATAGCCCATGAGACTGGATGGAGCAGATCCTGTATGGGAGGATGTGTTTGGACTTCACCTGTGACCGTGTGTGTGTGTGTGTGTGTGTGTGTGTGTGTGTGTGTGTGTGTGCTTTCCTGTGTATATGTATGTATACATGTATCTGTGGAGGCTGTATGTGTGTGTGTGTGTGTGTGTGTTTGTATGTGTGTATGTGTGTGTAGGCCAGAGGCCAAAATCAGGTGTCTTCCTCTGTTACTTCCCACCTTCCATTTGGAGGCAAGGTCTCTCTCTGAACCTTGACCCACTGATAAAGCTAGGCTGGCTGGTCAGCAAGCCTCAGTGATTCTCCTGTCTCTGCCTCCCCAAGACTAGTACTGTAGTCATGAGCCACTATATCTGGATTTTTAGGTGGATGCTGGGGATCTGAACTCAGGTTCTCGTGTTCGTATGACAGTCTCTTTAACAGCTGAATCATCTCTCAGAGGGTGTTCTTGGACCAGTCGTGAAACCCCACTTCATTGTACTGTTAATAAGGAATGTGAGGCCAGAGATGAGGGGAGTGAACGTTCACACATTGTCTATCAGGTGACTTATACCATCTAGTAAGGATTCACTTTCACTCTTCTGGATGGGGAAAGACCTCACAAGGGTCCCTCAGTGTCTCCTCAGAAACTGGACTCGGTGTTCACTCATGGAACCATTAACACCTGCTGGGTTCAGCATTTATGCAAGTGCTAAATACTCACTGTATTCTGAGCACTCTCCTGGGCATTACTGAGTCAAGACAAGAAGGAGAGAGACAGCTCCCTGCAGTCCAGGAAGCAGATATACCACCTGTAGCAACCCCTTCAAAGGCCATGATGTAACAGACCAGAAAATGTAGCAGACTGTTCAAGTGCTCATCAGCGCTGATGGATGGAGGAGAGGTTTGAAGTCCTATTTCATGCATGAAAAGCAGCCCACTTCTGATTCATTAAGTTCCTTTCTCCTAGGGGTCAACCCATTTCTCCTAAACTGAGCAGAGCCTCCCACCCGCTTCCTTGGTGCTCCCTTGTGTCTGGAGGAAAATGTAACTGAACCATTCCGAATCATAGAGGATGGGCTGTGCAAAAATTAAACTGCTTTGCAGACAGCAAGTACGTTTTGGGGGACCAACTCGAAGCTCCCCATAAACCTTTCTCCTGAACAGTGGAAGCATGAGAGAGGCATATCAACCCGCACAGAATGAGCACAGATGTAAACCTCGAGTAGCTGGTGAGAGGGTCTCATGAAACAACTTCGTTAAGAGGAAATACCTTCCTGAAGATAAGTAAGCTGTCAGTGTCAGAGCAGGCTGGGGGCTCATCTCCTGTTTGCCCACTCAACCATTCCTCTGGTCTAGCTGGCTTTCTTCTGAAAAAATATACTCTTCTACCAAGTTCCTACCAAGCAGTAGGAACTTCTGGATACTGAGTTTCCAATGGATAATTTTAGGCATGCATATCCAAAGTTTTCAAGAGACTCAAAGGAATCCTTGTAAGGACTTAGAAAAAATAAAGCCACCAGTGGAGCAGCCACATGGTAGATGGTGGCTGTCTTAATTTACTTTCTATTGCTGTGATAAAGACCATGACCAAAAGCAACATGGAAAGGCAGGGTTTATTTGGCTCACAGAATATAGTCTTTCATCAAGGGAAGACAGGGCAGGAACCCAGAGGCAGGAACGGAAGCAGAAGCCGCGGAGAAACACTGCTTACTGTCTCGATCTCCTAGCTCAGTGTTCAGTTACCTTTCTTCTACCTTCCAGCATCACCTGCCTAGGGCTGGCACCATCCACAGTGGGCTGGGCCCTCCTACATCAATCATCAATCAAGAAAATAAATGCCCACAGACCAATCTGACAGGGGCATTTTCTCAGTTGAGTTTTTCCTCATGGGTACTTGTTTGTGTTGAGTTCACAAAAACTAGCCAGCACAGTGGAGGCAAGGAAAGTCACATGGTAGATAGTATAAGCCTGCTTACCTGACCCCGTAGCCTCATTTATTGCACATGGAAACTGTATTTCATAACTTTTCCCCAAACATCATCAATAGCCATGAAGTAAATAAAGTTCTGTTTCTTACAAATTCAGACAGGTTGTCTTTGTTCTCTGCAAGCTTTGCCTTCACTCACTTAGCCAGCCATTCCTTGTCAACCACCCACTGTTGATGATGCTAGATGTTGATGATGATGACGATTCCCAAGTGCTGAAGATACAGCTGGGACATATTACTCACCCCTACACTGGTGAGCTGTCTGCCCAATGGAGACAAACAATAGGAACAGGGTACCAGAGAACCGCAGGTTGCAGGGCTTCAGGGATGTTCCAAGTGCACAGGCCAGGAGCTGCCTCTGTCAAAAGGGACCAGAGGAGGAGCAGGAGGAAGAGGGGAGCAGTGATGAGGGAGGTCTACTGGGGGGGTTCCGAGAGTCAGGGGTCAAGGTAATGCTGAAGATATTAAAGTTCCAAGGAACAAGCAGAAAGACTGGAAGAGAATAACAGCTTATGGAAAGGGGTAGGGTGGAATTTCAATTGGACGGAGAAAGAGGACAAAAATGGGGAAAGTGGTTAGGGAAGCACCAAGAGGACCTTGGCAGGAGTCCTATGTGGCAAATAACAGCACCTGAGTGAGATCAAATGAAGGAAGAAAGGGGCTGAAAGATAGCCAAGAAGTAAGATCTAGGATCTTTTCATAAAGTATATGTGCACATGCGTGCATGTATATGTGTGTGTATATGTTTATGTGTATGCGTGTGAAAGTGTGTGTATATGTGTGTGTGTACATGAACCATGACATCATGCATGTGGAAGCCAGACAACAACTCACGGGAGTGGGTTCTTTCTTTTCACCATGTAGTTCAGCAGGTTTGGCAGAAGCACCTTTACCTACTCAGCCATCTCACTGGCCCTGGAAGTAGAATATTAAAAATAAAAAATAAACCTTATACTTTGTGTGCTGTGGATCTGGTTATTCTAGCCTATACATGAGGTCTATCAAGTCACCAAATAATGCTTCTATATCATTGTTATTTGGTTAGACTGGCCTGAAAGCTTAGGAGCCAAATGGGGCACCATTCTGTTGCCTCTCTCATCCATCAGTGTAACTCCAGGCCTCTGTACAGGTATTAGTACAAACTCATCATGCCATAGGTGAACATGAGATAGGTGGGGAGCCATTTCTCTTTCCAGGTGCTAAAACTGTCCAACTTTGGCAATTCAGACTATATTGCCTTAGGAATGGTGGCGGGAAAAAGAGCCATTGACTTGGAGCTATGATATGGCCAAGAGTCCTTGCCTTTCCTACACAGTCTGTGTGTCTGGCCTGACCTCTTGGAGCCTTCATTTCCTCACGTGTAAAATGAAGATGATATTGGTGTTGAACTTCATAGATTATGGTGAGGACCAAAAGAAGTTATGCAAAGTAGGCATTTTACAGCATCTGCTGCAAGGTAACTAAAAAAGACCTAGTAGAACAAGAAAAATGGAAAGATGGCAAGAAGAAGGAAGGTTGGTTGGTTATTGACAGGTAAATAATAAATATATAATTAAGGGATGGATGGATATGTAGATAGGTGGGTGATTGGTAGGTGGATGGATAATGGACTTGTAGAATAAAGCAAACATTCTGAAAATGGTACCTGAACCAAGTGCTCTTTTTCTCAGACCAAACCTAACCCATTTTAAGAGCTTCTAAATTATTAATTGATTAGTGTCAAACATTGAAAGGCCACCTGGCCCTGGTTTCTACAGATATCTACAGCCGACTGCCCCTGGGTACTGAAGACCTGAGGTTCTTATTTTAGGTTCTGTCTAGACATCTCTCTAAATAGGAACACCATGTTAATCTGCAGGTGTTGTTTCTGAATAGTTATTTCTAAACACTACAAAAGAAAAGATCCAAAGGAAATACTACCAATCTGAAAGCAAGGTCTGTCATGGGAAAAGCCTTGCCAAAGTGTCTGTCCCTCCCATACCACCTGGTTCCTGCTTAGATGCTACCCAATTACTGGTGAACCGGATAGTCACAGTGGGTATCATTAATTAAATGCATTTTGACTAATTAATTTACGAACTGGCAAATAGGGCCTCCCTTTGATAGTTTGGAGATGCAGCTACCAGGGCTGCTGATTAAAATGTGAAGCCAGTCTAGCTAAATGGATGGGAACACTTCGGCAACATTCGCTGTAAGGTTTACTGAATGGTATCCTACTGGTATCACTAACCCCATTTAATCAGTAAGTATAAAATTCATCCAAGAGCATAAACTATAGCTGACAATGGCATACATCAAATCCCAAACTGAGCATTCAAAATACATTGTATTGAGATTTTTGTCATAAGCATTGATTTCTGACTTTCAAGCCAGTTTCTGGAGCAGCCACATAAAAGTCAAATACAAGCTATCTATGGGTTCATTGGATTGCAGTAATTCATTAAGCCAATGGTGACATTAATAAATCTTAGCATGGAGATCGCCTCCGCAGACACCCTCTGCTCAGAAGCATGCCACTAATCAGAGAGGGTGGCAAAACCAATCTCATTGACAAAAAGTAGCTTTGGAGGGCGGGGAAGGGCTGGCTTCTGAGGGTGGGATGGTGCTCCACAGGCAGGATTAAAATGAAAGGAAATGGGCTCCCACGGAGCCAGTCTCAGCCGCCGGCAGGCAACTGCATGTAGGCAGCTCAGGCCCTGTGCTGTGCCAGGAGCTGGTTTGCATCTTAACTGTGAGCCCATTGTTGAGAGATCTAAGGCACTCTGTAGTGCAGTTACTTCCTCTGGTTTGAATTTTTGGGTTTTGGTTTTTTGGGGGGGGCTCTTTTGGTTTTTGGTTTTTGTCAACTTGACACAAGCTGGGTTCTTTGGGGAAAAGGGAACTTCAACAGGAAAATGTCTCCATCAGATTGATCTATAGGAAAACCTGTCAGACATTTTATTGATTTATTGATGTAGGAGGAGCCTCAGTCCACTGTTGGAGGTACCATCCCTAGGCAGGTGGTCCTGGCATTCATTTAAAAAAAAAAACAGGCAAAAACCAAAACAAATACAAACAAAACAGGCTGAGTGAACCATAGGAGCAAGCCAGCAAGCACCACTCCTCCATGTCCTCTGCTTCAGTCCCTGCCTCCAGGTTCCCGACCTGACTCCCCTCAGTGATGGAACCTGTGAGGCAAATAAACCCTGTGGTGGTTTGAATAGGTTTGGCCTCCATAGACTAATGTGTTTGAATGTTTGGCCCACAGGGAGTGGCACTATTAGGAGGTGTGGCCTTGTTGGAGGAAGTGTGTCACTGTGGCAGCTGGGCTTCGAGGTTTCCTATGCTCATGTTCCTCCCAGTGGGGAATGAGCACCCCTTCCTGGCTACCTGCAGAAGCCAGTCTCCTTCCAGCTGCCAGATCAAGCTGTAGACCTCCTACAACCCACACACCAAAAGGACCAAGAACATATAGGCTTTGTTACCTATTAATGGGACAATTTGCCCTAGGAGTGCTACCATGTAATCCCCCAGTGCAAGAGGAAGCTCTTAGCCCTCATATGACTGTTGAACTGAGAGGGGCTGATATATAGGGACACTCCACATCGGAGGAGTGGGATGGGTAGGAGAGGGTGGGAGGGTGGAACTGGGAGGGGTGGGAGGAGGGCACTCTGATGAAGATGTAACTTGAAGTAATAAACAAACAAACAAAAAAGATGTAGACCTCTCAGCTCCTTCTCAAGCACCATGCCTGCCTGCCCGCCCACTACCATGTTTCCTGCCATGATGATAATGAACTAAACCTCTGAAACTGTAAGCCCCAATTAAATGTTTTATTATAAGAGTTGCCTTGGTCATGGTGTCTCTTCACAGCAATAGAAACCCTAACTAAGACAAACTCTTTCCTTTTCCAAGTTGCTTTGGGTCATGGTGTTTATTAAGCTAAGAAAAAGAAAACTGGGGTCCTTATCACCCAGTGGTGGTAATGACCTGTGTATTCTTGAGGCGGATCCGCAAAGCAAGTTTACATCTTCTTTACTCCCATAGCCATGTTGGGACAAGACCTAGGTTATTGTTACCATACCTATTTTATAGACGTAAGAAACGGAACTTTAACGGCAAAGTGATTGGAACTGGAGAGAGTAAATTGGTCAGTAAAGTGCTTGCCACACAAAGATAAGGGACCCAAATTTGGATCTCCAGCACCCACATCACACCCCAGGCAAAAGCATCATGGGTGGTAATCCCAGTGCTGGGGATGGGAAGTCAGGATACTAGGGGTTTTCTGGCCACACGGTCTACCTAATCAGCAAGCTCCAGGTTCACAAAAGCTCTGTCTCAAAAATAAGGTGGGGATCAATAGAAAAGGACACCAACATTGGACTCTGGCTTCCATATGCATATATACATATACACACCCATCTGCTTGCACATACATGAACATCACATACACACACACGAACACATAAGGGCATATATACAGAGGCAGGAGAGAGAGAGAGGAGAGAGACAGACAGAGAGAGAGAGAGAGAGAGAGAGAGAGAGAGAGAGAGAGAGAGAGAGGGGAGAGAAAGAATTAACCTGAGTCCCCATGGCTGATAGAACTGGAGCCTTGGGGAATAGTCAAATATCTAAACTCTAGGTTCAAATTCTGCCTCTTGCGACCTAGTTCTGTGTCCTTGGGCAGGTTAGTTATTTTCAGGGCCCCTGTTTTCTCAGCTGAATAGTGAGGATTATAAAAGTATCCATCCCCCATTTGCCCAGCAATCTAATGAGTGCTTGATGCAGGCCACACACATAATGAGGGCTTTACAGTGTTGGCTGAGATACATATAAAGCTCTCAGATGGTGTCAGCATCAGACCAATCTAGACAGTCCTGGAAAGCAACCAGTACAAAGTTCAAATGCTTCTTCCCTCTATAGGCCAGGGGTGGAAGACGTCCTTGTCCTTGCCGTTGGCCTTGGTCTTGTCGAGCAGTAGTCCTTCCCAACTTTTTCCAAGAAGCGTCCTTGATGGTGTGTATTAAAAGCAGCCGGGATATTTCCGTTCCTTTCAGCTGTGACTCATTATTTTAAATAGCAGCGCAATGAGGAGATGAGAATGGAATTAAATACACTAACTGACAGGATTTTTAGGGAAAGTGATAACCAAGGAGGAAAAACAAGGCAATCAAGAAAATTTACATGATGCCTTGTGATCCACCGGTCATCTATTTAGGGGTCTGGAGATGTAAAAAAAAAAAAAAACTTTTTGATCACGCAACTGGACAGGAAAGAATCTCGGCAAATCAAGCTGTAGGCTTAGAAGAGATTTACGTAAATGGTGACCAAAATGTGTGTTTCTTCAGGGGGGAAAGTGGTCCACTCTGCAGTGTGGAGTGGTCAGTCTGGTCACTCGTTCAGAGTCTGTGGATAGAATCATGCCTTCAGAGCGTATTAAGTCAGCTTCTGGTTACACTTCTGGTCCTAAGAGGAAAGAGATGCTTTTCTATACATTCTTCTACTTGGACTTGACGTGACCCCTGAGATAGGCAGGTGAGCATTGTCATTCCCAGTCCAAACAGTATCATATATGCTTCCTGAGGCCAGGAACAAAGCTTCAGCTTCCCTCTCTCCCTTCCTCCCTCCCTCCCTCCTTCTTTCCCTTCCTTCATCCCTCCTTCCCTCCCTCCCTCCTTCTTTCCCTCCCTCCCTCACTCCCTCCTTTCCCTCTTTCTTGTTTCTTCCCCTTCTCTCCCTCCCTTCTTTTCCCCCATCTCCTCTTCCTCCTCTCTTCCCCTCTCTGCCTTCCTTTCTTCCTTCCCTCTATCCCTTCCTCCCTTCCTTCTCTCCTTCTTCTCTTCCCCCTTCCTTCTTCCCCTTCATTTCTTTTCTCCTTTCTCTCCTTCATTCTCTCCTTCCTCCATTTCTTCTCCCTAGAACTTACCTAACAAGAACATGAGCACAGTCAGGTGTTACAGTGAAGGCTCCACAATTCTACCCTCAAGATAGGAACATTCTCCCTGAGGTTGAACAGCACAGAGGCCTAGCAAGCACCAGGCTCTACTGCCAGCATCCTTGACTTCATATCCCAACTCTGCCATTTGTTGCCTATGTGACTTCCAGAATTTAGCTCCCAGAACCTAAGCTTTGCAGCAGTGCTAATTTATACCTTTCTCTCGAAGTCCTAATCATAACAACATTTCAAGAGGCCACCATGATGGGATGGAAGATGCCTAGATCATATTCAACACCTATTACCATACAGAGCCACTGTCCTCACTCTCTGTGGGAGAACACACCCAGCAAGGCACATATAAGCTTATGTGTCTTACCACTGCAGATTTGTTTTGAAGCCTGCATTAGTCATCCCATTCAGAATGAACGGGGAACAAACTGAGGGGCTGGCATACTGCAGGAGAGGAGCCACATCCAGGGCCAGCACATGGCACCAGGCAAAACTTCACCTCCCGGGAAGAGCATCTCCTGTAATTTAATGCAGTGTTCTGGTATTAACCAGCACAGAGGGCCTGCTGTGGGGCTACCTGCTGTCGTTCAGAAGGGTCCATCCACTTTATTATTTTCTAGAACATCGGAGAGGCCTTCTGCTGGGTGGTGGGGGGGGGGCGGGGGAGCGGCTCATTTAATTTCAGAATAAGGATAATTAGTACCAATTGCAATTTATAGCTACAGGAATCCAACACCTTTTTCATGGCATATTACTTAGGATTTCTGCAAATTCTCTGATGGGCTCTGAGACTTCCAGGATAATTAAATGGCTACACTCGGCTCTGCTTTCACCTTCACTGGAGAAGATGTCATTAAAATATATGAGCATCAAAGCCTTGTATAACAATGAATTGTGTGATTCATATTAGTGGGTGCAGGGAAAATAAGGCCGGGGACCCAATAGCCATGAGTTGAACAAGGTCTGTGGTGGGTGAAGGAGTAAGAGAAGATGGACTGACAGTAGATGATCACCTCCTGTACATGAGGCTTATGAGTCACAAAAATCCTCCTAACTACCTCACAAAGTCCCTAGTCAGCCACCCATAGCCCCTGTGTTCTAGGTCTGTGCTCAGTCCTCAAATCTCTCTGCTCTATTGACCCTCCCCCCAGAGGGCAGCAAAGCCCCCTTTAGTCATTTTCTGTATTAGTTCTCGTTGCTATAACAAAAATACCTGACTAAAACTACTTCAGGAAGGGTTTGTGCTGGCTCACAGTTTAGAGGTGCAGTCCATCGTGGTCAGGAAAATGTGGCGGCAGCAGCAACTCTACCTGTGGCAGCAGGAGTCTGAGTCATGGCCACCCTGCATCCACAGTCAGGAGGAGGAGAGCTAAATACTGGTGCTCAGCTTCCTCTCCCTTTACTCAGTCGGTGCACCACAGCCCATGTGATGGTGCTGAACACAGGGTAGGGTAGTCTTGCATTAAACCCTGCTGGAAACGTCCTCACAGCACACCCAGAGGTGTGAAGCAATCGCTTTCCCTCTGTGGCATTCAGGATGCCATACTTGATCAAACTGTTCCTCTCACTTGCTCGCCCCTGAATGTAAGTGTTGCAGGACCCCTCCCCTTTTATCAATATGCATTTGTTCCTTCTGCATAGCCCATAGCTTTTCCTCCGTAGGCAGTGAGAGAGACCTCCTCAATTTAAGTGCCCAATTCAGTTGCTGCCATTGCACAATGCTATATACTGATCAGAATCACACATGCACCCTCCACCCACCCCTTCCTGGCTTGGTCAGCTCCTCTGACCTTGGCCTCAATGAGGATGAGATAGGCATCATTGAACATGCTTGCTTCTAGCTTTGATCCAAAGAGGGTGGGAAAGATAGAATACTTACTGTGGAGGTTTGGATGAGGAATGTTCCCCATAGGCTCATGTATTTGAACACTTATTCCTCAGCTGCTGCTGCTATTTGGGGAGGCTATGAGCCTTTAGGAGGTGCAGCCTTGAGAGAGGAAGTACGTCACTGGGGGAGGGCTCTGAGGGCTTACAACCTGGTCCTACTTCCTATTCTCTCTTTCTGCTTCCTGTGTGTAGATGAAAAGCACAATCAGGTAGTTTCCTGCTCCTGCCATCAACTTGGGTCATGCAGTGCCTTCCTCACCATCATGGACCCTCCTTCTAGAACCGTAAATCAAAATAAACCCTTTCTTCTCTATATCGCTTTTGGTCATAGTATCTTACCACAGCAGCAGAAAATGAAATGCAGGCTCCCAACTTTCAAATCCCTGTTTCCAGCCAAGCCCATCTCCTGGTACCCAAACTCAAGAGTCCTTCTACCCATCAGATATCACATTTTGTGTTATAGCACCTCTATTCCACACGTCTAGTGTGTGTCTAGCATTTGGTGATACTCTGACCCAGCTCTGTGCCCCCGGCTGCCTTCCCCAAGCCATGAACATGTTTTTCATCCTTCCAATCTCTAAAGTCCAAAGCCCTCAGGTCATCCTTGGCTCCTCTTTCTCTCCCACAGCCACCAATCTGTCATCAAATCTCATGGACCCATCTTCAGCATCCCTGGAGAAACGGGACCCATAGCACCTCAGATGAGGTGGCCCCAGTTGGTGGTGCTTCCCAACAGCTCCTGCTCCCTCTTAATAAGAAGGGCTACTCCACACTAGATCTACAGAAGATATTATGGCTTTTGTATTTTAAATGTTTCTAAAGTCATTTTTATTGTAAGAATTTCATTGATGAAGAGAGGGGGAAACTGAGTTGTTAATGGTTGTGTATTGTATGGAGTTGAAAGAATGGGTGAACAATAGATCTTTATTTTAAAACATGCTCCTTGGGGCCAAGAGATGGCTCCATCAGCAGAGTGCTTGCCACACAAGAACAAGGCCTGAGTTCAACCTCCCTGAACCCATGTGAAAGAAAATCCAGGTTTGGCAGTATGCTCTTGTCGTCTCAGACCTGAGGAGGCAAAGACAGGAGGATTCCCTGGTACTGTTGGCCACCAGCCTAGTTTAACTGGTGAACTCTGGAATCATTGAGAGACTGTGTGTAAGAAAATAAGGTGGAGAGCAATTAAAGAAGACACCGACATCCAACTCTGGCCTGCACATGCATGTGTGTTACATGTGCACATGCGCATACGCACACAAACTTTTTAAATGCACGGTTGAAGTCCTGTCCCACCCACCCACCTACCAAATGTCTCTGCCACTATACTGCAAGCATCCTAGGTAACCTCTACACTTGCCTCCCCTGCCCTGCCCAGAAGAAGGTAGAGTGGCCAAATCATAAGCACTTGCCTGACACACTTCTCAACTGATCTTTGCAACCCTATGAGGGAAGAGCTATCATGAGTCCCGTATCACAGGTGAGGAAACTGAGGCACTGTTCTTTACTCCTCCTCACTACCTCATCATGATGTACACGTGGCTCCTCAATGTTATACTAGAGACCAAAGCTGTAAGAGGTCAAGCAGTGTGCCTATATCCAGTCACCTAGAAGTCAAGGAGCAAAGGAATCCCAGTATGCCTGCGGAAGGCCTGAAGAGCTGCATGCAGGCCAGGCTCATCATCTCCATGCTGAAACAGTGGCACACCAGACACAAGCATCCTTCCCTTGGGCCTGCCAGGAGCCCCCTTTCCCTTTGTTGTGTTTCTGCACAGCCCACCAGCCCCATTCTCTGGGGTCTAAGCGATGAGCACATTCATTGAGCCTGGTCAGTCAAGTGGCATCCGTGCTCTGGTCTCAGTGGCTGTCCCAGTGTGATGCTAAGTCCTCCCAGGAACACGAGAGGGAGAGGCTGTGTCCTGCCCCTGAGCCAGCAGGTGCACAGCTGTCTAAATTAGTTACTCTTCTTATTGACAAAATACCTTTTAAGTGACAGCTTAAGGAAGGTGGGGTTTCTTTTGGGCTCAGCAATTAAGGCTGCAGTCCATGATGGCAGGGAAGCCACAGCTTGAGGTGGCTGCTCACTTTGCATCCACAGTCAGGAATCAGAAAGAGATGAATGCTGGTTCGCAGTTCCTTGTCTTCTTTTTGATCAGCCCAGGACCCCAGCCCATCTGATGCAGCCTCCTGCTTTTAGAGTAATTTTTCCCATGTCCCTCACAGACATACATGAATGTTTGTCTCCTAGATGGTCTAGACCTGTTGGCAGTCAGTGTTAACTAACCAACTAACCAACTATGTGACTCTGCTTGGTGCCATGTGAGCCCACACCACACTCTGCTTGGGCAGTCCAGGAGAGAGAAAACATTGAAGTGAGGACCCAGAGGCAGAAGAGGGATCTGACATCAATACTGGGACCCTGGGGGCTCCTGAAGTTGTTTCCCAGTCAGCTTGACCAGTGTCTTTACAAGGAGATAGAACAGACATGGGGACCAAGATAAAGGGATGGGAAGAAAAAAGAATCATCCTTGAACCAAGAGAAGCCAGCCTTTCCCATGCCTTAACCTTGGATTTCCAGCTTCCAGAACAATGAGCAACTTAGTTACCGTTGACTCCCCCTGTCTGTGGTAGTTGGGTATGACATCTCTAGAGCACTAATGCACTTCTTCCTCCATGTTCAGTGTCCACGGGGATATTGTCCAGGACCTCCAGAACTCCCACAGATACTCAAATCCAAGCTCTATCTATAAAATGCTGTGGGTATTTGCATACAAATAAAACGATCTTTCCGCATTCTTTTAAGTCACCTCTACACCATTCACAATGCCTAGGAGAGTCTAAATGCTGTGTAAATGAATGCGTGTATTGTCCGGAGAGGTCTAAATTGTTCTTCTCAGACATTTCTTAGACATCCAGCCAGTTGAGTCTTCAGGTGCAGAAGCCTTGGAAGTGGGTGTATCAGATGCAGAGGGCTGACTATTCAGTCGGGACCACAAGCCTTCATCCACGTGTCTCAAATACCTTAGTGGGTTTTGGTAATGTAACAGCCACAGACTCTCAGCAGCTTACAACAGCATTTATCTCTGATTTGTGGATCTACCTGCTAGCAAGGTGTGGTGTCAGCTTGACTGGGTTTTGTTCCAAGCTATAGGCCTGCCTCACAGTTCTTCAGTGAGTCTTCTTTCTGAGCCAAAGCATTTCCCTAATGCGTGCTTGGGGCTTGGAAGATCACAGAATCCTCAGGCCAGTGAAAGAGTATGAACATCTTCAAGGCCCTATCATTGTTGGAAATCAACCCCTAACTGGTCAAAGGAAGTTATAAAGCCATGGTCAAGAATATCAGCAGGTTAGGGACTTGTTCCCTGCTGACTCCAAGATGAGGTGACGAAATTACAGGGAAAAAGGGCTAGACCAGGGCGCAATAATCCAACTACTTACAAAGAGGTAAAGAGAATGATCCTGAGGCAGCACAGTGCACATTCCAGCCCCCAAACACACACATCATATCAGCCAAAGTGTCCTGTCTCCAAGGACCTGAGGAAAACCAGGCTGGTGCTCAGTTACCGTCGAATCAACTGGACCTCGGCACCTTCTCAGAACTCAAGGCAATGGCTGTGTATGCAAAGGAGCCAGATCTTTCCTGAAGGAGGATTGATTTAGAAGAGACCCAGCTGTTCCTTGGAGAGGGGGGGTGCTGACGGAAGAGAGAGCAGACTGGGGAGCTGTTGCAAATGGGGCTCTGTTTCTTATTTTTCTAAATTGCTGAGATAACCAAAGATTTTTTCTTTAAGGGATTGCTTATTCAATTCTGGGAGAGTCCATTGCCAAGTTTGCAATCATTTATGTGGAAAATAAGTATGAGATCAAAGGGAGGCTTCTGAGCGGAGATAGCACCTCATATGAGTGTGGAAGTTTTTCCACAAGGCAAGGATCAGAGCGGGAGCTGGCAGGAGATTTTGATGTGCCCTCCACCCAGACAGACAGATCAGATGGCACAGATTAATGCACTCAACAAATGCTTGCTGAACATCCCCCTAGGCCATATAAACACATAAACATATTATCCTAATTGTAAGTAAAGTATTGCCTTTCCATGTGTGTGGGTCATGGAGTTAGATGCTCTCCGGGATCCCAGACACTTCATTTAAAGCAGGAGTGTTTAGTGAAAGTGAAACAGCTTTGGAGTAGCTTTCCAATCTAGATTTTTTTCTCTTTCTTTCTTTCTTTCTTTCTTTCTTTCTTTCTTTCTTTCTTTCTTTCTTTCTTTCTTTCTTATGTAGCCCAGACTAGCCACAAACTCCCTACATACCCAAGGATAACCACTAGCCTTTAATCCTTCTGCCTTTCTCTCTTGAGAGCTAGGATTATGGATGTGTAATGACACCACACCAGTTTATACATGCTGGAAATTGAACCCAGGGCATCCTGCATGCCAAGACAAGCACTCTGAGCTGTGTTCTTAACCAAAGTCCTAGAATTCTAAAGACTTAGCTGGGCAAAGTTCTTGCTTACTTGACAACCAGTGAATCCCAGAACCCATTAAAAAAAAAAATGCGTGGCATAGACACACATGCTTATAACCCCAGTACTGGGCAAGTAGAGACAGGCTGGTCCATGGGGCTTGATGGACAATTAGTCTAGCCTACTCAGCAAGTCTCAGGCCAATGAGAGACTCTAAAGGTGGACAGTATCTGAGGAATGGTAGCTGGGTCACATACTAGCTTATAAAAACATAAACAAATCATTCTAATAGTATTGCCTCTCCCTTCTTGATCTTTCTTTCTTTTTCTTTTCCTTTTTTTTTTCTTTTTTTGACATGTATCACTCCCATAGTGGAAAAGGACAGTGAGGTCAACCTTTGACCCCCTCATACATGTACATAGACATGCACATACACACAAGTTTCTCTCTCTCTCTCTCTCTCTCTCTCTCTCACACACACACACACACACACACACACACACACACACACACACACACATTTTTAAAAAGACAACTTGGGATGGGGAGATGGTGCAATGAATAAAATGCTTGCTACACACGTGGAGGGCTGGAGTTTGGATCCCCAGCACCCACATAAATGTCAGGGCCTTGCCCCTAATAGTAGCACTTGGAGAGCAGATCCAGGCCATTCCCCAGAGCATTCCAGCTAGGTAGACTGGCTGAGTCAGCAAAATCTGGGCTCAAGTGGAAGACCGTGTCTCAACACATATGGCAGAGAGTAACCAATGAAGACACCCGACATTAAACTCCGCCTCATAAACATGAGCACAATGACAACTCTAAGAAAGAAAGATTCTCACTGACATTGAAATTTACTGAGAAACATAAAAATAGTTTATTCACTGTCCTGTCCAGAGATCTGTGAGAGTGTTTCTTCTTTGAATTAAAACAATAATAATAAGTAGATCTTAAAACTAGAACTCAGAGCCAGGTATAGTGACGCAGGCCTGTAATCCCAGCATGGAGAAGGCTGGAGCAAGACGATGACTATGAGTTTGTGAAGTCAACCTGGACCACGCAGAGAGATCCTATATCCCCCCGGCAAACAAATAACAATGCTAGAATAATTTATCATGGAGCCCTCTGAGCTGGCAGGTGACAATCCAGCTGGCAGGTGACATGACATGCTTCTTCTTGCCCTCACATTGGGACGTTTTCCACTCATTATTCTCAAGAGTGGAAATGCCCCATTGCTGTATCTTATGGGTGGGGGTGGGGGAGTTAATGTGTGTGCTTAACCTTTAAAATGATTTCACATATGTACACAATGTATTTTGATCAAGTTCACCATCTCTAGCTCCCTCTCTGTGCCCTTCTCACTCCTGTGGAATCCCTTTGAGTTCTGCGACTCTTCCTTCTTCTTACAAAGATGCCGCGGAGGCTGGATGAGCCCCAAGACTGATCCATCTCTGAGGAAACATTTATGTTCACCCTTGAGTTTGATACCTCCCAACAAATGACTGGTTGAGTGCCCCCATCTATCTTTCTTTTCTTCCCCAAAGCTGACTAGAGGACTCAGGCTCTCCTTGCTGCCTCCAAAGCTGTTAGACCCGCTAGGGTTGTGAAGTGGCTTTGCATGTCTCCCCTGGGGCTCCTGGTTGGCTGGTGAAAGAAGGATATAGCTCCTTTCCAGATAGTTTCTTTGTTTTAATATCATCATCATGATATTAAAACATTACCAGCGGTGGTGTTGGTATGTGTGTGTGCGCATGAGTGGCATGTGGAGGTCAGAGACCAACTTTCTGGAGTCAGTTCTCTCCTTCCACTCTGGGTTGTGAAAATGGTCATCCAGCTTACCTATCAAGCATTTTAAACCGATGCAGCCATCTCACAGGTCCCAGTTCCATCTCTTAGATATAGGACAACTGTTTTGGAACCAAGACAGAAGCAGTCTTGCATTTGTCACCTCAATGATCATGCACTAGGTGTGGAGCAGGGCTAGAACTGGGCACCCAGAGTCAGAGTGCAGACAGAGGCTTTGCGATGAAGAGGAAGACAGAGTCCTTTACTTCAGTGCATGCTTTACCCAACACCACTTGTCCCCTTTAAAAGCAAAGTTCCTGTGTATTTGTTTCTCAAAATAAAAATATCAGTAGTTAGCTACAACTGGGCAGAGGGGGGGTCATAATGCCTCCCGACTCCCAAGATGGGAGGGTGCAACATAACTCATTGCTCTGAACAAACACTAGGTCCCCTTGATAGCACACACACGTATTAATGTGGGCTCAGGATGCTAAGGATTGCCTTATAAATTGTTTTACATGTCCCTGGCAGAAAATAAGGCAGACGAATAAATAGATAATTGCTTAATACAACTTTCCCATCAAGTCGACTTCTACATAAAATGGCTTCCTTTTAATTGCCTCTCTTAACTGAGCACACGAGGTGCTGGCTGCAGGGAAATTCCTTCATGGATGCTGGTTTGAACAATCTATACCATTTGCCTAATAAATGCTTCTCTTGGGCCACTTTCTTGCAGGTAGATTTGAGTATTGCTTTAAAAGAAAACAGGGCTGGAGAGATGGCTCAGTGGGTAAGAAAGCTCACTGTGCAAGCTTAAGGACCCAAGTTCAAATCCCAAGCAATCACATAAATAGGTGGCCGTGGCTACACATGCTTTATCCCAGCACTGAGTGGGTGTGGACTCAGGAGGGTGGCTGGGGTTGTTGTCTGCAAGCCTCACTGAGAAACAGAAAGGTTCGGGTTTAGGAAGAGACCCTAGCCCTGGGGAATAAGGCAAGACACTCAATGGCCTCTGCACACACAAGCACATATGCCTCATGATAAATACATGCACATAAAGAGCATAGTGATAAATTATAAATTTTAAAAGGAAAGATCCAGGCAAGATTCCTACCATTGTTACTTTAGACTACTTTAGACCTACACCATTGCTAGGTCCTAACTTCCTATCAATTGAGCAATGAGGAATGTCTTCTCATTGTCTGGTGCCTCTTGTATTGTCTCTGCTGTGGTCTTGAATGACAGTCACAGTCACTGCGTGGCCTGTATGTAGGAAGAAGTATTTTTCCTGGGAAAGGTGGTCTGCAATCATAAGGTATCCGGGTAAAAAGGCAAAACACAAAAGTAAGAACAACAAATGAACTGGGCCAACAAGATGGCTCAGCAGGTAAAAGGGCTTGCCAACCAGACTGATGTCGTGAGTTCAATCCCCAGAGCCCACAGTATGGAACAAGGGAACCAGTTCCTGCTAATTGTCTTCTGATTTCTGCATGCTTACCATCCAATGCATAAACATACATGTACACAACAATTATTATTTGGTTTATGTGTGTAAACAAATAAATAGGTGTAAAGAACGTTTTAAAAAGCAATGAGTTCAGAAGGAAATGGAAGCATGGGCAAGTGATAGGGACATCCTCAAAACTAAGCAGAGAGCTTTTCCTAACACAGATGCTGCCAACTAAAGAAACGAGAGGAAAAGAGCAAAACACAGCAGCAAAGACATCACAAAAATCAATGCTTGTGGGAATGTGCCCCTTACCAAATCCAATCCTCTTCCTTCCTGAGGCAGGGTCTCACTATGTAGCCCAGGCTGGCATGGGAGTTGCTATCTAAACCAGATTGGCCTCTAACTCACAAATATCTGCTTACCTTTGCCTCCTGAATTTTGGAATTAAAAGGACACTAAACTCAGCCCAATAACTTATGTTTCTAAAATGCCTGCAACAACCCTAAAGCGCAGAAAACAACTTTTCCTAGGTAGGAGATCACAAGACTACTACTAACACTATCTGTGAGAGGAAAATTTACCTATTTAGGGTAGATCTATTAATTTCAAGTCACGAAGGTACCATTTTAACATAAGTGTGTGCGTGTGTGCGTGTGTGCGTGTGTGCGTGTGTGCGTGTGTGCATGTGTGCATATGCCATGCCACCATCCCTAAAGTACCTTTTTTTTTTTTTTTAAGTTAAAAAACCAGTTTACTAAATGGGTCCCCAGGACTAGAAGAACTAATATCCTGCTCACCCAGAACAGCCTTCTCTCTCCCTTTCTTGCTTCTGCAATATCTCAGGACCTTGGGCAGAGGTGATGGACACTGGGCTAGAAGGGGAACTGGTGGGTCTTAGTGTATCCACGTGTTAAAGGGGAATGGAGAAAGAGAGAAGAGGTGGGGCCTAGAACTAGGCATGCCCAGATCTTGTTGTGTTACCAGTTTCTGAATTCCTCAGCATGACAACAGAAGTCAAGAAGTCACACCCTATTTTACTAATAAGAAACTTGAGGCTCTCGGTGACTAGATAGCACATAGAGTGTCACAGAACTAGTAAGCACAAGGTTGGGGCTTGTGGGAATCTACCCATATCAAATCCAATCTCTGCCCCCCTCCCAGTCCATATTTGAGACAGGGTGTTGCCATAAAGCCCTGGCTGACCTGGAACTTGCAATGCAGTACAGGTTGGTCTTGAGCTCACAGAGACCTGGGTCTGACTAGCTAACTGCATTGCCTAGGAAGAGAAGCAGTGCTCTCCTGGTGGGGGGGGGAACACGGAGGAGTTAGTGCCATCCTGCCTAGAAGCTGTCTATCAAGTAGGGTGGTCACTAAGATGAGAAATTAGGCTGATGCAGAGTATGAGCAGAGTCTGGGGCCATAGCTCAGTTTACAGAGTGCTCATTTGGCAGGCACAAGACCCTAGGTTCAGTCCCCAGCATCACATGATGGTGAATGTCTGTCATCCCACCACTTGGGAGATGGAAGTTCAAGGTCATCTTCAACTAAGTAGGGAGTTAAAAGCTAACCAGGAATATGTGAGACACGGTCAATATAAAAGATAAAAGGAACAAAGCAATAGAGTGAGAGTAACTGGAAGACTTGGCCCTAACCTTTGTGGCTTTGTCAGGAGAGCCTCTCAGAGATTGTTCTGAGACCCTGGAAAACAAAATGGTACTTGCTACGTTGAAATAGCCCAGGTGGAAGAGAAGAGATGCCTGTGAATTGGGCCAGTCCTTTGATGGTTCTCTGTGGGTAAAAATGTTCACCTCAGAGTCTTATATGTTGCTTAGTGGTTGGTTTTTGTCCACGGTCACCCCCAGATTCTGTGTCAGAGCCATCATCTGTCAATAGCTCCTCAGCTAAGAGCCAGGGGCCCTCGTGAGACTCTCCTTGCTCCCTGCTAGCATGTTGACTGGATCAATCCTGTGCAGGTCATGTACAAGCAGCCACAGCTGCTGGGGATTTGTGAGTGTAGTAGTCCTGTGACATCTAGAGACATTGTTGCACTCCAGTCTCCCTTGACTTCTGGCTCGGTACAATCTTTCTGTCCCTTCTCCTGGGATGGTCCCTGAGCCCTGGTTGGGGTTTGAAGTGACATTGATGTCACACTCGAGACTTAGCACGTGACATTGATGTCAAACTTGAGCCTTAGCACTTTATAGATATTTATTTCCCACACTTTGACTGGTTGGCATCATGTGGTTTTTGAAGGTCTGTTTGTCAATGAATTTACAGAAGAAGGGACTGGGTTGGTTGCACTCATACACAAGAGGAACACACCTGGTCACCTTCCCAAGCTGCAGATGAACCACTGCTCAGGAGGCCACACCACACCACACTACAGACTAATGACTGCATTATCCACACAGATATAAACACATGTGCATCAGCGTATATATGGCCAACCCCCCCGGGCACCTGCATTCCCATCTCACGGCCACAGGCTCTGCCCTCAAGCCTCACAATCCTCTCCCCTGTTTTTTCCCTCCAGTTTCTTTGTTTCATGTCAGTGGTTGTGAGGGCAATTGATAGGGTCCTGCTGTTGGAACATGCTCCTCTATCTCCGTCCCTGGGAGCCTTCACACCCAGCTGATCGACTGGCTGTTCCTGTCTTTCCAAATGTGTTGTCTGTCCTTTTCCCCAGAGTGCACGTTAAAACCCACTCAGCTGAAGTAAGTCGTGTAAATGTACAAGAGATACATCTCCTAGATTGGCTGGCATTCACATCTGACAATTTGAATAAACACAGCATCCAACTGCTGATGGGGAAGGGAATTCCCCAAGGCCACTAGCAGAGTGGGTGAGGGAGACAGGTCAGACAAAAGGGAGAGAACGGACAGGGGGCCCTCACAGCCACCTACTCCTGAGGCTGGCAAGCTCCTGGCACTCATACATGTCACACTGTGCCTGGAACTTTGTGAGTCCCTGCCCTGGATCTCCACAGAGGTGGGCTCTAACTTTATCATGGATTGGATTTTCCTATACAGCTTGCTGCAGATGTGGGCTCTGCCCAGGGATTCTGGTAAGTCAGAAGTATGCCTCAAGTCTCATTTTATTTTACTGTGAGTATATATTTATGTGTGTGCAGCATGCAAGCCAGAGGTCAATGTTGATTATCATTCCTCAGGCACTATCTACCTTGATTTTTTTTTTTTTTTGAGACAGGGTCTTTTACTAGCCTAAAGCTAGCCAAGTAGACTAGATTGCCTAGCCATGGGGCCTCAGAGATCAGTCTGTCTCTGGCTTATCAGCACTCAGATTATAAACACATACCACTATGCCTGACTGGCTTTGTTGTTTGTTTGTTGTTTTTTTTTTTTAATGTGGATTCTTCTGGGGATCAAAGCTCGGGTCCTTATGCTTGCAAAGCAAGTACTTTACCAACGGAGCCACCCCCAGCATCTAGGCCTCTTATTTTAACATATTCTGAAGATTCCATGTTAGTGAGGGCTTCATCTTCATTTTGAGAAATACTGTGAGCAGCCTGAAGTTTAGAAAGGTGTCTCACAGAGCCTGGCAAGGGGTGCTGTTTTGAGAGAGTGACCTTTAACTTGGTAAGACAGTAGCTGAGCCACCTTCTCAGATCCTGCAGTAGCCATGTGCCAAGTCTAAGAAGTACCAAGGTTTTATGGTCACTGACTCCAGAGCCCAGTAATTGACCATATGCTGACTTCTCCTTCAGACTCTCCCTCCCACCTGTCCTACACAGGGATCCCCACAAATCCTTGGCTCTCATCTCTCAGCTTGCAGGGAATGCAGGGAATGTGCATGAATGCCACCTCCAGCTTCCTAGCCAGACAGAAAATGAGTCCCAGATTGAGTCAGAGAGAAAACTGGGCCACTTGTGGGTGTATCAGAGTGCTGGCCCCCAACTCACTCACTCAGTAAAGATGTGTGGAATGACGTGAAGGCAAGGTAGGAGGCTCAGGCAAACCTTCCAGGAAGCCCTCGGAGGCTTGACCATCAAATGCACAACCCTGCCCCCTCCGCACCCAGCAGGATTGTAGCAAGAATCAAATAAGAAAGCTGGGAATAGCCTTAGTGGAAGTAAGATGTGACTGGGTTTCCTAGGGACAGCTGGATTTTCAGAGAGTTTTAAGGAAGGAAAGCAGACTATTTTTGGATATGGAGGTGTAAGGACAAGGGACATGAATTTGCTTCACTATCCACAAATTCTTTGGGGAAGCATCAGCAGCAAAATCAGAATTAAGAAGAGGACCCCCCTCCCCAGTCCCCTGTCCCACCACTTGAGGCCTACACTCCAGCTGGGAGGATATATATGGTGGGGGAGGGAGGATTTTAGACAGGGAATTCTGTTGCAATATAAATAATCAAATTAGGTCACTAAAGAGATATTTATTTCTGGGAATACCAACCAACACAAAACAGAAACTGTCTGGTGCCTTCGGGCAGAGAAGTAGAAAGACCTCTCTCTACTCAAGTGAGCTACGCTGAGGGTGACTTGCCTCTCAATCAGTCCTCGAACACAGAAGCTCCAGTTATCAAGTAATTATATAAACAGAACAGCCATCTATGGTGATCTATGCTACGAAATGTCAGAGTGGAATGTCAAATCTGAGAGATGACAAGGAATCAGGGGCAGAGAGTCAGGGGAGAATATTCTAGGCAAGAGAAAAGCAAAAAGAGAGGAAGGCTACAAAGTGGGAAGAACTGAGAGCTGTGGTATAAGGAGCCAGGGGCCTGGCTGTGCTAGGCTGTGGCCTCACCTCTAGTTTAGAATGGGGCCCTATGATACAATAGGAAGGTGGGCTACTCCCTAGAACATGGCATTAATTGTTTCTGGCTCCTTCCTCAACATCTCCAGGGTCTCATTTATGTATGTAGCCTCCATTTGTGTGCGGACAAGGAGGAAGCTAGAGGACACGGGGCCCATTGCCTTCTGGTAACAAGTAGCATCATTATACCGTGGAGGAGGGCAGCCACGTAGGTGGGGATCCAGGATGTTATTCATTACATCTTTCCTTTTAGAGGGTCCAGTTTGGAATTCTGTGGCAAGGCCCATCTGTTTCTGGGGAAAGTGTCTGCATTGAGCCTTCATATTCATTTTTTCTGTCTGTCCATCTATTTATCTATCTATCTGTCTGTCGCCTGTCTGTCTCCCCCTCTCTTTCCTCTACTTGTATATGTATGCTATGCATGCCTATGTATATGCAGTCGGGCATGCACAACATGTATGTGGAGGCCCAAGGCTGATATCAAGAATCATCCTCCAGCCCTCTTCTACCTTATTCATTTAGGTGGGTCTCTCAATTAAACTCAGAGCTCATTGACATGGCTAGTCTCACTACCCAGCTTGCTCTGGGGCTGCCCTGTCATCTGATTCCTGAGGCTGGAATTACAGGGAGGCTGGCACACTCACGTGACATTTGCAAGGATTATGGGGACTCACACTCTGAACTGTGGTCCTCTTGCTTGCACAAAACAACTTTAACAACTTGGCCACCTCCCTGGCCCACTGAGCACTGATTTTTGCTAGGAAGTTCCTGTCTCTGAGACACCATAAAAAGACATGGGTTCTGCAGCTATTTTGTTCTTGGGGTCTTCCAGGAAGTAACACAGTGCTAGGCTGGAAGTCAGGAAGTAAAAGTAGACCTTTGGGGTTGGGATTAGGTGCACACTCAAGTTCTCTTGCCTGAGATCTGGTACTTTGTGTCCAAGTGAATGTAGGGCGGCCCAGCTGAGAAATGCCCCCTTTATCATGTTCAGAAAAATAAAGTAAACAATCCCATAAGTTCCTAAAGCAAGGGCCACGAAACCTCAGAAAAAGCAATAGAAAGAGATTCAAGAGTGCTTCAAAGACTGCTCAGTCAGTAATGTGCTTGTCTTGCAAGCTTGAGGAGGGCCTAGGTTCTGAGCCCCAACATTCACATAGAAAGTGGGATATGCCTATAATCCCATTACTGGGGGCCAGAGGCAGGCATATTCCTGGGGCTCACTGGCCAGCCATCGAGCTGTGAGCTCAAGGTTCAGTGAGAGACTCTCTCTCAAAATATGAGACGGAGAGTGAGAGAGAAAGACATGGATATTGACCTCTGACCTCCACATACATGTGCACACAAGTGGGTGTGTGCATATTTCCATGCACATATTGCACACACACACACACACACACACACACACACACACACACACAGGAAAAAAAAAGAGAGAAATCCAAACACGTGTCTTGCTTCTCTCTCCCTCCCTATATGTTTGTTTCTTCTGATTTGATGTGAAGATGCCAGTGTGTGGGACAGTCTCTCTGAGGAGGGAAAATGGGTAACACTTCCTCAGCTTGTTTACTGCACAAACACACCCACACACAGTGGAGGATGGAGTGCTTGCTATGGGCTAGGTGTTAAGAATGGGAAGAGAAGCACTAAGAAACCCAGCCACCTTTCCGCCCTGCATACAAATTCACAGTAGGGCTAGAGCAACATGTAAATAGATACATCACTGCCCTTCTAGTGAGTGTCATAAAGGATGTGAACACACACCACCACCACCACCACCAGGACCACCTTCTGAGTACAGCTGTTCTTTGTTTCTCGTGGAGTTTACTCCTGGGGCACCCCTACCACCGCCCATACATGCCTTTTATTTTATGCCTTCAAAATTTATATAACATGATATCCACCCTCTAATGCAAGCAACTTGATGACATTTGATGCACAGCCAGTATCTAATTCTGAGGCACCTTCATCATGCCAACGTACCTGACAAAATCCCTAAAATAACACATGAAGCAGTTCCCTCCTAGGTCTGCTTTCTTAGCCACCTGACTGCCTTCTATCTCCCTAGACTTACCTCTCCTGGGTTTTCACATAAACAGTCATATGTTGTGTTTGGCACAGTGTTTTGGGGGTTCATGGTCATAAGGAATGGCTGTCCTTCACTCCTTCCCATGGCTGAATAATATCCCACTGTATACATACCTAGCACTGTTTCTTTGTTGGTGGGCAGTTGAGTTCTCTCTGACTATGGCAGACAGTGCTCCTATGGACATTGGCACCATTCCTGCCATTCCTGGAGTTTTTCTTCAGCTAGCTAGGTTATTTAGAATGGATTTTTCTGGGTTATATAATAATTCCACCTTTAACCTTTCTCTTTCTTTAATTTAATTAATTAATTAATTTGCTTTTTTTTTTTTTTTTAATTGTGAGACAGTGTCTTACCTTGTAGCCCTGGCTGGCTGCAGCAGAACTCCCTGTGTAGTCCAGAGTGGCCTCAAACTGGTAGAGACCCTCCTACCTCTCCTCATGAGTGTTGAGATTAAAAGGAATTATACCATCTTTAATTTTTTAGCAGATTGCTGCACTGGGTTCCCCAGTGACATCACCCTTTAGGAGTTCCACAAAGCCTTGCAGTTAGATGCCTCCTAGTTACTTCCTAAAGGCCTGAACAGAACCTGGGCATTAAACACACCCAGCATCTCTGAAGGTCTCTATCCATCTACTTAGTCAAAGTTGAGCTAAAATGGCTAAGGTCAGAGGCACAATCCCTGCACCAACCAAACTAGATAGAGAAAAACTTGGCCCTGTGCCCTGCACTCTGCCATCTAAGAGTGTCCTCTCCTCTTGCAAAAACGTGTCCATGGGGAGAGGGGCAGGGCAACAGTATACTTTCATGGTTCTGCATAAAAGAAGCCAACGGGGCTGTAACTCAGTTGGTAGTGTTTGTCTAGCATGGCCCAAACTCTGAGTTTGACCCCAACACCAAATAAACTAAGTGTTTCAATGTTACATGCCTGTTAAGTCCAGCACTGTCCTGTAAAGTCAGCAAGGCAGGAGGATTCAAAGTTCAAAGTTATTATCCACTACATAGAGAGTTGGAGAGACCTTGTTTAAAAAAAAAAAAAAAAAAAGTTTACTGAAAGCCTAGCATCATGGGATTACTTAACCCAAACCCTGCACCATCTGATTTCTGTGAACTTGATGTGTAATTGCTAAACCCTGCCCAGAGCCTGTTTCCTGCTAAGGCAGAATGAATATTCTTTATCCTAGAGTCAACCACGCACACAAATGCCTCGTGCGTGCATGTTCAGTTCTCTTGAACTTCCAACAAACACTCTTGAACCTGGAGGGTGAGTATATCATCCAGAGCAACCCGCTTGGCTTCTGCAGTTGGTTCTGAGCCTCTGCCCCCAGGTTGACTGGGCTGGAATAGGGGCGCACTGTTGGCCAGGGTTACACTTGGCTCTTTGAAAACCTCCTATTTGCATGGAATGAAGCTTGCTATGGTAACAAGGTCTGGTGGCTGGAATCCAGGGCCCCACTGAAAAATGCAAAGCCTGTGTGTGTGTGTGTGTGTGTGTGTGTGTGTGTGTGTGTGTGTGTGTTCTGAGAGAGAAAAGAAGCGGGGGAGGGGTCCTGTCCAAGTTAAGGTTACTTCCATTCGTCTCAGAAGGGGGAGTAGGTAAACTGAGGCAGCTGAGCTCCACATCGCTACCTCGGAAGGAGAAGAAAAAAGCCCCACCACACCTCCCAATCCTCCCATTAACGTTGAGGCCAGCAAAGCAGCTTAGGACCAGGTTGAAACTAGCCCTCATTCCCAGTTTGTGCATACTCGCTCTCTGGGCTGCCGGCAGGCCTCAGCACCACTGGCCCAGGCTGGGAAAGAACAACGCAGGTCGGGCACTGAGGTAGGGGTGGAGGTGGCAGGCTCACTGTCCACCATCTCTCCTCCCTACATCTCTTCCCTATAACTAGCAAAGCAAGAGCTCCACCGACTCCTGAGTTCACTCCAGCAGCCCCCTCCCTTAGCCCTCCATCCCACGCTCCCCTCCAAGGGGCCTCCTATCCAAGCACCCCTCTCTGCTAGGCATCCACCGCCTCCTCCGCGGCGACCCCAGCCCGAAGCAGGGCAGTAGTTGGCTGGGGCGGGGCTGCCCACCGCCACCGGGAGGGGACAGCGGGACAGCCAGGGCCCGGGGCGCACCCCTAACCCTTGGCTTGCGGGGTGCCACCTCCGGCCTCATGAGGGCGCCGCCCTCCTCGTCCACTCTCCGGGGGTGTGTCCCCGAGGTAGGGAGCTCACGAGGCCTGGGAGGTCCCCAGGGTCCCCTGCAGGGCCCCCTCCCGAGCGAGCCACGAATGGTAGGCTCCACTTGGAGAGCGCCTGGCCCGGGCGGCGCACCGTGTCCTCTGCGCGCAGCTCGCCCGCCCGCCGGGGTCTCGCAGATCTCCGCTGCTCCTCCTCCTCCCGTCCTCCTCCTCTTTCTCCTCCTCCTCCCCCCGCCGCCTCGCCACCGCCGCGGCTTGGGCTGGAGGCGCCGCTGTCATTCCTACGCTGGAGGAGCCGGCGCTTGCCGGTGCCCGGGGGTCGGGGCTGGGGGAACCCGGGCCGCTGGGGTCACCCAACAGGTAGAGCTGGGGCCACGGCCGGCCACGCGCCCCTTGCGTGCATCATGCAGCTCTTTGTCACCTCTCTCGCCCCCAGGCCAAAATCCTCAGCATGATGGAAGACAATAAGCAGCTCGCGCTCCGCATCGATGGGGCGGTCCAGTCGGCCAGCCAGGAGGTGACCAACCTGCGAGCCGAACTCACGGCCACCAACCGGAGACTGGCGGAATTGAGCGGCGGCGGAGGCGGCGGCTCCGGCTCGGGCCCGGGAGCTGCGACCAGCACCTCGGCGGCAGCGGTAGCGGTGGCTGACTCGGCGGCGGCCACCATGGAGAACCATCAGCACGGTGCGCAAGGTAGGGAGCGCCAGGAGACCGGGGCGGGGATCCAAAGCGCTCTCACCGGTCCCAGTGGTGGCCGGGTCCTCGGTGTCCCCCACGCTCTCCGCGAGATGGCTTTGCATTGTGGCTCATAACCCTTTCGCCTGGCAGTGTACACCCGCTGCTGCCTGGCTTGGGAGTTGCAAAGCGGCTGTCATTAACGCCAACCCGGGTGCAGTGTGCATGGGGGTCACATGGTCACACCACCGGTCCCCGCTGGCTAGGGCTAGGCGCCGCTGGCCGGTCCTTTTCAGGCAGTGGAAAGTGCCTTTTGGATGGCATACAGACCCTAGCGCCGCAGCAAACTTTTCTTGCCCTCTCCCCACAGCCCGCCCCAATCCTTCAGTTCCAAAGGCCTCTGAAATGATTCCCCAGGGGGATCTCGGGCTCTGCTGCCGCGGAGGAGTGGACTTGCATGCACTTTCCTCAACGGACGCCAAGCCTCTTGGCTGGGTTGCATCTGGAGTTTATTTTCTCCAAGCTTGAGATGGTGCAGGCAGTGGTGTGGATGCTTGGGTCTGCAGGGAGTTTTACATTTCCAGCAGCTCTACGGGGAGAGTGCTTCCCAGGGGGAAATCACAGACCTCAGAGGTTGATTGATGGCTGTCTAGAGGAATGAAGGCTTGAATGGTAGGTTGCTAGGAGCCCCTATTTGAAGGACCCTCTGCAGTTTAGAGGAAGGGGAAAGAAAAGACAGCTGGCCAGTGCTGACATTGAGAGATGTCACTTCTGAAACCCCAGCAAGGGTTAAAGGTGCAAATAAGGTGGCCCTGCCATGCATGGTGTTTTCTGAGAGCTGGAAAGCAAGCTGTTCAGGATTCCCCCACCTCACATCCTCCCTCTTTAAGAAGCAATACCGCTGCTTATTCAACCCGTTTGATTTGTAAACTAAACTGCTAAAATCCAAAAGGATGGGGAGAAAAATAAATCCCTCCAGTCCAAGAGGGTCACTTGTATAAATATGTCATTTGGAGTGTAAGGTAGCAGCGTTCAGTGGTTCAGAATGATTTTCTGGTTCGGCTATCTCAACAGCTCCTCCTGAGTGTTGAGAGTCTGTTTTTATAGGGATGCCTTCGCTCGCTCCACTGGTCTGTTTTGGCCTTACCTTCTTAGGAAGGTATGTATGTCTTTGCTCTCTGAGATTGGTAGCCTCAAGGTCTGCAGTTTTGTGAATTCTAAGTCAGACCCTAACTTGGTACTTCCGGAGCCTGTTGGAAGTCTTTGGGAACGGTGGATGCAGCTTGCCCATGATGCAATGTTGAGAAGGTGGTGTGGCCCTCGTGTCTGCTACCGGGCTTCAGGGTTGGCATCTGGTTGTTCTTATCACCCATCTCTGGTTACGTCATCAAGTGATAAAGAAATGTAGGTGAGAGAAGGGAAAAGCAGGCTGCAGGATAATGCTTTGATTTTTGTAAGCATTTCTGACATTCTAGAACAACTAAGAGCTGGCATTTTGTCAGGAAGCAAGAGCCCTAGGAAGGGACATGGAATGAGGCTGGGACATTTCCACCATCCAGCCGTTCCTCAGACAGGGAAAAGTTAAGTGGCTTTTCGTCGGAGTGAGGTTGCGCTGTGGACTGACTGGGCGTGCTATGGAAGCCTGAGTGCCCTGCTGGTTGCACTTCACTTGAAACCCGAAAGATTGGCATCATGGTAACTAAATGGTTGTAGAAATGCAACAGGGGGTCTCTCTCATCTCTCTCTCTCTCTCTCTCTCTGTGTTTTTTCTACTAAGATGCAGAAGCCTGCAGACTTTGAGATCACCCAGTGTCTTTTAAAAACACATATCAGTAGCTTCCTTGTGCCCGTGGGAAACTTTGTACCTGCCCTGTGCCCATGTCAGTGACTGGCAATGGCTCAGGAATAGGCCAGAGGAGGAGGGTGTTGGTTGTCTCTGTCAGTACTGCTGGTGGGAGGTGCAGGGAACCTGGGATTCCTGCGGCTTGGCTTTCTGCTGTTCCAGAGTTACTCAACTGGATTCATTTTGCCTGCCCTGGTGCCCCTTGCTCCAGACCCTAAGAATACCTGGTGCGGTTAAGTTGTCACTTTTCAAACTGAGGTTTTGAACGTATGAGTATCTTTCAAACAACAACTGTATACGTCGTTTTTAGCTACAGTGTATTATGAACACATTAGGAGCATGCTAATATACCTTTAACAATATTACCACAAATGATTACAGGAAAACGCCACCTTTTACATCCTCACCCACCCCCACCAAGAGACTGTTAGATCCATTCCCAATTTTTAAAATTTCCTTTTGGAAATGAAGGAAGGAAGTGCATCGCTCCATTGCTGGGTAGTTTTGTTGCAGGCAAGACCACTGGGCTGGTGCCGTGTGGTGAGGCAAACTTGGGTTTTCCTAGAGGGTTAAGGTGGCGTGTCATTTAAACAAAATATTAACTCGGTGGGTACCCTGTGTGAGCGGGCATGGTTGCTATGTAACAGAATCTAGAAAGTGAACTGCTGGAAATCTGGGCTCTCGGCACTTCGCAGGATCTTCTTTCGGAATTTTTGTTGAAAGAGCTCTTGGCAGCGGGCCCATTGCCTCTCTCCTGTTGCAGAGTGAGTTGGATAATCCTAACAAGGACTGTAGGCCAGCCGCACCAAGGGCATCTGTGCCGAGCAGCGCATTTCACAGCCCCAGAGGCCACCTCTTGGGTTGATGGGGTCACAACTGGTTTTGACAGGTGAACAGAAAAAGGCTTGGTTTAAAACAAACAAACAAAAAAACAACAACAACAAAAAACAAATCTAAGCATTTGCTTCAATTCCTCCTGTTGTGGGAAGGGGGTTGTTGGAAGCAGCATTTCTAAACAGTTTTCCTTGCAGTACCAGCTCTGGGAAAGTGTATGTAAAATGCTTGCTGTTCTTTGAAGGCAAAATATAGCAGTTTACTTCTCTAAAAATGTTTTATCTGATGAATGACTAATATTAGATTCAATTGGCTGCTTTGCTGTGCGTAGAATAAAACAATTAAGAGCCATTACACCCAATCTAAAAAGGTGTTAACTGTATAGAACATAAAATAAAAATACTTACACCCAGTAGGATGGATGCTCACTGCCCTGTCTTTATTGTTTATTGGGGGGGGGGTGGTTGTGCATGTGTGCCTCTGGATGCCAGAGGTCAATGTTAGGTGTCTTACTCAGTCTTTCTCTGCCTTATTTCTTGAGACAGGGTTGCTAACTGAACTTGGAGCTCACTGATTGGCCAGATTGGCTTGGCCAGTGAGCTCCTGATACCTTCTTGTCTGTCTCCCCGGTGCTGGGATTATAGGCACATGTTGCTGAGCTCAGCATTTTTCCAAGAAGGAGGGATCTGAACTCCAGTGATCCTGCTTGTGCAGGGAGAGCATTTTATGGACTGAGTCCTCTCCCCAGCCCCCACTGGCAACTGGGAGTACAGAAAGTATCTTTCTTTGCTTCTGGGGAGAGCGAAGCAGTCCCTGTCTGGTGCAGTTGTTGAAATGGGGAGATGGGAAGGACCAGTCTCCATGTTTATAAATTTTCATGACTACACACACACAGGCTGTATTTCATTCTCTGGGCACTACATTAGGCAGTTACCTAAATCCCAGTATCTCCTCTCTACAAAACAGTGAAAACTCTTTGGTGAAGTTTGCGCTACCTTTGGAGTGGTGCGTGTGATGAATCCACGGAGTTGCTAGACACTGTTGCTCTGCAAAATAACTTCTGTCTGTTGGCATCCGCTTCCCCATTCATCCTGCTTCTGCTCTCATTTTCCAGTGGGGGGGGGGGAATCTTTGATCTGCTTTGAAAGAGGGGATTTCCAAAGGGCAGACATGGAGGAACGAACCTAGGCTGCCATATGCAACACCTCTGAGGCCCCTCACTTTGCCTCTGCAATGGGCTGAAGGACTGTGCCTTTGCCTAACCGGGAAGGTGGGCGGGACTTTGTAGCTCCTCCTAAAAATCACTGCATGTAGTCACCAAGAGGTTGCTTACACACGAGGACGGCACGGTTGAAATTAGTTATTGATCGCCTATCATTTATTATCTTTCCATTGTCTTTAAAGATGACTTGGGAGGGTTCCTGGAGTGGAGTCTGGTTCTGGTTCATATCATATTGCAGCGTTTGTCTCTTGATTTTTGTGTGGCATTCCAAAACTTCTCTGATGTCAGCTGGAAGTCTTAGCCAGCCTGGTTGTCACACTAAGAGGCCCACATGCATATCATCTCAGTATGAGGTGACCTGTGTCTCCACACCCTCCGCCTCACTCCTCACCCCAATGGCACCTTTTAGGGATCCCATAGGTTCTAATATGTGACTCCCTGGCTGCCAGGGCATGCATAGCAGATGGACTTGACAGGTGGGAATTACTCAGTGGCAGTCTGCCTGCCCACCGTGTATGCCATGCAGAGCACAGGTCAGACTCAGGGTCTTGGACACATTCACTAGGTATTTTATGTGTGGATCACTCCTGTGTTATACAGCTAAGGAAGGAAGGGACGCTAGGAATCCCCCCACCCCCATCATGTTGCAGGCCTTACAAGATGGCTTCTTAGGCTCAGTCTGGTTAGCAGACCAAGTCAGGGGACTTACCTATTACGCTGCTAATTGTGATTGTCAACTTGGCATACCTAGGGAGAGGGAACCTCATTTGAGGAATTCCCACCGTGGGATCACTCTGTGGGCATGTCTGTGGTGCGTTTGCTTGATGGATCATTGATCTAGGAGGGTCCAGCCCGCCATGGGAGGTACCAACCCTGCACGGGTGGGCGTAGGTTACCTGATAAAGAGAGTTGAACATGAGCTTGGAAGCAAGCCAGTTAGCCGCGTTACTCGCCAGCCTCTGAATCAGTTCCTGCCTCTAGGTCCCTGCCTTGATCTCCTGCCTCTGCTTCCTCCTATGATAGACTGTAGCCTATAAGCCAAATAAACCCTTTCTTCTAAGTTACTGTTGGTCAGTTTTTCAGCAACATAGAAAGAAATGAGGGCATTTACTTTAATTTCATATCTTTAAGACCAAAACTTTGAAAAGTTCCTATCAGTAGAGAACTGTGTCTGTGTGTGTGTGTATGTGTGTGTGTGTGCACACACGCCCGCATGTGTGTATGTATGTACCACCATATTTTCAACTTTGAAGACCTATAATCTTTAAAGACTCAAAATTAAACTATGCCAAGTATGACTCAGCATTGTGTTATAATTGTTGGAAAGTTCCAACGTCCCACATGGATTAGAAGGATGCATACATTCGGCTGCAGTCAGAATTTAAAGGGCGCAGATCCATCACCTCTTCCATTCGTGAGGCTGAAGGAGCCTAGTCTTGTGGTGAGCCCCACATGCTCTGGACTGGTGTGCTTGAACTCTGGTCATTGGTCCCACATGCATACACATGCTTTTGCATGTACACACACACACACACACACACACACACACACACACACACACACACA
>CAJQZJ010033670.1:559549-574791 GCA_907164525.1 Lophiomys imhausi | reverse complement strand
TGTGTGTGTGTGTGTGTGTGTGTGTGTGTGTGTGTGTGTGTGTGTGTTTTCTGTTTGAAGAAATGCATGGGTGCGGGATGTCACGGGGTTAAGTTACACTCAGCAGCATCATGCATTTGAGAAACCATGGGGGGTGGGGAGATGGCTCAGTTAATAAAATGCTTGCTATGTGAGCATGAGGAACTAAGTTCAAGTCCTGGAATGGGGATATAGGCTTGCAATCCCAGTGCTGGAGAGGGCAGAATTAGGTGGAGTCTTGTGGCCCAATGGACTGACAGCTGAGATGTTTAGCAAGCCCTGGACCAATGGAAAGTCTTGTCTCAAAAGTCAAGGTGAACCACTCCTGAGAAATGACACCTGAGGTTGACAACTGCCCCCCATGAGCATGTATGTGCATGTGTGTGCATGTACACCCAAACATACATGAGTACCTACAGACTCACATATGCAACATGCCCATGTGAATACACACATACACACAAACACATGTGAGCACATGCACCCACAAAGAACATACAGAGAGAAAGAAAAATACATAATGACCCCAACTCTCCCCAAGTTCTACATTGGAAATATGGGGTTTGGACTTCTCTGGCCACCCATAATCCCTGTGGCCTTGGATGTACAATGCTTCAGCTGATGCAAGATGCAATTGGACACATGTGCAGCTCCATGTAGGACAGGCCCCAGCAACGTGGGGTCAGAGTCAGAAGTTTGGCATGTGCCCTGGATGCTGGAGGCTGCTACCCCTAGAACTCCGCATCTCTTCTCCATGTTGAAATGAATTTTGTCTCCTGAGCCTGCCTCTGACTCACTGTGCCATGATCTGATTGCTCTGTGATTTGGGCTTGTGGCTTTAAGAGGGGGCCTACAAAATTTTCTGTAGAGTGCCTGGTTGGCTTAAAGACAGGAAAACACCAGTTGTCTCCAGAATAACAGAACTGGCCCCCAAACGAGATTTCAGGCAATATGATTTGATTGGCCAACTGCCATCCCTAAGTACATCATCCTGCCCCCTCTCCAGCTCGGCCCTCAGGCCCCCTGCCCCCCCCATGCCATCTATCACATCATCCTCTCATTTGTGCCTGCGCTGGATAATGATCTTAATCTCCACAGCACATCCCGATTTATGAGAGGAGATGGCATTTACAAAACCATTTCTCCCTTCTTCCATAGACAACTGAAGCAGGTCCACACTTTCTTATAATAAACCTTCCTTTTAACAATAGTTTATCACCTGCAATTAAGATCACCCAGAAGAGCCCTGTAAATGGCTTTCATTTCTCTTCTTTTGTGTTTGGTTAATCTTTTGCTGCTGGGTTCCCCAGCAATTGGGAGGGAACAGCCCAGGCAAGGGAATTCCACTCAGCAGACACACCTTGCTGTAGTTGGAGGGGAGTGGTCTGGTAGGATGTGGTCATCCAAGGACCGGAGTTAGCCGGGAGGACTGTCTGCTAGGCATGTTGGTGTAGGGAGTTAGAATGATTAAATTAGATTTAGAAAATATCTAGGGGTTTCTGATACAGTCTCTTAATTCGGGGCATGAAGATCAACTTGGCTGTGAGTGATTTAGCTTATCAGCTTATGGAAAAAAAAGGTTGAAGTCAAGTGAAAACAGGAAACAAACAGGAGACTTAATAGACTGAAAAAACAAGGTTGAAGTCAGGAAAAACAGGAAAGACTTAATGGACTTGAAGAAACAAAGTATCTGGCCTGACATTGTTTTCAGCTGCTAAGTGGGCAAAGCCCAAATTAAGCTGAAACAGAGTTCCTCCTATTTAAGGACACTGCATGGAGCCCCATAAAGAAGAAGAGGCCTCTGATGCTAGAGAGCTCCCAGAGTCCTGCTGAAAAAAATGATGGCCAGCTCTCCCTGAGGCAGAAAGAAGCTGGTGAGCAAAAAAAAGCCTGAGCAAGACACCAAAAGGCCAAGGACTAAACCTGTGGCTCAGCTTTTGCCTAGAGGGGTTTGATCTGTCCGAACAGTGGCCTAGAGGAAACTGTGCCTGGCTTTAAGGACTCTGAGGTAGAGTGGCAGAGTTGCTGATGTGAAGGGGCTGGGGTCTCCCAGACAGAAAAAAGCATCAAGCCTTATTTAAGGTGAGACTACAATAACCAACTTACCCTGACGAACCTGCATCTGAGAGATCCAGAAAAAGGACTGCTAAGTGCGTTAAAGAATCTACAACAAAGACTGTGTTCCTGACGACTGAGAACCTGCCCCAGAGACTGTATCATTCTAAAAGGTTAGGAAAATAATTGTCAATAAGATTAATGGTTAGGTTAAAGGGATTGTAGGAATTTGTAGGATTAATAGTTAAGAAATTGTTGGTATTTGTTATAGGTGAATATTGTTAGTAAATAAACAATAATAATTAAAAAGTTCGGTTACATGTTGGGAAGACAGTTCCTGGAGTGGATTTAGGTGTTCCAAGGGAGAAAATACAATGCATGTGAAATCAAACATGACCTGCTGAGGAGGATTCTTTATTGTCTGTCACACACAAGATTGCCATCAAAGAAAACAAAAAAGTTTAGAGGACTGGGAATGACAGTTGGCAGAGTGCTTGCTAACCACACATGAGGCCTCATTGTGATCTCCAAGCACCCACATAAAAAGCTGGATGTAGCCGGGCGTGGTGGCGCACGCCTTTAATCCCAGCACTTGGGAGGCAGAGGCAGGCGGATCTCTGTGAGTTCGAGGCCAGCCTGGTCTACAAAGCAAGTCCAGGACAACCAGGGCTGTTACACAGAGAAACCCTGTCTCGAAAAACCAAAAAAAAAAAAAAAAAGCTGGATGTAATTCAAAGGGCATGTGTAAGGGGACCTAAGCACCCTACACATATATAACTGATGGACAGGTTGGTCATCATATGGGACCCTAGCAGGTGGACAGGGGATGTCTCTGGCAAGGACTATGAGGCCTGCTTTTTGATCAGTGGTGCCTGGCTTCAATGGAAGAGGAAGTGCTCAGACCTGATTAGACTCCATATGCTGGGGTAGGGTGGTATGGGGCCTATGGGGTGAGGGAGGGAGCTCCCCTTTTCTGTGGAGAAAGAGAGGGGGGATTGGAGAGAGGGGTGAGAGAGCAGGACCCAGAGGAGGGGAAGGAGGGGGCTACGATTGGGATGTAAAATGAAAAATAAAATGAAATAAAATTTAATTTAATTTAATTTTTGAAAAGCTGGATGTAGAGGAGGAAGCACATAATTCCAGCACTGGTGAGCGAGAGGCAGGAAGACTCCTGGGGCTCGCTGGCCAGCCAGTCTCACCTAATTGTAAAACCCTAGATCCCAATGACAGACCCTGCCTCAAATAAACAAGGTGGAGGTGCTGGAGGAACAATACCCAAGGTTAGCCTCTGTCCTCCACATGTTGTATGCACACACATGCACATGCTCCCTCCCCCAACAACAACAATAATTTGGTAACTATAGTTAGCCTCATTATTTGCGTTCAGTCTGGGGTGACCTTGTGAAATGAGAGCTCCTAGGAAGGGGCTACACTGAGTTTGTGGTGGCCTTTTCTTCAAACAAAGAAGGGCTGTCATGAGGATGTTTAGCATTTAAAGCAAGGGACATAAATCTCTGTCCCCTACCTGGTGTCTGACCCAGTTCTTACTGTTTCTTAGTGGGAGGAGGTAGGCACATCGCTTTACCAATAGAAGCCTCAGTTTCCACGGAGGGAGCCCTGGCCTTCTAATGCTGCTGTAAAATTAAATTAGAGGGTTGTGATATGCCAAGCACAGGGGCCAGTGCTTGCCAAGTCCCCTGTAAATGTCATTAATGAATGTCCCCAAGTGTTTGGCATCCTCGAGACCCTGAGGGAAGAGACTACAACCATTTCTTTGTTTCTGCATGCAATTAACATTGCAGAGCTAAGTCTGATTGGCAGATGATGAGATGGGGGCAAGGGATACCTGGGCAACTGAGGTACCTGAGACTCATGAAGGAAAGGCAAGGAGGAGAGGACCACAAGGAGGGACTCAAGACCTGGATTCTAACCCTGACTCTGCCGCCTTCAGACAAAAGAAGAGGAAAGGATATTGCTATTGTGGATAGCAAATGTCTCATCTCCACAGTGGCTTGTGATGTCACCACTCTGACCAAGGGAAAGGATGTGTTACCCCACCTCCTGGGACCTGTGGAGACTTCCCAGACAGCTGTGAAGAAGGAGCACTGGTTATGTTTCTGTGAACAGAATACCTGACAGAAGCAACTAAATGAAGGAAGGCTTTAATTGGGCTAACAGTTTGAGGGTTCACAGTCTGTCATGGTGAGGAGGGAATGACAGTAAGAGCATGAGGCAGCAGGTCTAGCCTCAGGCCATGGGATGATACTGCCCACAGTTAAGTCAGGGGAGGGTCTTCCTAGGTCAATTAACTTAACATAGAAACCCCCTCACAGATGCACATGGAAACTAACCTAGGTAACCCCTCACAGCTGCCTCTTGGTATGTCTCCTAAGTGATTCTAGAGCCTGGCAAGTTGGCAGTCAATATTAACCATCACAGGAGATGGGACACTGAGTCACCCAATGTGAGCACGGTAGGTAAGACACCCTTGGAAGTCTTATCCACCTGTGATCTCCCCTTCAGCGTTAGTGACAGAGCCACCCAGTCAGCTCCACTTCCAATACTACTTTCAAGAATTCAGGTTGTTTCATCGGGAGAATATCACCTTCCCTGGCTTTGAACTTTGATGTGAGAGTGTGGTAGCCCCAGGGCAAAGCACTCAGGTGGGTTTTGTTTGGACCAGAGAAGAAGGAATACAGAAAAAAGTGACTTTGCAGATGAAGAAACTGAGGCTAGAAGAGCCAAGTGAGCCAGGCAAGCTCATAGGGTCCTGGGGTCAGCTCAACCGTGAATCTGTAAGTGATGTCCATGGAGATGGCAGAGGCCCTTACTGCAGGCCCTGAGAAAGTCATGTAACAGCATAGACACTTCCCTTTGTGTGCATGTGTGTGTGTATGTGCATGTGTGATGTGTGGGGGGGGGAGGCATGCATGCACATGAGCATGCCAAGATATAAAGTGTCTTCCTTTATCATTCTCCACCTTATTTCCTTGAGACAGGGTCCCTCCCTGGACCAAAAGCCTGCTATTTTCAGAGAAGACTGGCCAGAAAGATGTCTCTTTCACCAGTGCTGAGAGGACAGGCACGTGCAAGTGTTCCCCAGCCTTGAACTCGGGGCCTCATGCTTTCAGAGGCAAACGCTTAAACACTAAGCCATCTCCCCAGCCCCAGACACATCTTTTCTGTGTCCTAATGAACTTGAGCTGGATGGAGAGAAAACAGAGTGGAGAGAGAGAAGCCACCCCCCCAACCCCCCCCCCCAACACACACACACATACCCCCGTCTAGGGTCTTTTGGTTCTCAGGGAACACAAAAGACTGTGGTTTGGAAATGAAAAAAAAAAAAAAAGAAGAAGAAGAAAGAAAGAAAAGAGCAACCCAGATGCCCAAATTAAAACATTAAATCTTCCTGGAGTTTCTGTGCTCCGAGCCATGTAAATAGGGGTGAGGACAGAGTCCCTCTGCCCACAAATCAGTCTCTGGAGCTGGCGGCCCTGGCTTGCTCAGGTAGTTCAGCTCCTCACCGTCCGCGCTTGGCATTTCTGAGATACAGGGGGGCTGGAGGGTCCATTTGTCATCCTGACTGCCCTCCCTAGGGTCTCTTGGAGGCACGATCTCAGGGTTGCCTTCTGCATGAAATATGAAGCTCAGGACAGAACCGGGACATTTCAGCGCATCAGGGTACACAGAGGAAGGCCGGTCCTCTGCCCTCTCAGTCTCATTTGCATTTCTTTTGCTCCCAACCATTTGTAATATAGTGGTGGGTGTCCATCAAACAGCTATTAACTGCGCAGCCTGCTCCTAAGGGGCTGGCCAGGCTGCCTCTTACACATTCAGGGGACAGCGTGGTCCACATGTTGGGTCACTCTATGGTCTCCCAAGCCACTGTGGAAGTGAGAACTCCCCCTTCGTTTCTGCTCAGTCTCTCCTCTCGAGGCTCCTGCATGCTAATGACCTTGGCGTATGACTCCAGCCCTTTAACTGGGTGCAGACACCTGCTCCATCAATTTCCAGCATGCTGTCACATTGGATCCCCATCACAGATACTTTCTTGTCTGGGCAGTGCATCTGTCATGCAAGCATCTACAGCCAGGGTGGGTCAATGCATGTGAATCCCCATTCTAAGTGTATGGCACATATGTGCGTGCTGAGGACTCAATCGATACTGCCTGAGAATGTTAAACCATGTCCAAGTTGAGGACTGGGGAAATAGCTCAGTCTGGAAGACCTATGCTTGATTCTCAGATCCAGCATTTTTTAAACAAGAGAGCTGAAGGGTTGGAGAGATGGCTCAGCAGTTAAGAGAACTTGCACTTCTCCTAGGAGAGCCTGAGTTTGGTTCCCAGCAGCCACACTGGGTGCCTGACAACTACCTATAACCCCAGCTTTAGAGTACCTGACACGGTCTTCTGGCCTCTGAGGGCAACTCCCCACACATATATACTCATATGCACATACACACATATAAATAACACATATGCACATATATACATATAAATAAAAATAAGTATTTCTAAGAAGATGAGTGCATGGCAGGTACTTGTAATCCCAGGTCTGGGAATACACACAGGTAAATCCCCAGGGCTTGCAGGCCGGCCAACCTAGCCTATTTGGTAACCTCTAAGCCAATGAGAGACTCTTTCTGCAAAACCAAGGTGGACGGAACCTGAGGAAGGCCACCCAGGTTGTTCTCTGGCCTATACACACACACGCATGTGTGCCCTTGTACACATATGGACGGCACACTCCCACATCCAGACCTTCACAATGTACTGACATCCAGAATGTCCATGGAAAACCTCTAGTGCTGAAGTGGGATGTCTCTTCGAAAGGCAGCAGAACTCTTTAAGGAGGCTTTGGTTAAAGTCAGAATCTTGGCTTTTCAAATAAAATTCCCAGACCGTACAAAGGCTTACTGTCCTCATGTATTGTCACCATGTGAGAAGGGGCCCCTGAGTCCCCAGCTCCAACAGCTCACCTCAAAAATACCAGGCCAAAGTTCCAGCTCAGACATCTACTGCTTCATCCTCCCAAGGATGCCCTCCTGGTGGCTCTCCATGAAGTTTTGGATATTTTTCTTCCATCCATCATTTGCACCTTGCCTGTTGATATTTAGGTGTTGTTGTTCAGCAAGAACAGATCCCGAGTTCCAGGAGGCAGGCCCTGGGCCTTGGGCCCTGGGCCTCCTTTGCTCTGTCTGGCCACTTAGTCTTATGTGGACTATTGTCAGGTTTGTGAGACATGCCGTAGGTCTGTGGAAAGAGTTTGTTTGATATCCTCAGAATGTTCTAGGGGCCCAGTAGAGAATTCCACCCAGGAAGGCCAAAGCTCTAGGCTACTCTGCCTCCCACGTCTTGCAGGACTACGGACCAGTCACTTTCCTTGGTATCTCCGCTTGTCCATCAGCAAAATGAGAACTGTTGAGTCAACGGCTCTATCTGTTTTTGGATGCCTGCTCCGTGGCAGGCCCCAGGCTAACGGGTGTCACAAAGCCACTGTGGTAGACAGAATAATCAGTGATGAGAATAGCCATGACACTGGTGTTTACTGAGTGCTTAGGTGGGGCAAGGACCTGCTGTATATGTATATTAAATCCTCACCTCAGCGCTTACTGCAGGCTCGATTTTGACAAATGAAGTGACTCAGGCAGAGAGTACCTAAGTCACACCAGGGTAAAAATTGGCGGGTGTGGCCTGCTGACTGCAAAGCAAGTCTGTCTGTCTTTCTCCTCTCTTCCTTCCTTCTTCCCTTTTTTTCTTCCTTTGTGGATGTGTTACATGTACAAGCCTGTGTGTGTGTGTGTGTGTGTGTGTGTGTGTGTGTGTGTGTGTGTATACCTGTGTGCTTATGTGTGTGGAAGTCAGAGGTTGACAGCAGGTGTTTTCCTCGGTCGCTCTCCACCTTAGTCTTTGAGACAGGGTCTCTCAGTGAACCCGGAGCTCACTGCATCAGGCTGCTTTCACTTTCCCAGTGCTGAGATTATAGGTGCATGTGACAGTGCTTGGCTGTTCACGTGGTGCTTAAGTCTGAACTTAAGTCCCCATATTTGTACAGCGGTCATTTTACTAACCGAACCCCCGCCATAGCCCATTCTGTGTCTTTAACCACCATGGACAACTCTGTCTCTCATGAGAACTTTAGTTACAGTGCACTGTGGTGAGTGATGTGTAGGCGGTGTGTGCAGGGTAGAGAGAAGTGTCACTAGGGACATTCTGCTCAGACAAAGGTGAGGGACTCTTCAAGAATCTCCAAAGGTGGCAGAGTTTGGATGGAGCCTTGAAGGGCAGGTGGGTCTTCTCCAGGTTCAGAAGAGGTAGCTGACACCTATGGGTCTAGCATGTCACTAAGACCTGTGTGGTACACCAGCATGCTGTGAGGACAGTGACACAGTGGAGGTGGGTGGCTTGGCATTATTATTGAAACAGTCCCCATGTCCTCTGTATTTTCTGGAGACTAGGAAGCCAAGACTGGTTTCTAAATCCACTGGGTCTAAAACCTTAGGTCTCAGCCAGTACCTTTGGGGAGCTTTCCTGGATAGACTTTGGACGTGAGGTGCTCACATGAGTCTTCTATTGGTGTAACTGAGAAATTCTTCTTGTCTTCCTAAGGTATGGGTCCCTGGTGAGGGAGCTGGCCATGGGATAGACCTAGGCTCTGCCAGGCATTGTTACTCTATTAAGGCAATGAACAGTGTCCAGGTGGCTTTGCAGGTAGCCTGGACCTTGCTTACTGTGTGCTCCGGGGCAAATCATATAACCTCACTGGGGCTTCGGTTTCTCTGTTCGTAGAATGGTACAAAATAGTAGAGACAGGCTCATTTCGAGGTTCAAATGACATAACAAATACCAAGGCATTTTGGGTCCCCTCACAGTTGGCTTTAAATTTTATAGGGGATAGAAATGCATAAATAAAAGATCTAATACACATTGGAAAGAGAATTTCTTTTTTTAAAAATATTTGTTTTATTATTTGTATATGCATGTGAATGTATGTACATGAGGTGGGGCCACACGTGGAGGCCAGGAGAGGATGTCGGATCCCTAGAAGCTGGAGTTAACAGGCATTTTGGGTTGGCAGGGCTTGTTGGGTGAGTGCTGGGATCCAAACTCAGGTCCCTATGGTTGCACAGCAAGCTTCTCAACTGCTAAGCTGTCTGCCCAGCCCCAGCAAGAGAATTTCCAAGGGAAGTTCTACTGTCCTTTGGGAACTCAAAGGTGTGACTATTTCCTAGCATGGCTGTGGTGGACTTGAAGTGGGCCTCAGTTCCAGGTGGACAGTCAATACCAGCAGGATGTCAAGTCTGCCCAGTCATGGATGCCCATGCTGTGGAAATTTTAAGTGAAAGGAGAGTTTTATCCTGTGAGTCCCAAATGCTACAAGCTACAAAGAAGCTGACCAAGGAGAACATGGGGGACAGAAGCCAGCTGTGGTGCCCTGGCAGGAGCAAGGGGTTTTAAAGTCATAGTCATGGCTTCCAGCCCAGCTCTGCCACTTATAGCTGTGTGTGACCTTGACCAGGGCATCTGATCTCTTGCAGCCCGTGTGTGTGTGTGTGTGTGTGTGTGTGTGTGTGTGTGTGTGTGTGTGTAACCGGGTGTGTTTGTCAAACCTTTCTCCAGGGCCTCCTGTCTCCACCTCCCCAGTGCTAGCATGACGAGCAGGTGCCATCAGCCATCACAGTTGGCTTTTTATGTGAGTTCTGGAATTTGAACTCAGATCCTCATCAGAACAAGGCAAGCACTTTTCCTACTGAGCCTTCTCCCCAGTTCTACACCCTTGGCTTACTCTCAAAAAACTGGAAACAAAGACTTGTACCTTCAGTCTGACGCAGCTGTGAGGCTCATAGGAGGTGCTGCAGATGAACATGTCCCAGAAGAGCTCATGGTACACATGAGCTTCGATGCAAGTTTCATTCTGTTGTCATCAGCACTCCAGGTCTCTGACAATGGTCCCCTCTCCCAGCTCTGCCTAGTCTGTAGGAGCCACCGGGCTATCCTCCCTGAGTAGGAACTTTCTCACTGGCCCCATGCAGGACCACAGCAGGTGGCCACTCCAAGGTGGACATTGTCCTGGAGTTTAACCTCTTACAGGATCTGCCAAGGAAGAAGACAGTTGCTGAAGGCACAGTCTGAGTCTTCTGTGTACTGATCCGTGGGAAAGGAGGGGGCCAGCACCCCCCAGGTCATTTGTCAGGCACTAAACAGCTAAAGGTTAACAGGATGGTGGGAAAAGGATGATTGAGGGGCTTCATGCCTGCCAATCCCAGAGCCACGCCAGGGTGTGCAGAATGATGGCCATCAGTGGACTTTCCGTCTAGAAACAGATGCTGTAGCTCACAGGTGGATCTATTTGCCTTCTGAATGCAGAAAACATGTATGCCGAATCCAGACGCTCATGAAGGAAGAGTGCTATTCATGTCTGTTGTGCTGTAGACCCCACTGCTTTGCAAGATTTCGGGCTGGAAGGAACCTGAGAACAGGACTTCCCCAAACCCCTAGTATATGTGACTCAGTGCTTGCTCTAGGATGTGGACCTCCAAGTTAAGCAGCCACTGTCTTCATCAGAACAGCCTCACGTGCTTGAACGTGTCCATCACCACTGGGCTTGTTGACTGTTGGCATTTTCTCATAGAAGGGGCGATGAAGAGAGAGAGTCATTGGACCCTCACCCGAGATTCCGGCTGCCCCTTGCAGCCATTTGTATGCAGTTATGCCCTACTGCAGGAGTGGGTGAAGAGGTGCTAGAGCATACAGGCTAAAAGAGGCTGATTAAAAGATGTTCCATCTGTGTGTCTATGGGGATGCCACCATCCAGCCCAGGTGTAGACTTCCCAGGGCAGCTGTTTTGGGGTCCCCCTCCCTTCTGCCCAAACCCCCTCACCCGTGCTTTGTAAGTAAACCAATAAACTCATTGTTTACCCAGGGTGAACTTGATAGACTCATACTTTTCGTTTGTCCTTGAGTCCTTGTGAGGAAGGGCGGACACTGCGTATGTGTCCCCACAGATAGAATTCTCCCCAACAACACCACACATCCCAGAAGCCCCTTGGTTTTGCTGGGATCCTCATAGCTGGGACACCTAACACTGTCTAACATTCTCCCAAAAACCAGCTGCAGAGTGTCCCTTCCCTTCCTGACACCGGGGCCTTAGCTGAGAGGTCGCTTTGCGGAGCCAGTCAGAAGCCAAGGAAATGGCATACATAGGAAAGTGCAAAACCTTTCAAAACCCACTTTTTTTCCTGGGCATTGTAAGTATGCCACCCCAGGAGCAGGAAGCCACCAGCCACTTTCCTCCAGCACAGACCATAAGCCATTGAGACAACCTCTCCCCTCCTCAACATGTGTTGAAGGAGCAATTTTGGAAGAAAAATGTACCGATTTATTTTCTCCTTTACCCTGTGTCTGGAAGTCAGCTGTGCCTCTGATGTTTGAAGCACAACAGGCCTTTAATAAATGACAGATGTCAGAAGTCCTCGAAGGCTTAGAACTCCATCTTAGAAAGAGTGGAGTGTATTGATATGTTTTGATTGGGTTTGCTTCATATCGGCCCTGAGGGGGATGGGGGTAGACACAGCAATACAGCAATAAATGGGACTTTGTTGACTAAAATAAGGCACCTTTCAGAGTCCTTGGGCCTTACAAAATATTAACGTCTCAGAAATTACTACTTTACCTTTTAGCCTTATCCAAAATGAAATTTAGATGTGCCTTTCTACAGTTGCAGGCAGCTTTGTGGCAGGTCTGGGTCCTGAGAACCTCATGGTGAGTTAGACATCGCTGCCATGTGCGAACATCAGTGATGGCACAGGGTAGCCGTTTCCTGGTCTCAGAGACACAGTAAACACAAGATATGTGAGGCTGAAGCAAAGACACCACTTACAATAAACTTTCTCTTTTTTGTCCTCTCTCTCTCTCTCTCTCTCTCTCTGTGTGTGTGTGTGTGTGTGTGTGTGTGTGTGTGTGTGTGTGTATGTGTGTGAGCATATGTGTATGCTCTGTGTGTGTTAAAGACATAGGATTGTCTTAGCTGTCATTCCTCAGTAGTAGTCATTTACCTTATTTTTTGAGACAGGTCGCTCACTGGCCTGGAACTGACCAATTAATGAGGCTGCCTGGCAGACCAATGAGCTCCAAGGATCCAGCCATCCCAGTCTCCCTGGCACTAGAATTAAAAATGCACACCACCATGCTTGGCTTTTTTGCATGGGTCCCAGTGATAGAACTCATGTCCCCATGTTTGCAAGGCAAATACTTTAATGACTTCAGTCCTGCTAATCTTTATAATGTTTTGTTTTAAGTTTTTGAAGATTCTACAAAGCCTCCATGGGCCTTACAGGACCAGAACAGTATGCTTGTGACGCAGAACTCAGTAAAGAGACTTCATTCAGTTTTGAAACAAAGTGGAGTTGATTCTTTTCAGGTTGTGAGTCCTGGATGAACATGACGGGTCCATGTCTGCAGTGTCTGTGCTGTCAGGATGTGGCTTTTGGCTTCAGGGATAAATACCACTGTGAGCAGCAATTCCCAAAGACATCATTATTACATTCGTTAGAAACTCCAAAGCCCCAAGCCTTCTCATTCCCCTCCCTCCTGCCCCACCTGCTCTCTCCCCAGACGTTACTCCAAACTTCACCTGAACAAACAGGAACTCTTGGCTTCTCAATGAGGTGATGTCTGGATTTTCCAATGAGATCTCACAGGTAATTGCTGGTCTATGCCAGGAGCCTTACTAGAGGGAACTACCAGTGCCCCCCAGCCTGTGTCACCTGGAGAATGTCCCACCCTAGGTGGTAATCATGGAGAAGTTAGCAGCGGTGCCAGGCGTCTCTGTATCAGTAGGTCTCTCTGAGTCACCTCTCCTTCCTTCCTCGGAGTACTGCAATTTCCTTAAGCTTCATTCATGGTTCAGAGGGTGAACCCTATCAAGGGATCCACAAAGTAACCATCATATTAGGAGCTGAGATGAGATGTGTGGCCCCTCGCACTTTGGAGCCATCCAAGGATAATGTTCCAATTGTAATTAAAAGTGAGGGAGAGGCAGCACATGTCACAACTGGAGCATAAATGGTTTAAAAGCAAAGAACCCCCCCAAAAAAAAAACCTTAGAAATCCCCTTCCAAAATAGCCTCCAAAGAGAATTCACTTACTTTAGAAGATAAAAAAATTGCTTAGTGGTAGTTCATCAGACTCTGTTTAAGGGAAGGTGGGACTCTAAGATTATTTTGACAAGATAAGAGTTTTGACTGAAGTTAGGGAAAAGCTGAAAGCGTTACTTTCAGATGTAATTATGTGAGATTTCAATTATCACCCATCCTCTTAAAAAGTCTCTCAGTTTGGCAAGGCAATTAGTAGACATGACAGCGGGTGGGGGTCTGAGAGGTATGCCGTGAGACTCTGCCCAGGGTCAGACACGCTCCAAGAGGTTTGATGTCCTGGCTGCCCTGGGAATGATGGGATTGGGGAGTGGGATCAGGGTGGCCCAAGAACCTTGATGTGCCACAACTGTGTGCTCTGGAGGCCCCACTCCTATTCAGTCTTGGTAGTTGTCTTGCTTGCTTTTCTCTTTTTAGCCACCCAAGGGATTCTGAGAGACATTTAGTGTGCCAGCTCCATCTAGAGCCAGATGTTCTTTGTAGGCTTGAGATGGTGGAGCAAGCCAGGCACAGGAGCCCACATTACATGATTCAGTGACCCAGTCTGTCAAGCACCATCCCTGAAGTTCATTCAGATGCCTCCACTTAGTGCTAAGCCAGGATGCAAGTGGGACACTGCAGCCATCAGCTGACAGGGGAGGGAAGTGTCCCTTCATGTTGGGCTAAGTGGCCTGATGCGCACAGCTTGTAGCAGCCCCTGCTATATATACAGCATGCCTATCTGACACATAGGGAAATAGAGGTCCAGATACCTCAAACGTTCATAACCTGCCCATAGACTCCAGGATCACCAAGACAGAAAGGGACTGGGTCCAGCTCCATTCTCAGCAGCCTTGCCTATATGAGTGACTGTGACCATCCATAGTGACACTGCAGCCTTTAATCCCCCCCATAAAGCCCCCCGTAGGGCACGTCTGATGGAAACCCTCTCTGTAGTCCAGCCCAGCTCTTGTCTTTGGGAACCTGCCCTCTACCCCTGCCTCTCTCTCTCTCCAGTCTCCTTTATTATCATCTCATGCCCATCTCATACACAGGCACAGTGACATGCCTGCGGAGGTCAGAGGTCACTCTCGGGTATCATTCCCCCGAAACCATCCACCACGTTTTGCTTGAGGCAGGGGTCTCTCCTTGGCCTAGAACTTCACCAAGTAAGCTTGAGTGGTGTACCAAGTAGGTTTGATTGGCTCCCCAGTGAGCCCCAGGGATCTGCCTGTCTGTCTCTGCCTCCCCAGTGTTGGTATTATAAACGCTGTCCTCCACACCTGGCCAATAGTCCTCATGTTTCTACAGCAAGCTTTTTTTATCACACTGAGGTTCTAACTCTTCTCAGTCCCCAAAGCTTTTCACTGCCTACAGTCCTGTTCCTTCTCTTCATATGCATGAAAAGAAATCCACAGATACTTAAAGGCCTTTTCTGCAAGCTTCAGGGCTCTACCAGAGACTGTGACCTTACCAAGCACTCCAGGGCACACTTCCTGTGATACTTTATTGACCATCTACTGTGTTCCAGGTGCTGTTGGAGACACTGGGGACAGGACAGGGAAGAAAAAAGTAAAGGAGAAATGTGGAAAGCAGGTGAATCTGCAGGATGTCTTGGAAGCTAAGGGAAGCAGGCAAGTAAGGGAGACAAAGATGGAGCTTGGGGCTCATTCAGAGCCAGATCAGATGACAGGTGGAGGCATGTGATCAAACATATAGCAAGCATCAAGACAGAAGGAAGGGAGAGTATTGCAAAGGCCTATGGCACTGCAGCCTTCTTGTGTGTTTGAGGAAAGTAAAGAGGTGCATGGAGGAGGAGGAAAGGGAGGCACAATAAAGGAACAGGTCAGGTCAGAGGGGCAACTGGACCAGAGCATGTAGACTGGGTAAGAATGTGGAGCTAGGATCCGACAGCTGGTGGCAATGTGGCTCTTTTCTGTGTCTCTTTGTTCCTCTGTTCCTCTCTCTTCTTCCCTCTCCCTCCCTTCCCCGTGTGTGTGTGTGTGTGTGTGTGTGTGTGTGTGTGTGTGTGTGTGTG
>CAJQZJ010033670.1:499132-559539 GCA_907164525.1 Lophiomys imhausi | reverse complement strand
TGTGTGTGTGTGTGTGTGTGTGTGTGTGTGTGTGTGTGTGTGTGTGTTCTATGTGTGTGTACACTACTTGTGTGTGTTCTATGTGTGTGTCTATGTGTGTGTTCTATGTGTGTATGTATGTATATGTTGTGTGTGTGTATGTGTGTGTGTGTGCATGCTATGCATGTGTGTGTTCTATGTGTGTGTGCACCAGAGTTTGATGTCAAGTGTCTTCCTCACTCATTTTCCACCTTACTTTTGGGGACAGGGTCTCTCACTAGGAGCTCACTGGTTGAGTTACACTGCCTGGCCACTCAGTCCCTACAACCTGCCTGTCTCTGTCTGACTCTCCACCATGGCAATTGCAGGTAGACGCCACCATGCCTGGTTTTTAAATAGGTCCTGGGGATCTAAAACAAAACTAGGCTGTTTTGTCCCAGAGAGAGGGAGAGAGGTGGAGCCCCCACCCCAACCCTCTGTCACAGAATCTGAACCTGCACACCTAGACTACCACTGGTGGCATCCAGATTCATAGCATTTCTGTGGACCATGTGTGCGTGCAAATTCTTAAAGATTTGTTTGAAAAGACGACCTTTGGTTGCCAGTAATTTTGGTTCAAGTTGGCACCCGAAACAAAGCAGCCTTTCAACATCCCCGTGGCCTATAGGCAGCCAGGACTTTTTCAATGAGATTGTGGGAAAGTTGCCAAATCATTTGGGCCCTGTAAATTAGGCCTTGTTTAAAAATTTAGATAAAGCCCGACGTGAGAGAGAAATGCTTTCATAACATTCAACGTGAATTATGCTGCAGACCCCTTTCAAGTTCAATGGAACCGTTCTTTGGAAGCTCAGAGACATGAAATGCCTCAAATGTCAAAAGATTTTTCATTTATTGTCCCAAGTAAAATGAGGGCGTTTTATGTGGTTTAATGGCTCAGATGCACATGTAAATGGAATTCTCTCAGAGAATACTGGGCCTGTTTCGGGGTCTGTTTTCACAAACCTGCCTGCTTTCATTCCATCTCAGCAGCAACCCTGCGAGGGTGGGTCCCATGGTCCCTGCACAGAGATGAGGAATGTGTCACAGAGACCCTCCTATATCAGCTTCAGACTTGCCACCAACATGTCGTGTGTCTGTTGTTAACCCGTGACAAACCCAGAAGCATTGTTTTATCTTAGCCATGAGTTAGTTCCTAAGCAGGCCATTGGTAACAGCATCCCTGGGAAGGACTTCTTCCCAGGCTTCTGTTTATTTGATACTGTCCAACATCCTTTTTAAAAGACACTTGTTTGCTTTCTGCGTGCACACACATACATGTCATAGTACACATGTGGAGGTCAGAGATAACTTCAGGAGTTGGCTCTTTCCACCATGTGGGCCCTGGACATTAGACTCAGGCCATCGGGCTTGGTGGTAAGCCCCTCTACCCACTGAAACCGTCTTGCCAGCCCAATCTGGCATCCTAAGAGGCGCTGTATTAACGCGGCAGCTGCCTCCTTGAAAAATCTCACCATTTCTCTCTTCTTCTGGGTCACTTAGGATATGATCAGTTGTGTGCATATGTGTGCATGCACAAGTGCGTGTGTTTTGTGGGGGTGGGGTGTGTTCACACATATGGAGGTCAGAGGATAGCCTTGGCTGTCAGTCTTCATGTGCCTTCCATCTTTTGTTTGTTGCAGGGTCTTTCCTTGGCCTAGAACTTCATCAAGTAGGCTAAGGCTAGGCTGCCCAGCAAGCTCCAGGAATCACCCTCCTCTTGCCCCCAGCCCATCTCCAGCTCTTATCTCACAATGGCTGGGAGTATAAGTGCATGCCACCACACTTGTTCTTTTACATGGCTCTTGGACCCTCAAACTCTTGGGTTCTTGTCACACACCCATAGCTTCTGTTCTTGGGGAGATGATGACCAAGCCTGACCTCATTTTCTTCTCCCTACTGACCCTACCTGTAGACACCTTCACCCTTCTGGTCCAAAGATGGCGGCCCACTACCTCCAAGGACCTTGTGTTCACATTTCACTGTTCCCATCCACTAGAGAAGAGCTGACCCTTTGGTAATCTTGGGGTGGGGATGCGGGGGGTGGGGTGAGGTAAGAGTACTGAATTCTGTTCTGACTGGTTTGGGTAGGTTTCATGCCCAGCCCTGATCCCGGGGTTGGAGCAAGGATGTGGTCATGGGACAAGAAGAGGAGGCAGGGGAGTGTACACTGAGTGGCCTCCTTATTTATTGAAGCCATGAGCCGTGGACCCAGAGCTGACTTGAAGCAGTTGTCACTGGTGCGGTTCTCAGAAGAACAAAAAAATGCCTCCCCAGGAACTACAGCGTTTGCCAATTCCCATGCTGTAAATATTCCCTCTGTAGCTGATTGTAAGCTACCAGTGCAGGTAGGGATGTGGTAGGGCACTAGCCTAACATGCACAGGCCTGGGTTTCCATTCAAATATAAGATGTAAAGCAGGAAGTAACCAAGGCAATGTCACTGGAAATGAAGTCAGGCCAGTGTGCTACTGTGATACCCCCTCCAGAAGCGTGGGCATGTTAATAGAGGGAAAGCTGGATCCTAAAGTCAAATCCAAAAGGGAAAAGAAGATAACAAGGGTATGTTAACCTGAGCTGTCCCTTGGGTACCTTTACAAGGCTCCCAGCCTGACCCTCCACGGTGAGACTTAAAGCCAGGGACTAGTGATGTTTCCCATCTCCTCTGTGAAGGCTCAGATAAATGGAGCAAATTTGACTTGAACTATAAACTATACGTTCAAGCTACTACTCTCAGGCAAGCCCCTTAACCTTTCTTGGTCTGCACAGCCATAAATGATTATCATAATGACCTGTCCCTCCAATGGGCCACTGTGGGGCATTGAGGGGACACTGGCTGTGGTCATAGGATGCTACATATTCCTAATGTAAAGCTGTCTGATTCTTCACCCTAAATGAACCATAATTCAGTAGCATTGTAAAGAAGAGAAACCATGGCTCCAAAGTCAGACATGCTTGGTTTGAACTCCAGCTCTCCTGTTTTCCAGCTGTGTGACCCTGAGAAAGACACTTAACCTCTCTGAAACTTTATTTCCTCCTCAGTAGACTAGAATATAATAATACACATTGTCTTGAGAGGATGTTGCAAAGACTGGATTAAGTAATGTCTATATGGGTAGAAATAATGTAAGTCATTATTTTCTAAACTAATCACACATCTCTTACATCTTGGCTGGTTATGAAATCTGAACACCACACAAATCCATTGCTTTTCTGACTGTAGCCCCTAATTTTAGCTCAGAAGTCTGTCTTCCCTTTCCTTAGAGTATGAAGTTCATGGCACATCTTCCTACCTGACCCCCATCCTACTCCATGCCTTATCAATTAGGCTGAACAGTGTAGTTATTTCTATTGACTTCTGTTATTAGTTCAGAGATGGGCCCATCATCCAATCAGAGCAAATCCAAGCACATCAGTGGCAGCAAGTAGGAAGTGTGTCCCATCTGGGGACTTGAAGGGTAGAAGAGCTGTATCCTTCTCAGCACCAGGAAAAGAGAGTCAGGTGAATATAAACAAAAATGGTTAATGGGGGGTAGAATAGACATAGCAATTACATGCGTTCATATAATAATCTACTATATGTATGTATGTATGCATGCATGTATTGCATGAACATGTAGGTGCTGTGCGTGTATGTAGATATGCCTCCCTTTGCATATGTATGTGGAGACTAGAGGTTCGAATCAGTGTCTGTATCCACTAACACTTTCCATCCTATATTTTTGAGTCGGGGTCTCTCATTGAATATGGACTTTACTATTTGGGCTAGACTGGCTATCCCTGGGATCCTCCTGTCTCTGCCCCTAACAGCCCCAGGCTTACAGGGGTACACTGACACATCTGGCCTTTTATGTGGGTCCCAGGGATCTGAGTTTTAGGTCTTCACACTTATGCAGCAAGTACTCTACCCACTGAGTTATCTCCCCAGCCTGGGTTGAGGATTTCCAGAAGGGATCCATTTTTCTGCACCTGGAGGGTCAGCTTTAAAAAGGTCCTACACGTGGCACTGGGGCCCTGCAACGTACTATCTCAGTCTCAGTCTCTCCCCTTTTCCCCCTCTTCCCCTCTCCCCTTTTGCCCATCTACCTTTCTGCCCCTCTTCTTTTCATCTCTTTCCCTCTTTCCCCTACCCACCTCCCCCTCTGGCTCTCTGGGTCCAACTCCCTCCCACCCCACAGCTCTACCCCCCGGGGAGGCTCATCCCGGAGCTTCCAGCTGGCACTGCAGGGCATGCTGATGACATGATGGCATGAGGCTCCAGGTGGCTCACATCACAGCTTCACACCTCACCCTGTGTACCCGAGACAGCGTGAGAGTTCGGAAGGCACATCCTTGCTGGCTGGATTCCTCTCAGGGGAGTGAAAACTCCCAGGCGGTTGCTCTCCCCTATAGATAGAGAAGCTGTAGTACGAAGTGCAGACTGGCTGGCAGGTGTGTGTGCCCAAAGGTCTGTGTGGTTTCTCTGCATGTGTGTGTGCATCTGTGTGTACATGGGCATGTGTGTGGAGGCCAAAGGTCATTGTTGGGTGTCTCCATAGATTGCTCTAAACTTTCTTTTTTTGAAAGCGTCTCTCATTGAACCTGGAACTCAACAATTTGGCCAGGCCAGCAAGCCCGGAGGACCCCATCCATAACCACACCCACACCCCCTAAGTTTCTGACTATCTGGTGCTAAGATTGGCAGCCAGATTACCTGGCTTTTGTGTGTATGATATGTATATGTATGGTGTGTGTTTGTATGCCCATTTGTGTGTGTGTGTGTGTGTGTGTGTGTGTGTGTGTGTGTGTGTGTGTACACCTGCGTGCACGTGGGCACATGTACCATAGCACAGGTGTGGAGTTCGGAGGACAAACTTAGGTGCCAGCCTTCCCTTTCCACTTCATTTCAGACCTGAGCTTTGTTGCTCACCTCTACAAATGGCAGTTTAGCTGATCTAAGAGCTTCCAGAGGAGTACTGGGACTACAGGCATGCTACCAGCCTCACACGGGGTTCAAACTCAGGTCAAGTGTTTTACCCAATGAGCCATCTCTCCAGCCTCTGTACCTGGTGCTGGGAATCCAACCTCAGAGACAGTATAGGAGAGATCTGGGGTCAGCTCTTTTAAGGCCACACTGGAGCTTCTGGTAAGTTCCTTGGATTTTAATAAACATTATTTTGATTGGACTTAGACGTCTGAGGAAGACAAAGCGAACATTTTCGCAGTTCCCTGTCAAATCCAAGTGTGATCACCAAACTGTGAAGCTAAAATAAAGCAGGATGAGACACAGCTAGTGCGAGCACCTCTGCTGCCATTTGGAGCTTCTTGGGGCCTTTCTGGATTTGCATTTTTCTTCTCTCTCCCACCACCTCCCTCAGTAGGTGCCAGCTAAGTCTTCTGGGACAGGATGGTGGGCAGTGGTGGATTCACAGGAAGATTCTTAAGAGAATGTTTACCCTGACGGTACCAGTCAAATGAGTTTAAATACTTGTTTTTAACTGAAATCAAATTAGTGTAGAGCAGTGGTTCTCAACCTTCCTAATGCTACGACCCTTTAATACAGTTCCTCATGTTGTGGCGACTCCCAACCATAAAGGTATTTTTGTTGCTATTTCATAACTGTAATTTTGTTGCTGTTATGAATTGTAATGGAAATATCTGATATGCAGAATATCTGACATATGACCCCCCAAAAGGGTTGTGACCCACCTCTGGTGGAGAGCATCTGTGTGTATCTCTGTCTCTCTATCTCAGTCTCTGTCTCTGTCTCTCTCTCTCACACACACACACATATAGGGTGATTTTTAAGAGAACTGTGAGTGAATTCTTTGTTATACAGAAGACTTAGTCTCTCTCTCTCTCTCTCTCTCTCTCTCTCTCTCTCTCTCTCTCTGTGTGTGTGTGTGTGTGTGTGTGTTCATGTGATTATGGAAGGCAGGGGTTGATGTTGCATGTCTTCTATGTATCTCCACCTTACTTTTTGAGGCAGAGTCTCTCACTAGGCCAGAGCATATCAGTTCATCTAGGCTGGCTATCTAACAAGCCACAGGGATCTGCCTGTCTTTCCTCTTCCATGTTGGGGGTTACAAGCAGGCACCATCACTCCTGACTTTTTATGTGGATGCCGGGACTCTGGTCCTGATGCTGTGCAACAGACCTCTTACCCACTAATGCATCTCCCCAGACCTTTTCTTGATTTTTTTGAATCTGCTTATCTGAATTCTACTCATCTTCTGGCTCATCCTGCACCTAGAGGCTGTGAGGCCATGATGTCACCCCCACCCCTTCGGATGGACATGTGTTATTCTTGGTGAGGCTGACAAGTGAAACAGGACTCTAAGAACCTCCCTACAGAAGTTCCCTTATGAGATTTCATCCTGAAGGTACCCTCATATCCCCACCCTTGACCACCCTTATGGGTCTGACCAGGTATGGATAGCTGCATCCTTCTCCAGAAATGGCCTGGAGGGACTAGCACACTTGTTTCTTCATGGTGATGATTCCCTGTTAGGGCAGAATGACAACATACCCTTAACATAGTTAGATCTTGTAACTATCACATCCTTAGTGTCCATGAGGGGATTGGTTCCGGGTTCCACCACAGATACTTGAGGGTGCTCAAGTCCCTTATGGAAGATGGCAGTATCTGCATGTGACCTCTGCATGTCCTCCCATGTCTCTAAGTGGATTATGGTGCCCTATACAAATATGAGGGCTGTAGAAATAGCTCCTTGGATGTGTTGCTTAGTGAGTGTGGATGAGGAGGCAAGTGTCAGGGCTGGGGTGTAGTTCAGTGACAGATTTACTTCCTTAGATGCCCCCAAGTCTGCAAACCTCATCCTCAGCACCACAAGCAAGGGTCTACATGTTTGGTATAAGCACAACTGTCATAGGCACCATGTTCCATGATCTAGACACTAGGACAAAGATGCTAAAACAAGAAGTACTAGAGAGAGAAAGAGTGTCCAAGATTCCTCAGGAGATTCCCACAGTGAGTATCCCATACCACCTTATGTGCATTCAGCAAGCATCATTCACGGTTTGCTTTTTGGAAACTTCTAGATTTTTTTTTTCAAATATATCTGAGCTGAAGTTCGCTAAACTCAATGATACACAACCAAGAGCTGGGGGGGGGGGGTTCACAGGTTTAGATAGAAGACACCATTCTTTTCCCTCTCTTTACATGTCTCCTTTCTATCATCTCCAGGAGTTACATGTGCACGTTGTCATGGTAGCAGTGGGGACAGGAGAGCCTAATACTACACAACTGGCACAGAATGCCCTACTCAATCCATCTTGAACTGTCCCTGCCATGTGAACCTTGATCCTTCTCAGGGAGACCCATCCAATGCCCCCAAGTCCATTTTTATCAAGCCTGCTTGATAAAAAGATGAATGACCCCAAAGAACTGTGGGAAATAAGTGTGTCTGCTTGGGCAGGGAAGGTAATTGGAAGATGAGTCACCTCTGGAAGGACAGGAGTGAGCATGCCTCTCAAATATTCTTCCACTTCCTCCTCCTTGTTCCAATCATAGGACACAGGAGCTCATGGATGGCTAGCAACACCTACCCACAGATGCCCCTACCTCTTGTAGTCCATAATTTGCAGTCTCCACTTCCCAGCCCATCTATACTGAGAGCCCATCTTCTGTGGACCAGGTCACATTTGGAATTCTTTGGTAAGTCCTGCTATCTTCCCAGATCTTCTTTGGTTTACCTTTCTGGCATCATCTTACACTACTGTTCATCACACATACTGGGCTGGAGCCACTTTGATATGTCTTTGGTCTCCTGAAACAGTTTTTGAACCATCTTTGGCCAGATGCCTTTTATGAGTCTCCATTCCCTGGACAGATACATAAGCATTCCCCCCCCCCAATTCCAAGGCCCCAGAGACTGGTACCCTGATTTGGGCACTTATCCCCAAGAAGACCCAACAGCAGAAGCTGGAGCAAGAGGAAAGGACTTCCTTTTCAAATCTTGAAGCAAAGAGCAACTAGGAAATCTCTCTGGGGACAGTCCCCAGCCACTCTCCAAGCTGGAAATGAAATGGCCAGCTGTAAAAATGGGCAACATCATACTCACCAGCTTAATGGTTTTCAGTGACATTAAAAATTAACGTTGAACATCAACACTTTTAGTAGTCAAATGTCTCCTTGAAGTTGGGCATCTGGAAATTGTCCCTGTAGGAGACGTTGGGGACTGCAACCATAGTCTATTTGGAGTGGTACAAATACCCTGGGGAGAAGAGGCCATCTGTGAGGGGAGCTTGGCTTTGATGGCTCAGGCACAAGACCGAGTGAGTGGCTAGGCAGCTTTCTCCTGCCCTCAGACTCCCAGCCTGGTTCTCTCTCATTGGCTGTAAATTCCCAGGTCCACCTACTGTTCTGTCCTCATTTTGTGGGTAGCATAGAGAGCAGACAGTCTCAATGGCTGCCGAACACTGTGTCACATCTGTGCCTTTGATGGCTTTGCACCATCCAGGAACAAGAGGTGAAGCCCCACTTCCCAAAACTACTTAGTGTTTTCCACAATATGCCGGATCCCATGCATCATCAGCCTTGCACGTTGCTGACTCCCAGAATCCTTTGTTTCTGCTTCCCCGTGAGGTCAGAGAAAGGGAGGCATGCAGCCCCAGCTGGAGATCTCTCTCTCTCTCTCTGTAACGTGGTAATCATCTCTCTTCCTCTCCATCAAGGTGCCAATGAAAGATCACAGGCATAGATTAGACTCTAGAAGTCCATAGAAGGTTGTTTGAGAAATGCCCTCACTGTGTTTGGCCTGAAACAGCAATATTTTTAAAAATCCAATCTGTTGCTCTAACCAAGTTTAAAAACATCCCTTCTATTTCAGCTTAATTAAAAGCTTCAAATTATTTACCATATGAAGTGTTGCTTAATAAAATTATGGCCTAATGAGCTGCCTCATCTGCCTTGCCAGGTTTCAAGCGCCTGGGCCTAGTGGGGTTTTCTCTGAGCCCAGCAGCTCCATTGCAGGCAGACACAGCCTCCCTTCTGTTGCCATGGGGAAATTCAAGCTGGGCTCCCATCTTTCCATGGGAGGCTTCAGCCATGCCCATCCATCCCATGTGTGCACATGTACCAGGGACCAGTATTACTTCAGACACAGTACAAGGCAGTACCCACACCAGTCCCTGGTTGTAGCCATTTGCAAAGGACATGCATTCAAAAGAATTGTAATGTTTAGTTTCTACACTGGGTTCCCACTGTCACCTCCTCTCCTGGTCACTTTTCTTGTTCCTGCTATGAAATGAGGTACAAAAGCAACTTAAGGATGGAAAGGCTAATGTGGCTCACAGTCCGTGTTTACAACCTGTCATGGTAGATGAAGCACGTCGGTAGGAGCATGAAGCGGCTAGTCACTCAGGGTCGGTTTCTTATCACTAAATAGCCACCAGTTGATGGTTTCTTTTCTCATCTATCCAATTCCTTTCCCTCTATAGTGACAGAAACCAAAGGACAAGAAAGGTGAGAAACGGAGACCCCTGAGGACAGAGTCTCCTAGCACATGCTCCACACGCTTCTACCATACAAAGTCTGGGGGCAACAGTCCCAAGGTCCTGGTTCCAAGTGGTGAGGGATTAGGTTTCCCTGTAAGTTGTAGGTGTTCCCTCGGCTCATTTTAAAGCTTGGAAAAGTCGTTCCACTATTTAAATGTGGAAGAGTAACATGTTTTAATAATCAGACCCTGGGGCATAGTTTTTCCTGTTGCATGAAAAAAAATAATGGTCAAAACAGCCCGCAGTCAATTGCAACATTATGGGAAAGGAATGCAAAGAAATGCATACCTGCTGGCCTCCTTCCTACTCGACCACTTTTACTGCTGAGCTAAGCTCCTGCTGTGTATACTCCCCAACCCAAGATGGAGATGCTGGAGTCATTCACTTGGGTATAAAGGAGCTTGGTCTGTTCCCAAGGTTGCTTTGGAGGCCAGGTTAGAGATGGAGCCATCTGGTTCTGTCTTTGGCTTAGAGAGAGCTTCATGAATCCTTTGGTAAGAGAATGGCAAGATGGCTGAGCAGGTAAAGATGCTCGCTGCCAAGCTAATGACCTGTGTTCAATATGCAGGACCCACATGGTAGAAACAGAGAACCACCTCTTGCAAGTTGTCTATGACTGCTACACACATACTGTGGCAATCACACATCTGTCACATAATACACGCATGCACACGTGTGTGTGTTTGTGTGCGTGTGTGTTTGTGTGCATGTGTGTTTATGTGTGTGTAATAAAAAAAAATGTAAAAGATCAAGTAAGATCGTGGGGTTGAGGAAATAGCTCAGTCAGTAAGTTGCTTTAGGACCTGAGTTTGGTCTCCAGAACCCACATAAAAGAAAATTCAGAACAGCACTGGGGAGGCAGAGACAGGTGGATACCTGGGACTTGATTGTCAACCCATCTTACCTACTTGGAAATTCCAGGAGAGTGAGAGACCTTGCCTCAGAACAAACAGGCAAACAAATGAAGCCAGAGAACCCAAAGCTGTTCTCTGGCTTCCACAAGCATGTATGTTCACACACACACACACACACACACACACACACACACACACACTCATGTTTGTTAAACTTTTAAAGATTAGTTAAGATCAAACATCATTTCCGAACACAGGCTTGCAAACCCAAGCCCTTGCAGGCTCAGGGTGGGCAAGTGACCCTGTGGTAAATACTTCCAGCATCCAGACAGGAAGCCTATGCAGTCTCCAGACCCCAGGGCCTGCTCATGCTTCCACACCTGCCACTGTGCAGGAATGAGACCTGACATTGTCAAATCTGTTCCAACAGAAGCTACAAAGCTCCTTGTTTCTCCTCTCCTGCATTGTGCACATTGGAATAAACTCAGACTGGAAAGAACCAACGTAAAGTCACACGCTTGTGACGTCTTCCGTTCTCCCTGACTCTGATCCCTGGAGGTGGGCCCCTTGGGACAGCACTGTGCTACTTGAACCTGACAAGGATCTTGCCAGAAAGAGGCTGGGTGAGAATCAGCCCTCAGCCTCCAGGTGCTCCCAGCTCCCAGCTGGCCTTGCAGCTTCAACTGCTGCTCCCCCCCCCCCACCCAAGGTGTCACATCCCTTTCTCATCAGGAAAGCAGAAGCAGCTAAAATTTGTGGGACCCTGTTTCCCCATTTGCCTGCTGTCATGGTGGCAGAGTAGAGTCAAGCATAAAAGCCCACATGAAGAAAGCAGGCATGACATCATGAGGACATGATGACAATGTTTAGTCAAAGGCCACGACCAAGAAGCATTGCATTGAGAGGAGACCAGGAAAGATCTCTGCAGCAGTTAGCTCTGGGCAGGAGGAAAGAGGCCATCCCTTCCCCCCGCCCCCATCATCTTTCTTGTCTATTTCAAGAGCTTCATGCCGGGAAGGTGTTTTTGTTGACTTACAATGGAGAGCATTTTTAAAAGGAAGTCTCACTTGGAAAGCACGAACTGTGAAGAAGGAATATCAGTAGTGATGTCAGCGAGTAGAGGTTATCTGACAGGTCTCCACGGGCTGCTTTCGGCTGCCAGATGGGAGGGCACGTGATGGGAGTTGATCTAATAAGACACAGAAGAAGCCCACCCCCAACCCAGCACAGACTGCAGAGGAGGGGTGGATGCTTCACCCTGGAATCCTGAGAAGATCTGGACTGGCATTTCATGAGGATCAAGATCAAAGCCAACTGTTAGACTGAAGGGTACAGCCTTGGCTCATTCTCACTTTGTCTTCCACAAATATTTAAAATTGGGAGAGGAAAGAAGGGTCACAACTATAAAGATGGAGACACCGAAGAATGGACAAGCATCTGCTGACAGCCGCATATACCACTTGGGCATGTGCAGCCAGAAAAGGTGGGCGGCAGAAAAGGAAGCCTATCTCCAGGGCAGGCTTCCGAAGACCCTGAGCCTGGAATTCAGAGATGGTTACTCTAGGGCTCAGTGCACACATTTCAGTGCAGAACATCCTTAAGATGAATTGTTGGTTCCTTAAAGGACCATGCCAGACAGGGTAGTGGAGCTTGGGCACTTCCTGGGGGGGGGGGTGTCTCCTCTGGTTCAGCTTTGCACAGACCCCTGAGAAGGAAATTGTTGGAGACGGGTTCTGACTCACGCTGCCTGTCATGTTTGGAAGAAACGTTATGCTTGCTTGAGTGGCAGGTAGCTCAAACCTCCATCATGGTGGGGGCAGGTGCCTTGAGACATTGCACAAGTGAGCTTCCAGTGGGTGCTGGCATTGGCTGGATTCTGGGGGGTGTGTCTGCTTTGCTGAAGAGCAGAGACTGAGGGCCAATGCAAGAGAAATCGGCCTATCTCTTCTTAGCCTTCTCACCAAACACTAGATGGCTTTGTGAGGAGCCTGGGGGTCAGAGTTTCTTCCCCCACCCAACCCAGAACTACAAATGCATCTACAAACAAGTAGGAGTCAGCTGGTACAAATCCTCAAAGTTGGCTCTGCTGTGAACTTGGCCTTGATGAGGCTTTCTATGGAAGCATCATCAAAAGGAACATTTGATTGAATCTATTTTCTGAAATTTTGATTGGGGCTATTTTTCCTGAGAGGATAATTGTGGAGTCTAAAACGAAGCCTTTACACTCCAGCACTGGAAGAAAGAACAATGTATAATATAGCTCATGATGCTTATGGCTCACTGACTGGCATGTCTGAAGTCAGGAGCCCTCCACTTGCTTTCTCAACTTCATTCATGAAAGGGTGGGGGGTGTCTCTTGCATGACCCCAGGGAGCCCCACAGGAGATATCAAGAGGACATAATATCTCCAAGAAGAAAATCAGTCTACACTTTGCAGTTCCCTCAAAACATTGCTGTCGTTTTTGCTTTAAATGAATCCTTGCAGAGCGCCTGGAGCTAAAATGAGATATGTGAAGGGAGGGTCAGCAGGCTGAAAAGGGGGCCCAACATCAGGAATGAGTAGTCAAAATAGATCACACTAGCGTCTGAAGACAGATAGTGTTGAGAAAACCAGGTCTTCGTAAGGACCCCAACCATGTCATTCTGATCCCGTTATAAATCTACGACAAATGCCCTTCACTTTCAGCAACTCAAGGTGTCCATGAAAAGTAATTTGAAAGTGGAGCTCAGTGCTGTCCCTTAAAAAGCCATTTCAAAAATCTTACCACCATCACTCTTCCTTTATGCTCAGTTGGTTTGAGGCTTGGCATTGTTTGTTTCTCTCTCATGCTCCCTTCCTTCCTTCCTTCCTTTCTACCTTTTTTCTCTTTCTTCCTTCCTTCCTCTCTTTCTCTTTTTCTTCCTTCCTTCCTTTCTTTTTCTTCTACTCCCCTGCTCAGTGCCATGTATTTATATATTGGTTTATGTACATACTCACTACTCAACCACCTTCCACTCCCTCAACCCACCACCTAGAATACACCTCATTATAATCTGTGCGCAGGTCACACACCAGCTTGGAGATCTTCCTTCTGGTGGAGACAATCCTGTCTCACCTCATGTAATATCTGGTAATTTGTCACAACTGGAAGAGGGGAGAGACGTTAGTAGTATCTAGTGGAGGATGACATTAAAAGTCTCACAGTGCCCCTGACAGCCCCCTTACAGCAGAGAATGCTCTAGAGTAAATGTAATAATGCTACGATTAAGAGGTTCTGCTGACTCAGAGAGATTATGGGACTCCTGGCCACTGGCATTTTACACCCTCACCAGGAAAGCTGGCAGATGGCAGCAGGATGGTACCTATGTGACTTCCTGGTCAGGCTTCACATTGTAGGCACATGTTGGGGGCGCTTCATGGTGGGTACCTGTTGAAGTGTGGTGGAGCCTCTGAGGCAGAAGCAACACCTTCAGACGCTTGCATGTCCAGACTTGGCTGCAGATGCAGACTGTGGGGGTGCCAGGGCCAGTGGCAGCTGAGGAGTCGCTGAGATGGGCAGCTTGCTCACAAATGCGTCTGCAGTTCCAGGTGACTGGGAAGGAACACTACCCCCTGCAGTTCCATGGGAATGTGAGGAAGGGACTAGCTAGCTAGCTAACTTCTCACACACTGACCCTCAGCAACTGCTCGTCAGCAGGGTAGACCTCCCAGTGAAAGAGAACTACTGGCCATTTCCTGCACCGATCGAAAGCTCATCTGTGTAGAATCCCCTGGCTCTTTCCAAGAGGGCTGAAGGCCCTCTCCAAGGGCCCAGACTTTGCAGAGATACCCTTGCATTTTAAATGTCAACAATTCATCCAACATTTGTTCAGAAAGACAAGCAAGTCACTACTTGGGCCAAATAAAACATCCCTCTGGGCCACAGGATATTAACAACAGAGACTGAACACTTCTCTGTGGTGGGACAGGCCTGAGCACTTTATTTGTATGGTGACTTACACATTTGCATCCAACGTCCTACAGTCATGGCTGAAGTCTGTAGGTGGGCAACCCATGCCAATCTGAGAGGCCAACAAGGGCCAAGCAGAGCTGAATAGAAAGTGTCCCACGTCCCCTGTGGCCTCTCAGCTTTGTGTTCTCTGCCTAGGGGAGAACCCAGTAAAGCTGTTGTAGGCACAGCCACCTCCACTGGAGAAGTTTACATGTCCTTTCTTCTCCAGACTCCCACTTTTCAAGCCCTTGCCAGGGACTCACTTGTTTGATCACAGAGGACAAGCATGTAGTCCCCCTCAAATGGCAGATGTTACCTTGTGGCTGTGATACATCTTTCCAAGGCCCTCAAAGCTCAGCTTCACTAGCCAGATGACCTGTTTGGGTAACAGTCAAAGTCACAGATACACTGTGTGCATACCTCTCTGCATGGTCCCTGCCTGCCCACTGCTTGATGAAGAGCTGCAAGGGAGAGGCAGCCAACATTGCGGAAGCCAGCATTGCCCTCGTGTCCCAGGCTGGAGGAGGAAGACAGACACCTCCTACCCAGGTCCTGGTTGGAACTATTTGTTAAAGCAACTAAGGCATCCCAGGCGGACTGCCGACTCCAAGCCAGAAGGCCCACTCACCTGGTCTACTCTACCTTGAGATGGCCAGGAACCACCTGGAAAGTGTGTGGAAACAGCTGATGTCCACCCAGAGTTCCTGACTGGAAAAGAATTTCCACAAATTCATATTCTCTCTGCATGTGTCTCTCTCTCTATGTCTCTCTCTCTTCCATCACTCTGTCTCTCTGTCTGTCTCTCTCTGGCTTCAAACTCTTTATGCAGCTGAGGACAATGACCTTGAACTTCTGATCCTCCTGCCTCCACTACTTGACTGCATGTGATCACCAGCATGCCTAGTTTTATCCGACACTGGGGATAGAACCCAAGGTTTTAGGCATGCCAGGCAAGCACGCCATCATCTAAGATGCAGTGTGTTCTTGCACGTGCTACTGTCAGCCTGAGGGCCAAGCTTTGAGGACACTCACATGGATGGAAAGACTCCCAGATCTTCCCTGCACTCGTTTTCTTCCCTAGATAGAGAGAGCAAAGCGTGGGGGACACCAGAACTTGAGAATCCCTCTACTGGGTGCCTAGGGCTGATGACTACCCCCAGGCCCCAGCCTAGTCCTCCTGACACTGGTTACATTATACTCACTGTACAAGCACTTCGGTGGTTCAACAAAGTGAATGTATGTCTCCTAGCTCCTTCATTTTAAAATTATTTTTCTCAACCCTTTGATAATATAGAGAATTTGTAGAGGCCTTCCGGCCATTAGAGTGAATTATTGAAATCCCTCTTTACAGGTTTTTGTTTGTTTGAGCTTAACAGAGGTTGCTTAAATCACCAGATGGGCAAAGATACCTTATGCAGCAAGTGCTCGGATAATACTTCATTATAAGCAGGCTTAGCAGCCACGACAGATACATATTAGAACTGTTTGTGTCTCTGTCTTGGACATGTAGATGGCTGTGGCACAGAACTCTTTGCCAGAGAGGGAGACCCTCACACATTTCTGCATTTAGCAAATAATAGCATGTCTGCAGTCCTTTACCTGTGTGCAGCTCAAAGGCTAGTGGGTGGGGCTCCTTCTGAAAGAGTAACTAGGTTATCTTCATTTGCTGAGGACCACTCTGGCTGTGACCTGAGGGTCTACCATTGAAACCTCAAGCCCAGGTAACCTGCGAACCAGCTAGCCTGGCTCAGAGAGGCACGGTGCTGGAAAACACAAGTTGACAGAGCCCGGAAAAGCCATAAGGTACCAACAGTTACCAGCCTCAGATTTTTCTTATTTGCTTTTGTTTTGAGGCAGTCACATAGTACCCCAGGCTGTTCTTGAACTCACTGTGTAGCTGAGGATGACCTTGAACTTCTGAGCCTCCTGCTGCCACAGGTGTTGAGATTACAGACAAGCTCCACCACACCAGGCTTATGGGAGCTGGAGCTGGAGCCAGAGCCCTGGCTTCCTGAATGCTAAGCAGGCAGTCTCACCCCCAAGAGTTACGGCAGAGAACTGGCCAGCCTGCTTCTTCATATGCCTGTCTCCATTTATTTTCAAGCGAAGCAGCCTGAAGGGACTGGGTAGATTTCTCAGTGGTTAGAGGGCTTGCTGTACAAGTGTAAGGGCCAGAGTTCAGATCCCCAGAAACCCCACATAAATGCTGGGTGGGTGTGGTAGCCCGCCTGTTATTCTAGCCTCGAACTTGGAGACAGGAAATCCCCAAAGCAAGCCAGCTAGCAAGACTAGCCAGATTGGTAAGCTCTGGGCTTTACAGAGATATCCTGCCTCAGAAAATAAGATGGAAAAGGAAACAGAGGTGATTCCTGATATCAACCTCAGGCCTTGATGTGACACACTTGGGCACACACACTGCACACACACATGCATTCACATACACTTACACATGGACACACCCAACACGGAAAAAGAAAACATTTCAGAATGAAGCAAGTAAGGAAACTGAGACTGAAAGAGAATCCTCCAGCAAGCACAATGGTCCTGGCCTACACAGAACACACAAAGTTAGCCCAGCAGTTCCCAGAACCACAGCACCAGGAGAGGCAGCGTCTCACCTCTGATGGACGCTCACACCACCTAGCCCCAGGTTCAAGTGCAGATGCTGCCCTCCTACCCCTCTCCAAGATTCTGACTCAGTCAGTCTGAGTAGAGCCCTGGAACCTGCAGCTCTCACTTGTTCCTGAGGGCACCTGCTGCTGGTCCAGTGGCCTCCACTGGGGATGCTGAAGCTCAGGCCCAGCCTGCCTGCGCAGCAGAGGCATGATATTCACCCTCGATACAAAAACATCCTAATGGGTAGGAAGAGCACTCCTGAAGGCGGGGTGTGCGGGGTTCCACAAAAGAAAGGAGCCAGCACTTTTAGGTGAAGCCATCACACTGCCACCTGGAAGATTGTTGTGTCAGGGTACTGTTGGCATGAGTATGGTGGAAGAGGAAGCCACTCACTCCATGAGACAGGAAGGGAAGATGGAGGGTGAAGGAACTTACAGCCCACCCCGAGTGGTCCTTTTTCTCTAGCTATACCTCACCTCGTAAACTTTCCAGAGCCTTCCAAAAGAGTGACATCCACCTGGGGACCACATGTAAGGAACACCGCTGAGCTAGCTGGAAGGAAGAAATTCTCAGTCGACAGGATATCAAATCTCTGCCGAGCCAGGGTGAGACCCAGCAGCTAGTAGCTCTGTAACCTTGGGTGACTGTTCAACATCTCTGTTCCTCTGAGCAGGTCATGATGGTGACGGTCTGCTAGACATGGCCTGATTCAGAGCGAGCACTGTATGCCCATGGATGGATACTACCATCACCGTTGTATGTGTGTGTTCATGTACATACATATTGGAGGTTGTCACATTTGTGTGTGTGTATGCTTATGGAGGCCAGCAGTCGATGTCAGATATCTGCTCCAATCACTCTCCACCTTATTTTTTGATCCAGGGTATCTCTCTCTAAACCTGAAGCCTACCAGCTCAGCTAGAGCAGCTGGCTAGTGGGCTCTAGGATCCTCCCGTCTCCGCCTCCCCAGGGCTGGAATTGCAGGCGCACACTACCACACAGCTTTTTACATGTGCTGGATTTCTGAACTCAGGTCCCACACTGGTATGACAAGATCTTTACTGACTGAGCTATCTTCCTAAGACCCCTATCATCCCTTATTGGGGTCACCCATCCATAGTTTCTGTTTCTCTGTCTGCGATGAAGAAAGAGGGTACAGTGACCCCATGAGGGAGAGGAGGAGGATGGGAGTGGTGGGTGCCAAGTGCGGCGCCCAGGTATCCGGTACAATCACTTCTACATGTCACCACTGCGTGCTGTCTTGGGGCACTCCAGGCAGGCAGAAGTTACCCCAGTTCACACAAGAAAAAGGAGATTTTCAAGCGCTTCTGCCTGTATGTTTCTTGATAGGACATTTTAAGAGGTCATGAGGATTAAGCAGAATCTACCCAGAGGAACGTGTGACTGTTGGTGGAATTAGACGTTGTATTGTTGTCAGGTACCAAGGAGGGAGGTGGTCTTGATGAAAATCTAGGCTGTTGCAAGGGTCTGTGGGGGAGTCAAAAGACAAGAGGATAAATATCGGTAGCCACATAGCCTCTCCACTTACCTCGAAGTCCAGGAAGTTCCTTCCCTGTTCTTACCCCCAAAGGCAGCGTTTTATGCTGTTGACTTTATAATCAATGGAAGCTAATGGCATAGTAAACTTCTAGAAAGTCAGCCACCGTCTTGCTCTTGCCAGGGAGAGTAAAATTTTATGTTTTCCATAAATTCAAGATGAAAACAGCATTCAAAGTCTGTTCCCGAATCAGATCCCTCATTTTAATGGTGAGTTTGCAGCCCCGGCAGTTTTCAAGTGAAGATGGGTCCTGGCACCGGGAAGCTGTGTTGCCAGGGGGATTTGAGAGGAAATCCCCTGACTCCCGGCTCGCAACCGTCTTCCAAGGAAAGCACACGTACTCTCATAGAAGACAACGGACAGCACAGGCTCCAGCGCATTACTGCGTATTAGGAAGGGCACTTCGCTCAACTGAAGGGATAAAAGGGCATCACAATTTTGTTTTCAAATGTGTTTAAGAGCCTGTTATTAAAACGGAATTAAACTCAAGTCCCTGGGCTGTGTAGCTCTGTGACTACCGGGAGATAATCTTGGTAATGCGATTAGCTGGAGAAAGAGGGAGAGGAAGGCGAGGCAGCAAGCAGTCCAGGGGCTCTGCAGGGCCACTGAGTCACAGCCATTTCTAGACGAGGCTCAACAGAAAATGAGACAATGACCTCCGTTGGCAGATGACTATGTGCTGTGTAACGTGTACTTACATTTCTTCCTGTCTACCCAGCAAGGTGGATGCTATTGTATACACACTCACACACACACATGCATACTTCAATGCACACGACAAATTTGTTGGAAGAGTTTTGTTTACCAGCAGGTCCCACCTAGCAGTATCTAGCCCAGCAGTTGTCACTGATGTCTGAGGAGTGACCAGCAAGGGACTGTGAGTGACACTTGACTGTGGTTGTCATCTGTTACAGCACACTGTCCTCCAAACCAACAGCCACATCTGCAGGGAGCAGCTGTGCCTTCTTGCGAGAATCCCTCACACTGGGCTTCCTGAACATTGGCATTCATAGAGGGCTCACCTGAGAGTCTAGCTACTCCTCCCAGCCATTGGTATGCCGTTCTTTCTGCCCTAATTATGTATGTAAGGCCTCAAAGAGGCTTCAATATGTAGGCTGGGAAAGGAGGGAGTCCATCTGTGTGACTATGGGGAAGCCATCCTCTATGCCTGGCGAAGACCTTCCAGTGCCTCTGCTTTGGGATCAACCATGCTCCTTCAGGCAACCCCTTCACTCTTGCTCTGTAAGAAAGCCTGGTAAAGTTATCGGTTTCTCAGGACAAACTGTGGTGGAATTTTACTTTGGTTTGTTATTGGAGCCCCATCAAGCAAGCATGGACATTGTTTACAACTTCCCAGGGAAGGAATTCTTTGCAACATTCTTCCTGATCCTTCCCATTCATTTCAAGATTTATTTCTTTTCATTTTACGTGTATGAATGTTTGTCTACTTGTATGTACAGTACCATACTTGTGCTCCTGTGTGTGTGTGTGTGTGTGTGTGTGTGTGTGTGTGCATGCAGCACTGATGGAGGACAGAAGAGGGCATTGGATTCCCTGGAGCCAGAACTACAGACAGTTGTGAGCGGCCATGTGGGTGTGGAAACAAAACTCAGGAGTCCCTGGAAGAGCAGCAAATACCCTTAACATCTGAGCCATCTCTCCAGCCACCCCCCTCCCATACTACTACATGCAAAAAGCAGGACCATGGGACAGCAGGTCGGTGGCAGACACATCCTCCAGGACACCATGCTCCTGCCAGCAGTTCCCAAGTAGCTGATTAAGAGGGTTGAAAAGGGCCAGGTGTGTGGGGAACGTTGACTGTTCAAGCCTTGTGTGGAGCCGTCTCCAGAGTGGATCTCACAGAGTGGATGCTCTCACTTAGTTGTTGCAAAGAATCTACAAGAGAGAGGATGCTGTCCCCCTCACGTGTAGATGGGGAAACTGAGGCACTGGGAGGTGGAGTGAGTCTCAAGCCAGAGACAAGGGATGCTCTTCAATAGTACTGAGGCTGCCACCAGGCACAGCTGTTGGAGACATGTAGTTCCTCATGATCTCATCTGGGTTTCTCTTGCCCTCGCAGCTCACTCTAGCCACCCATTTCTCCCCAGACTCTCTCCAGAGGCTCTGTAGACCACCAGGCAGCTGAGCACTGCTCTGGTGAAGAGCAGAAGCTAAGTAAGTGGTCCTATCCCTTATAGGTCCTATAGTGACCTATAGTGATCAGCGTCACTCTCTGTGGCCCCACAACTTGACCTATAGTGATCAGCGTAGCTCTCTGTGGCCCCACGGCATTCCAGAGAGCCTCTGAATGGGGGGATGATCACATAGACACAGGAATGGGACTATTTGCTTGAGAGGGAGTTTGTCCAGTGGCCGCCTTTTCCTGTGACTGTGACTGATGCCCGTGCATCGGCCCGCCCACTGCACAGTCTTTCCATGCCATGCATTTGTTTGCCGTCAAAGGAGTGACGTTTGTTTATCGACTCTGCAGGAAGAACGAGTGGTGAGTAAGTTAGGCAACGGCTTCACTTCCCGTCAATATGAATCATTTAAATGCTATACATCTAGATTTGCAGTCAAGAAGCTTGATGTCTCAGGATTCAACCTCTGAGTGCTTCCGAGGGTGGGAACGGGGTGGGAGATGGGGGGATTGTGTTGTTGAAGGTGTTGGCTCTGGGCATCTGCCAGGCCTGAACAAAGTCAAAACCTCCCACAGCATCTGGAGAGGTAACCCTCTCTCCCCCAACAGAAGATGCAATTAGAAATAGCCATAGAGGTCAAGGAAATGGTCCAGATAGTAAAGCACGTGATGCTCAAGCATGAGGGCCTGGGTTCCATCCCCAGCACCCATTAATGAGGGTTGCATGGGCTGCAGTAACAAGCTACCATACAGCGAATGGCTTCAACAAGGGCCACCACTTCACTGTCAATTCTGCAAGGCACAAATGCAGAACCAAGGCTTCCCCAGAGGCATGCTTCCTCAGAAAGCCAATGGGGAGGAGCCTTCCTGCCTCATGCAACTTCTGGCCGCTGCTCATGCAATTTGGGTTACGAGTGTACCTCTCCCATCTCCGCCTCTGTTTGCACATGTTTTCTCCATGTGGTCACCTGTGTCTCTCTGGATCACTTAGGAGGGTACTAGTCATTGGAGTAAGGTCCTGGAAGACTTTATCTCAAGACTCTCCCCCCTCAAGATTCTTAATGATATTGACAAAGACTATTTGTCTTTGATTTTCCAAGAAAAGTCAAATCCTGAGATTCCAGGAGCACTGTTTATCCCTCTGTGGATATCTGCTGCATCCTCCAAGTATGATACCCCAGGACAGACACGGAAAGCCCTTTCAACCTCTTGAACTTGAACATTCTTTGGCCACCTCGGCACACTTGGTCACTTGCTCTTCTTGTGAGAGTGTGTATCATATCCATGTGTATGTGTTTATGTGTGCTCCTGTGTGCATACACGTGGAGATCATAGACTGATGTCAGATGTCAGGTGTCCTCCTCTCCCACTCTCCCATGCTCCACACTATTTTGTTTTGAGACAGGGTCTCTCTCTGAACCTGGAGCTCACCAACTGACAGGCTAGCTGATAGCCACCTGCCTCCACCACCCAAGCCTTAAGATTGCAAGCATAAGCCACCATGGCCAGCTTATTATTATATTGCTGCTGTTATTTATTATATCACTATTATTATTAATGACATGTGTGAGTATGGGCATGTGTGTGCCATGCCACACAAGTGGAGGCCAGAGGACAACTTTCTGGAGTCTGTTCTCTCTTCTACCTTTATGTTGATCCCAGGGATGAAATTCAGGTCACCAATCTTGTGTAGCAAGCATCTCTACTCACTGATCTATCTTCCTGGCCTTATGTCCAGCATTTTTTTTTAACATGGGTTCTAGGAATGGAACTCAGGTCCTCATGCTTGTACACCAAGTTCTTATATAACAGAGCCTTCTTTCCAGCCCTTCTTTAGCATTTCTTGAAGTCCCAGGATTTTAGAGTATCTGAATCAGTTCACTGGGGACAGTAGACGGCAAGTTTAGCCCATGCCCACTTTGTCCCTGGCATACCAAGCATGCAGAAGTCAAGGAAGTGGTGTCTTTAAAAGACACATTGGAGGCCGTGTCCTCCTTCAACCTGGTATCCTGGTTACACCTTCATAGGTCTGAGCTCATGCGAGACCCAGGGACATGGAGGACTGTGTCTTTTCCAGGCAGTCCCGCTGAGTTTTATCTGAACCAAATATCTGACTTTGTCTGCAGGCAAATTTCACTTCAGGTTGTAATTGTTCTGAGGTAAACAGAGCGGATAGGGTGGCATGGGAGCTGGATGGATGACTCCCACTGGGAACTGTCAAAGCACACTGTCCTTAAGTTGCTCTCAGTAACCATGGCTGCGGATGACCATGGTGTATGCAGATGAGCCCTCAGCAAAACAGAAAGCAAAGGGAAGGAGATGGGGGTTGATCCCAGTTCAAGATTAACACACATTCTACACAGGCCCTTAGTGATCAAATTGCTCCTCGAAACCAGACCAGAACAAAACACTGTCTACACTTCCCACCATTGAATCCAGCAACTCCATCTTCTTTAAAAAACGCCGTCCTTCAGGCTGAAGTCACAGGAATGTGCTCTGATGTGACCTGATTCTGTGAATAAAGTCCTTAGTCAACTAAAAGGGTGGAGGAGGAATCAAAGTCCCCTAGGGCCTCAGGAGCCATGTACATAATGTATTCTCTTATTAACAGAGCCATATGTAATAAAAAACATTCATGACTGCCCTGTTCACTCTGTCCTGTCTGTAAGAGCCTAGCATTCTGCAACAGAAGCTTCTGGAACATTCTGGTGACCATTCTGTGTCCTAACCATCCAGTTATTTTAGCTGTCCAACATGTGATAAGCCCCCCCCCCCCCAGCACCTCATTACCTCAGCGCCATGTGATGGGGTGAGGTTCCTTTACTCAGCATTTGAAATGAAGAAGTGAAGCCCCCCCCATATTACAGATGGAGAAACTGAGCCTCAAGTCCCAAAGGAAACTTCAAAGTCACTCAACCCTGAAGCCTCTTCCTCCAGACAAGCCAGTAGACTGCTTTCCCTCCTGCAGACTATGCGCGCTCCTCACTTCCTGTCTCATCTTTGTAAAGCAGGAAGCGTCTCCTCCTTTGCTCTCTCTGGCTATAATGATGCTTCTTCATTAAACATCTCTCTGTCGCTACCTCCTTGGACCAAGGTAAAGGTAGTTGACTCTGAGTAATTCCCACAGGAAATACCATCTTCCCTCCTTTAACATGATTCTCAGAGTTCTTATTCCTTTAAATCCTGGCAACAGAGCAGCTGTGTGCTGATGGCCCAACACTGGTAAGGCTGACCCGGGGAGTTGTCATCTGATATGTACATAAATGGGTCGGAAATTCTCTCCCAGAACAGTTTACGGAGTGGAAATTATACAAAGACCACAGAGACCCTCACACTCAGCGATTCATCATGACCGTAGACAAAGGGTAATTTTTTAAAGATTTAGTTTATTCATATAAACATCTTTTAACCCATTGCTGCCTAGCACTTCCTCCTCTTGCCTGGGAAGTTGTGACATCAGAGTGGGCACCAGTCTTTGTCTTTGGGATGACCAGCCCTGCCTAGCGCGTATCCACCATTCACTCTTCTCCAACATGGGAGCTCATTGTGCTCTTCCCCCAGGACAATTGGCTAGCAGCTTCAGCGTGTGTAGGATACATGTAACAGTCCACAATTCTGCAGATGTTTTGAATGGGCAACATGAGCTCAGCGGGTTGCCAATTGTCTCATGTGGCTTGGGTTTAAGGAGCAAGGGTTTGTTAAGAGCACTGCTAGTGAAATGAGAGAGGCAGGATTGCCCATATTTATCCTTAGGAGACCTGGGCTCAGTCAGCCCTGGGGAACAGCTGAGCTCAGATAGCTGCAAAGAGAACGCTGCTTCTGCCACCATAAGCCAGGTTCTGCAATCCTCCTGGACTGGTCCTTCACCAGGCTGCCTTGAGAAAAAATGGGATGGAGCAATTTATCACTCTCCTTTCCCCCTTCCTAGCAGAATCCAGGGCTTTTGAGGCTGAGGCAGGATCTTTGGCAAGGTCTGGAAACACTGGGTCATCATAACCTGGCAGCTGCCATGAGTTTCTAGTAAGAAGGGTCAGGGATTCAGGTGAACTTAGCTTGCATTCTTACAGTAAGGAGATGATATCCTATGGCAAGGACTGTCAGATTGTGTTCACAGGGTCCATGCTACAAAAATCTGCCCTAATCTGCAATAGACCTGAAGCTGTGACAATCTGCCCTTCACCATGGAGCCTTCTCCTAGTAGAAATCACTGGTTATGGTTTAGATGTAAAATACACCCCCAGCTCATGAGTTTCAATGATTGGCCGGCCCTGTTTAAGAGGGATATGGATCATTTAGGAGGTGAAGGGAGTGGGTCACTGAGGGTGGGGTATGTTATTGGTTATATCCTGACCTTAGTTTATGCCAAGCTCTCTCTGCTTCCCAATTCTCCAAGATGTCAGCATGTCACCCACCACCATGTCTTGCCTACTGTTTCCCCTCAAATCATGTGTCAGAATAAATCCTTTCTCCCTTAAGTAGCATGTGTCAGGCATTTGGTCACGGTGGTGTCGAAAGTATCCGATATACTGTTCTTGTATGCTTGTTTGGAAATAGTTCGCAATTCAGAAAATGCTGACTTTTCCAGAGTGCCTCCAATCTGTTAGTCTTCAGGGATGTCCTATGTAGAAAAAAAAATAATGGCTAATTACATGATTTAACCAGTATTTATTTTATATTTAATTGATTTGGCGGTGTTAATCCTTAACCCGCCACTATAAATGAATACACACAGACACTGGGTAGATCTTAACAAGCCTAGGCCTGGGTTGTACAATCCTAGCCCATCTAAGCTAGCTCATAACTCTATTACCCAAATATAACCCCATATAGACATACATCCCTTTGGACTATTATTCTCCACACTAAGCCAATGTTCCAGGCCACGTGGAAGGATCTTCTTTAATCTACCCCATGGCGTGTCTTTATTGTTTACTCCTGGCTTCTTCTCCCGCAACCTTCTGTTCCCAAGATGCTCTATCTCTCTCTAAAAGCTCCTAGTCCAGCCTACCTCTGTCTTTGCCCAATCTCCAGGCATCAGCATTTATTTAACCAATCAGAGTCAATTAAGTAACAGACAGCAAACAGGACCAATTAACATTTAAGAATGCTTAACACCATCTCATCAGTCCTACCTACAGCCAACAGGGCAGGTATATCCCAAGAGAACTATGAATGAGGTCTGACACATTTGTAGATGACAGCATCATATTATAAGGGTTGTGCACACCTGTGAGGTGACCTGGAAGTATATATATGTCTGCAAGAGATGACAGTAAACTTGAGCTATCTAGGTCTCCTCAAAGAGTGGCCATTTATAACAGTACCTCTCTCTGGACTTCCAGCACCTTGTTTGTTGGACTACAGGATGCTTCATTTAGCCATCAAAGGCTCTTCCTTTCTCTGTCCCTCTCTCACTCCACCCCCAAACACACTTCAAATGCCTTTGGCAAGAACTTAAATTCTCTAACCCAGTGGTTCTCAACCCATGGGTCACGACTCTTTGTGGGTTTCCATGTCAGATATCTTGCATAATGGATATTTACATACAATTCATAACTGTAATTTTGCTACTGTTATGAATTGTATGTAAATATCCATTATGCAAGATATCTGACATGGAAACCCACAAAGAGTCGTGACCCATGGGTTGAGAACCACTGCTAAGCACTGCAGGTCTCTTAGTTGAAGACAGTTCTCTAACTTAAAATTTAATGTTTCTAAAACCCTGAGAAGTTACCCTTCATCATATCATCTTCTCCCAGTGAGTAACATCTATTACAGATTGAATGTAAATGTCACCACAGGGTCAAGTGTTTATATACCAGGTCCCCAGTCTGTAGCACCAGCCACTGTTTTGAGAGACGGTGGAACCCTAAGAAGGTAGCATATGGCCATAGGAGGTGGATTACCTTAGTGCATGAGGTTTATCCGTTATAACATGGCCCCGGCTTGGGGACTGATTCTCTTGAAGCATCTGGAAGCTTTGTAGGCACAGATCATTAAACTCCACACTAGTTTCAGCTCCAAGAGGTCTGAGTTGGTGAAGTGAGTTGTGGCGAGTTGTATGTTTTTAGTTGTGTGTCTCTGGAGTGATGCATGTACCATGGTGTATCTATGAAGGTCAGAGGATAATTGGGGGGGGGGGGGAACTGTTCTCTCTTAGAACCCACTGAGTGTTGAACTTAAGGCATTGGTGGCAAATGCCTTAACCCACTGAGTCGCATCACTGACCCCTATCATTTGTATTTCTAATGGGTGTCCTGATTGTGCTCACACTAGTGGCCCGAGACTGCCCTGTGAGAGCCTCCTGGAGCTGGGACCCAAGGGTGGGAGTGTGTACAGTGCCCTCTGGTGACCTTGGTAAATATAAAGTTTGCTGCCATGGACTTACCCATTGGTATGGTAAGTACTGAGGCCTCACCCTTCTCCTGATGCCCCCTGTCTTTGGGTTTTATCCTTTCTTTCTAGCCCATGCTGCTAGCCAATGCATGTTCTGTTTGCGTGTCTTACATATGTTCTGTGTCCCACAGTTTTACTAGAATGTAAACTCCAGACTTTGGTTTGTTTGCATCATTTCCTCCATATTGGCAGTCCGAGGTTCTCAATCTGTGGGTCACGACCCCTTCGGGATTTGCATATCAGATAATATCCTGCATATCATATGTTTACATTATGATCCATAACAGTAGCAAAATTACTGTTTGAAGTAGCAATGAAAATAATGCTATGGTTGGAGTCACTGCAACATGAGGAACTGCATTAAAGGGTTGTAGCATTAGGAAGGCTGAGAACCACTGCCCTGGACAATGCTTAACATACATAAATTCTCAAAAGGGACTCATTAGATGGATCTACAGAGATTGCTGCTCTTGCAGACCACCCAGGTTCAGTTCCCAGCATCCACATGTCTGTACATTTGCCTGTTAACAATTGTTTGTAACTCTAGTCCCAGGAGATCCCACCTTCTCTTCTGGCCTCTGTGGACACCAGGCATGTACATGGTGCGCTAACACACATGCAGGCAAAACACTCAAACACATTAAATAAAATATATTTTCTAAGTTGTTAGATGAGGCCTGGAGAGATGGCTCATCAGGTAAAGTCCCCTGTTGTCACACATAATGACCTGAATTCTATCACTGGAAACCCCCTAATGGGCTACACTGTGGTAAGAGGAATGAAAACGCCACTTCTTAAATCGTCCTTCCCCTCCCCCACTTGCAAATGCATAGTGCAAACTTCCTTTGCACAAGCTTCTTACACACCTCACAGTGGCCACTGCTCATTTTTCTTTCCTGTCACCTATTCAAAGAAGGACAGTAGTTTTCTCTAATAGACAAGGGGCCTCTTTTTTTCCTTTGAGGACTATTCAAGTATCCTAATTTCGTGATAGCACAGAGAAAATTGAAAACGAAAATAAATGTCTACATCTCTTTTTTTAATTTGCTGCTTTTTCTTGTCCTATTCTTCCTCCACCTCATTTCCATCCAGAAAATTCTTGCCCTGTATTTTCTGAAAATTAGAAAATCAGACCCTTAATTTGCGTGTCTGCGAGTGGCAGTGAGGGAGCCGGGGAGCGCAGATTCCAAGCAGCCCTTTTAAAACATTCCATTCTGCCATTAGAGTGGGTCTTTCTTGCTCTCTTTGGAGAGGGGAATAATGAACTCTAATTATCACCCACCTTCCTTTCCTACAGAGCCTGGAAGAGTTGAGAAACCATCATCCTTGCCTAAGAACCAAGTTTTTATTTGGGGAGTCTTGAGCCCCCTCCCCAAGGTGGGGACCGTGTTGGCAGAATCTGTCTAACATGTATGAAACTGGATAGGTCAGGTCCTGGTCTCTGGTTGGCTGGGAACAGAAGCCTGTGCACTGTACAGCAAGTTATTTCTCCACAGTTTGCCTCTTGTATTCATTTTCCCTCTCCAATGTCCGCTGCCCAGTGCTCTGAGCCAAACTGTGATGTAGATGGGTTATTAGGGCAGGGACAGAAGGGGACACTCTTGAATGTGGTGTGGTCCAAACCCTCGCTTGAATGGGATTGCTCTTTAAGCTGTCTGGCTCTTTCTTGAACTCCAGGCCGAAGATGTGTACAATCAGTCATTTAAGATCCAGCCCAGAAGACATTTTAAGAGTTCCCCCAACACACACAACCCCCTGCGGTGCCTCGTGAGCCACTTCTCTGTATCCAGGTGCTTTGGAACAGATGGCGAGGCACTCTGGGAAGTTCAAGCAACAGAGAATTTGCCTGCCAAAGGCTGTTTATTGAGAACTTTTGTGATGTACATGAGGCACCCGAGGGAACCATACTGTGGTCCAGTGGGCAAGTGGTTTTGTGGAGACACCAGTGATGTTAACATTGCCTTAGAATGGATAGAATGACCAGACTCATTCACCAGATCTCTCCCAGTCCATCTCTCCCAGCCACAACCTTCTACCTTCTTGAAGAGACACCGTCTGCAACAGAGACCAGAGAAAGCCCTGTTTCTGATTGGGAAAGATGCATGCTTAAAGACCAAGAATTCTGGACATGTCCAGTGTTCAGCCTGACCATGAAGAATGACAGATGAGGGCTGGCGAGAGTCAGTCAAGTCTTTTCCCTCTCTACCTGCCTCCCCTATAAAACCCAGACTGTACCTGGTGATCTTGAAGGGATGTTCCTCCCCAGCAGCCTGATTTCAGGATCATGAAGGTGGGATGCCATCTTCCTACAGTCCATCATCGGCTTCTATTCAGAAAGCATCAAAACACCATGAGCCTACAGCTGGTTCTTCTGTGAAAGAAACCCAGACTCAGTGCAAACTGCCCTCTGGGGCATCGAGGGAGTGACAGATGATGACCTGAGTTTGGATCCCCAGCATCCACACAAAGATAAGGCATGGTGGCCTAGTTCTGTACCCCTAATGCTTGGGGAGCAGAGACAAGCAGATTCCTGGGGCTCCCTGACCAACTCCAGCCAAATCAGTGGACTCCAGGTTTGTTGAGAGATCCTGTCTCAAAAAAAGTATGATGAAAAGCAGCTAAAGAAGACAGCCAGTGTCTACCTGTCGCCCCTCCCTACCAGAGACACAGAATAGCAGATGCCCAACAGCTATGGAGGCTCTCCCTTGACACTCTGCATCACGAGGAGAGGGACTTTTGGAAAAGAAAAAGATAAAGAGAAGATAGAGGAAAGGGTTTATACTCTTCCTATTCCTGTCATGGACAGTAATGAGCTGAGCTGGGGGGTGGGTTTAAGCCCTGCTTCCGCTCTTGGGTCTGAATGTGAGTCCTACTGATGAGAGCCAAACCCCGTGAATTTGTGATCATGCTTACAAGCCCCTGCACAGTTCTCTGGATCTAAGCAATGCTTCCAAGCTGTCAAAATTGACCAGATCCCCCAGTGACTCACCCAGGAGACTAGCCTTGGGCCTCACTGGCTTGTAGAGTAGGAATGGAATTCAGGCATTCAGAGACGTGATGACAGGCTCCAAGGCACCCCAGAGACCATCCTCAGAGCTTGGTGATGACAAGTACTCATCCTGAATTTTGGGGAAGCTTCCCCTCGGTTCCCCCTGGGAAGGGTTGGAAATCAGCTTCTCAGTGACATCATACAGAGAGGAAGACACTTGCTGGCCCCAGAATTATCGAGGGGACCCCTGGGGAGATATGAGGAAGTAGCCAGCCAAGTTTGCAAGGTCTGCACCAGTTTCTCCATGAGCTGCTGACTGGTGACAAGAAACTCTGTAATGACTGAAAACTAAATGTCATGCAAGTGGAGCCAAGGACGGATCCTGGCTGAAAGAGGCCCGAGGCTCCTGATGCCTATGCCACCAGTTCATTATAGGATATATGTAGGTGGCTTGTCACAACAGTAGACTCTTTTTGGAGACTCAGGCTGGTGGGAGAGGGGGTATTTTGCCACTGTTGCTCTGATGAACATGGGCTGTGTGACTCTCGGTGGGTCACTTCCCCTTTCTGGCAGTCTGTCACCTACTCAAAGAGGGGCTGACTGACGGCAGAGCCAGTGGATCCCATTCACTCATCAAAAAAAAAAAAAAAAAAAAAAAAACTTAGCCAAACCTTCTCCTCTCTCTGCTTGACCCTCAGCAAGGCTCCAGGGTTGTCACAGTAAATGAGAGATGGGCACTGGCTTTGCCTTTTTGAGCTGTGTTAGCAAGTGATCCCACTGGCCTAAGGTCGCCACTGGGAAATAGATTCTGTTATTTCATGGACTATGCTGTGGGTGCCTGGCCCTTATCCTAGTCCTCTGACCCAAGTTTCTGGGGTGTTTTTTTTAACATTTTAAAAAGATTTATTTATTTTTATTCTATGTACATGAGTGGTTTGTCTGCATGCATGTATGTGTGCAGCATGCATGCAGTGTGGAGGCCAGAAGATGGCATCAGATCCCCTGGAACTGTAGTTGTAGATGGTTGGGAGCCTCCATGGGAATGCTGGGAACCAAACCCCAGTCCTCTGCAAGAACAACCAGTGCTCTTAACCACCAAACCACTTCTCTAGATGCTGGGCTGATAATCTTTAATGAACTAAAGTAATCCTGTTTTATTTCATTTTTTAAGTAATCCTATTTTAAAATGGCATCATTCATATGAAGTAAAACCAGGGTTCAACCAGAGGAGTTTCAACAAATTCATAAATAGATGTCATTCACACCTTTATCAAAGCATCAAGTATTTCCATCAGCCTTGAAAATTCCTTTGTTTCCCTCCTGGCCACCCAATCCCCTACCTCCACCCCTACCCCTCTAAGAGACTCACTGTCCTATAGTCTATCTCTGGGTTTCATTCGCCTCACTGGCAACTTCACACACATGAGTCCTATAGTGTCTGTGTCTCCCTATGAGGATACTTTGGCTCTACAAAATTGCTTTGAGACCTAGCTAAGGGGCTGTGTTCATGTTATAACCAAAGAGTATTAAACCATATGGATTGACCACAAGTTTTTTTATTCCTTCTGTGGTTGATGGACGTTTGGGCTGGTTCCAGTTGGGAGCCTGGCTGAATAAAAAGCTGCCTCAGACATGTGTGTGCATGTCTTATTGTGGGTACATTAGCCTTGCCCCTGAGTAAATAGCTAAGACCTCCTGGCTGGGTAGCCTGGGTAGCCCACTGTCACAAGTCCAGCGTTGGCATGTCAGAAGCCCTTAAGTGACCCACTCCCCATTGAGCATCTCCAGCCTCCAAATCCTGCCATCCCAGTGTAGCTCAAACATAGTGTTTGCTATTGTTATATTTGTTTATGCTATTAGAAAATATGCATAACAAAATTCACTACTATGGTACATGCCTATAATTCCAGCACTTAGGATTCAGAAGGAAGATTGCTACATAGTGAGAACATGTCACCAAAAAACAAGCTAAAGAGACTGGACAGGTGGCTCTGTGATTAAAAGCACTAGTTGCCCCAACAGAGGACCCTGGTTCAATTCCCAGCACCCACATAATGGCTCACAACCATTATTAGTAACTCCAGTCCTAGGAGATCCAAAGCCTCCTTCTGGCTTCCAAGGGCACAGGGCATATACATAGTATATATACAGACTTTGAAAGCAAAACATTCATATCCATAACATAAATTAAGCAATATTGAAAAATGAAAAGAAGTTTAAAAGCCAACAATAAGGTGACCTACCTTTACCCCATTCACGTATGTCATTCACAAGCACTATGCTGCATTCACTGTCACGGAACTGTCACCGCCACCCATTTCTCCTGTCTTCTCAAACTAAAGCTCTGCACTACCCCTTCCCCAGCACCCCCAGCAGCCACCACCCGACTCATCATCTCCATAAGTTCAGTGACTCTGGGTCCCTCCTGTATAAATGGACTTACCTGGGATTTTTATTTTGTAGTTTTGTATCCCTCTTACATAACACAGTGTAGAACTTCCCAGGCTCATCGAGATTCTAACAGAGGTCAGAATTCTTTTCCTTTTTTAGACTCAAAAGATATTCTACAACCTTTCTACACCATAATGTAGTGTTTTAATGGAGAAACAATTCATATCATGGAGGAAATGGGTTTTGTTTTGTTTTGTTTTTTTTAGAAATTCTACAATTATGCAGCCCTAAAACCATAAATTCTTTCTAATCCACCAGGATGTATTTGGCTGCGTTCATCCATAATATTCTAGCCCCAACATATTATGAAATGCAGAGGAGTGGACACAGGGTAGATTTCACTGGTCTTTAGAACAAAGATGAAGGAACAGGGGCTCAAGAGATGATTCAGCAGTAAAGAGTTCTTGCTGCTCTTCTAAATGGACCTGGGTTTAGTTCCCAGCACCCATGTCGGGCAACTCACAGGCTCTTATAACTCCACTTCTGGGAGATCCAATGATCTAGCTTCCTTGGGTACTTACATGGGTGGTGTACAGAGACAGAGAGAGAGAGAGAGAGAGAGAGAGAGAGAGAGAGAGAGAGAGAAACAAAAAATAAAACCTTTTAAAAGTAATGATAAAAATGTATGGTATACGGAATGTCAGACAACACCATCATCACCTTCACTCAATTCCTACCCCCTCATCCCCCTGAAACCCCCACAGTCATCTCCTACTTCTCTCATCCCCCACCCCCAGAGAACTGGTTTTCTGGCTAATTCCTTAGAAACTCTCTCTCTCTACCTCTGTCCACAGAGTTGTCTATCCCAGAGCCTGGGCAGCAGATCTCTTTGTTTATATTCCCCTTGGCTGTTTTAGAGTCCTGTCTGTCATCTCTGAAGCACTGTGGATTTCCTACCAGATATGAGAAGAACCCTCAGAATACGTGATGGGCTGAGAAATGTGAACTGAAAGCCATTTAGATGGGGCCCAGGGACCTTCCCAGGGGCTGAGAAATGCTGCATGTCTTCCTCAGAGGTGGGAGCAGCCCTGAGAGAAGCAGGCAGAGTTAATTGCCTGGGTGTCAAACTGCCCCAGAAGTGTAAGGAAATGAGAAAGGCCATAATTAAAACTCACTTGTTGGGATTTGACAGTCTTAGGTTGTCTCACAGAAGATGGGCAGGTCGGAGACACAGATTATATTAATAAGATGTGATCTGGGAGGCATGGTACAAAGTTTTCCACCCGTTCTCCACTTGGAGGTGCGTCTCAGCCCTTCTCTCTCAACTCATGATGCTATTAGGATTTCTTGGACCTTCCTAGTAGCACTCACAGTGTCTCTGGGCAGCCTTCTCTTGCTCATCTTAACTGTACTGCCCATTGGCAATTTTGAAGCATAGCGTGTACTCAGTAAATGTTTGTCTAATACATGCATGAAGAATGAAGGCCTCCTGTTTGCTACCTGTTCATTGATGTCACCAAGTTCCTTTATGACATACAGTGTCTCCTCTCCTCCTCAGCTGTTGGCGTACCAGCTGGTCCAGGGGACCTCAGGAAAGGCTCTAAGCTTAGAAAGCAACCTGCCTCCACTGTCAATCACAGCTGTGTGGGTATGGCTCCCCACTGCCCTGAGATCTCAGCCTCACAGGGGCAACTTTTGTTTACTCCCAAATTATTTGGATTCCCAGCCCACAGTTTAGGCCCAATACAATATAAAGACTAATCATAGACTGAGGGCTGGAGGGCTGGCTCAGTCAGTACAGTGCTTCCCATGCCAGCATTAGGACCTGAGTTCTGTCTCCCAGGACTCCTGTAAAACAGACAAACAACAACAAAGTAAAACAGCCTCATAGATTAGGTATGTTGTGTGCTTGTAACCCCAGGACGAATTCCCAGGGATCCAAAATCTTCTTCTAGCTCCTGAGGTCTCCTTCTCTGTGGACAGAGGGAGAGAGAGAGAGTTTCTAAGGAATTAGCCAGAAAACCAGTTCTCTGGGGGTGGGGGATGAGAGAAGTAGGAGATGACTGTGGGGGTTTCAGGGGGATGAGGGGGTAGGAACTGAGTGAAGGTGATGATGGTGTAAATATGCATACATCCAGACACACGCGCACACACACGCACGCGCACACACACGCACGCACACGCACACGCACACACACGCACACGCGCACGCACGCGCGCACACACGCACACACGCGCACATGCACACGCACACACACACACGCACATGCACACGCACACGCACACACACGCACGCACACGTACACGCACATGTACACACACGCACGCACACACACACACAGGCGCACGCACACACACATGCACGCACGCACACACACACACACACACACACACACACACACACATGCACACACACACACCTTTTAAAAACAATAAGGTAAACAAAGATCAAGGAAAACTCCCAACATTGACCTCCGGCCTCCACATATGCTCACACACCCAAAATGCACACCGACTGAAGATTGATATTCGAGTGGCAATTCCTCCTTCCTCACCCACTTGGGTATATGACGAGAGTTGAACTACAATGCCCCGTCTGCTCTGCTTTGTTCTGAAATAGAATCCACAAGCCTGTCTTGGAACTCTCCTAAGCCAGTGTATTACTCCTAGAACAAGCTGAGCACTAGCCCTGGGCCACAGTCCTGTGAGTTTCTCTTTGAATCTTTGCAATGCCCCATTGATGTACTTTGATTTCTTGTTCCATTCTTTTAAGGGACACGGGAAACAAGAGGAAAACTAGCCTCAGGATAGTGGTACCATAGGCCTGCCCCTTGGAGTCAGTGTGGGAAACTTGGTTGGGTAACTTCAGGCTTGTGCAGGTTGAATGTAACCTCAGCTCTGCCTCTCCCATCAGCCCTTTCCTTGGGGGAATCTGTTCTACCACTGAACACCATGTTTCCCATCTACAAAATGGGAGAAATGGCATCTTCTAGAAATTGATGCTAGAATTCGTTTTTTATTTGTTAGTTTTGTGATATTGTGCTGTTTGAGATGAACCAACTTGTACATAGGAAAGATTTGGGAGTACTGACAGTTACAAAGATTCCAGCCGTCATCAGCCCAGTTGCTGTTGGCCAACTGCTGTCACCTGTGGCAACACAGGGCATTGTGTGGGTGCACATAGCAAAGGAAGCCTGTTCACTTCATTGTAGCCAGGAAGCAAAGAGAGAGAGGAGAGAAGGTCACAATATCCTCTCTAAAGGTGAAGTGACCTCACTTCATCCCTCTTGGTCCCACCACCTCCTAGTACCCACCGCCACAATTTGGAAACCATGCCTTCAGCATGTAGACCTTCAGGGAACATTCCAGATCTAATCAGTTAGCAAATTACCACAGACTGAGTGACCTCAGACCATGTAAAGTGTTTCTCTTGTGGTTCTGGAGGCCAGAAGACTATGATAAGTAAGTCATTTGAGGCCATAATCAACATATTAGAAAGCTGGCTCCTTCTAAGTCCACTAGACAAGTATTTTCTTTTCCCTTTATGGCTTCTAGAGGCTGCCAGATAGTTTGGCTTATGGCCCTCTTTCCTATCTTCCAAGCCAGTGGTCTAGCACCTTTTCTCTCTGGCTGTGTCTTCGTTGTCACATGTCCACCTCTATGACCTTTTCTGAATCCCTCTTGCCAAGACCCTTGTGTGTCTACTGAGACACCAATCCTATCTTCAGATCTTCAATCTCCTGTGCTATGTCCCTAGAGCAGTGCACGTTACAATATCCCTAGGTTTGGGAGATCTGTATGAGGACATCTCTGGAGACTCCCTTCAGTCTATCACAGATGGGATTGTCTATACAGTGACTACCATGTAACTAAAGTGCCATGTTATCCTTCATTGTAGTAGTCAATATTAATTATTGGTAATTGATATATATATAGTTATTAGGGTGGTGTAGTTAAACCTTAACCCATCACTTATAAATGAACACACACAGACACCTGTTGGATCTTAGTAAGCCTTAAGCCTGAGACTCTGCAATCTTAAACCTCTAAGCTAACCTTCTACTTCCCCAGATAAAACTCAAAGATATTTACATATGTTCCATGGGCTGTTTCTTTCCACCCCGCCATGCCAGTGTTCCAGGCCACGTGGAGTTGTGATCTACCTAACCTAACATGGCATATGTCTTTCTTTCTCCTCCTCCTTCTCCATCTCCTCTTCTCTCTGCCTTCTTTCCTCCCAAGCCCACGAACCTTCTTCCCACCTACCTCTCCCTGACCACTCACAGGCTTGAACATTTTATTAAAGCCAATCAGAGAAATGGGTTAAAAGGCAGGATAACACGGCGTCACTTGGTATATGTGCATATGGGCTCGTGCAGCAAAGAAGACAGTAAGCAGACCTCGGGAAGCAAACCAGTCAACATTCAGAATACACCGCAGATCACCCCATCAGTGCATCCTCCATCCCCACAGTGAAATATGCATCGGAGGCTCTCTCATTTTGTTTCCCTTGAAAGTAAACCAAGTCAAGGATTTTAGAGCGTGTGATTGATCTGATTAATGCCTGACACCAGCAGGGCTCTGAGAGGGTGAGACCAGAAATGGGAAACAAACCAGAGGAATTGTTTCTAAGTCAAATACTACTTGGAAAGGTAGAACTTAGCCCCACTGGGAAAACTGTAGGAACCTGTATAGCACGCACCTGGGTTACCATCCCTGGCACTGAGAAAACTGGGACATCTGTAGGCCACTTCCCATCACTCGCTGGAGTGGGGACTTCCTGGGAGTATGACTCTTGTCTCAGAACACTCCCTGATAGTAATCTCCACCTGTTCCAGCAATGTCCTTAGCTAAGGGTCAATTACAATTACACACCCCCAGCCTGTATGTTACTCAGACTGTGACACCATAAAACTAAGGTGAAGTTAAGGTCATTCAATGAAATTAAAAGGAAGACTTAGCTTCACTTAACTGACTTCCAAAAAGACACACAAAAAGGGGATAGCCAGGAGAAAGAGTGGCATCCTTCTAGAAGAGGTAGCTTCATGTAGAGACACCCAAGCTGGGAATCATGGCTGATGGATGTGTGTGTGTGTGTGTGTGTGTGTGTGTGTGTGTGTGTGTGTATACATGCATTCAATGGCCATAACTCCAGGAATTATGATTCCCATTTTGGGGGGTCATTGCCTAATAAACTGAGGTGCAGAGAATTTCAGGGAATCCCCAGCATCCCACAGTTAGCAGAGGACAAACGTGGGTGTCAAATCTCTCTGCTCCTTTCACTCTGCGTGCCCTCCATCCAGCCCTGCCACTCTCAGGTGCCTCCTGGAATTGCTGACACTGGTGCCATCTCACTGCTGGATGGGATTTGATGAGGTGGGTGTTGTCTCTAGGTTCCCTCTGGAGTCCTGTTGCTAGAGGGGGAGGGAAAGCCTTCAGAGTGACATCACTTATTAGCCAAGCTCTTGCCTGCCCTGGACAGGTGGCTTTCTCCTTCCATTCTGTATGCAACTCCCTACAGAGACCACTAGGGAAAGAACTCACCCCAGGAGTACTGGCTGGGAGAGTACTAGATACCCATCAGGAGACCAGGAGGGGAAGGCAGGGGAGGGACAGATGATGTACTGCTCTTAGGAGACTGTCCTCACTCTACCTTGAATGGACCACTTGTCAATTTACACTGCAATTTCCAGCATTTACAATACTAGCCTTCCTTACTTCTGCTGAGGTGGGATTTTGGTGTGTGTTCTTTCATTTGAGACTAGGTCTCAAATATCCTGACACAGACAAGGATGACCTTGAACTCCTGAATGTCTCTACTTCCCACGTGCTGGGATTCCTGGCATGCACCACCACACCCTGTTCATACAACACTGGGAGATTGAACCCAGGGCTTCAAGCAGGCTAAGCAAGCTTTACCATCTGAGCCACATCACTGGCCCATTCACTGCCATCTCTAAAGGAAATCTTTGTTGGGTGGCAGACTAATTCCCTCAACACCAATATGGTGTTGAGGGAATTAGTCTGGAGAGGGAGCATGGACCAAGCTCACAGTATGTTTGTTCTGTGCCTGGGGGCATCAAGCTAAATCGCCACCCTTTGCAGGACACAGATAAGTCAAAAGGCAGGTGGTGGGTGCTGGGAGAGCGGTGTGTATAGAACTGTAGGATCTCAAGGGTGGGAGCTTCTCCGTTTGGGTGTGGAGTTGAAGTGCAGCAAAGAAGGTACATTGGAGAAGTGATGGGTGGAGTGAAAAGGCTAACACTGCACATTGGGAAGAGAAGCTGAAAGGTATACAAGAAGCATCCTTGACAGCAGGAAGCAAGAATCAAGTACGCATTAGAAAACCTTACGGTAGCCCTAGAGGAGAAAGTGTGGTTAAAGATACAGACAAATTCTACCCAGTGGAGCCCTTGCATCTTGCTAGAAATTTGGGACTTCACATCAGAAGTCAGTCTTCACTGAACGTCCTTGCTTTCTCCAGTGTGAAAATTGGGTACGACTGAAGGGGAGACTCGGGTGATTTACCTATGCAACAATACCATGTTTGAGGAACTTTCTCTGCATTTCCTTGGGGCTGAAGTTGTAAAGCAAATGCCGCTTTGGTTTTAATGATGCAAACCCCAAAGGCAGGGGCTGTTCTCTTCATTTGCACTGTATGCACTGTGTGAGCTGTGGCCCCGTGCCTGCAAATTGAGCTGGGGCTCTGTGGTACCTCCTGCATAAGATGGAAGGGCCTTGGTGGCCTGCCACTCAAACTAGAGAAACACAAATTCCCAGCATGCTATTCTGCTGCTGCTTTCATCATTGATGTTGGAAAATACCACTTCTGGTCTAGTTCTGTCACCAGACAGAGAGGAGGGAAATTCCCCTATTGGCAATCTCTTGCTGTTCTGTATCCCTCCTCTCTGTTGTTCCTGCCTTCATACCCAGGCTCTGAGCAGGGCCCTATATAAATGGGCTCATGGATATGCTGTCATTTGCCAAATCATGTTCTTGTTAGCCAGGATATGGCAAGAGCTCTGCTTGGGTCCGGGTCCAGCTTTGTGACCACAAGTTCTTTTCTTCACTGGGCCAGTTTCTTCACTGATTAAGGGAGATGTTCAGGGATGGAGAGATGCTTCAGCAGTAAAGAGTGCCTACTGTATCCTCAGAGAACCAAAGCTTACCTTCCAGCATCAGGCATCCCGTTACCTCTTGTGACTCCAGTTCCAGGAGATGCAGCGCCCTCTTGTGGCCTCTTCAGACACCTGCACTCATGTGCACATACCTACACACACATACACACACACACACACACACACACACACACACACACTAAAAACAATAAAATCTTTGAAAAGAAAGAAAAGAAAAGATTTTGAGTTAACATAGATTGTCAAGGTCTTTTCAAGGATACATCTGTCCTGGTGACCCCTGTGTCCTCAGGGCCACATGGAGAGCAGGCTCTAGGCATGTAAATGGTAGAATGAACCGTGGAGCACCAAAATAACTTTGACGGTGTTTGAGCCAGGGCCAATACCAAAACACTTAAGAAAAAACCTCTCCCCTTCAATGTTTAGTAATAGAAATCAATATGAATGAAAATAACTAGAATATGGTCTAGGCAAGCATAAGACACAAGTAAGTACAATGTTCTGAGCTGGCAGCTGGGGAGAGCCTGATCAGAATTCCTTGATTCCGTTTCTTCTTCATGAAGGAATTATAGCAAAAGACTGCTCGACAGAATTACCTCCAGTCATCAGCTCACACACACTAAGGCTGTGCCAAAGGAACCGATTGTTAAGCATCTTGTCTCCCAGTTCACGCATGCGCTTACTTGTTATTCTGTTTGCAAAGGAAGATGCCAAAAATACACATACATACTCCCCCTCACTGCGGAGACTACACATTTGGGCATGATAAGTTTCTTTAACAATAACAAAAAAAAAAAATGCCAGTAACAGCTGATGGGTGTGAAAACGTGTTGGGGCTTAGATATGTTTCCTGAAACTCCTGCAGGCCTGCTCAGGACCCAGCCATGTAATGCCAGGGTGAGTCTCTCCGCCTGGTCCCAGCCCCAGCACAGGGATTCTGGTGTGTGTCTGAGGCATAGAAACACCTTGGCAAATGTTTTTACCTCACAGGGCATTGTGTTCAAAGGGCTTGGGGTTTGCCTGAGGCTGACAGATGAAATCAGAAAGCAGAACCTGGTTGACTGTCACTCCTCAGAAAAACTTCCACCATTGCTGAAGATCAGGAATTATTTCTTCATTGAAAACCTAAAGTGTTCAAGAGGAGATGAGGACAAGTGAGGAGCCTCCTGGCTTTCCAGAGTTTGGGGTGTCTGCCACCCATGCAGAGCTTCCCCAGAGGCAGAGAGACACGCTGAAGGGGCTGATAGATTAATATAAGTTAGATTTAGTGAATATATAGGTTTCTGATACAGTCTTTTAATTCGGGGCATGAAGATCAACTTTGCTGTGAGCAATTAGCTTATCAGCTTATGGATGAAGTCAGGTGAAATGAGGGGAGTCTCTTTGGACTGAAAAACAAGGTTGAAGCCAGGTGAAAGAAGGAAAGACTTTATGACCTGGCATTGCTTTCAACTGATAAGTGGGCAGAGCCCAACTTAAGCTGAAGCAGGTGGAACAAGGAGTGATCCTATTTAAGGACAAGTGGATGACGCCAGAGGGGCGCGTGCGTGCTAAGGGCCCCCGATATGAGAGAGCTCCGAGAGTCCTGCTGGAGAAAGTTCTGGTAGACCAATGGCCAGATCTCCCTGAGGCAGAAGGAAGCTGGTGAGCAGAGAAAGCCTCGGCAAGACAGCAAAAGGCCAAGGACTAAACCCTGTGGCTCAGCTTTTGCCTAGAGGGGTTTGACCTGTCCGAACAGTGGCCTGAACGGAACTGTGGCCAGCTTTAAAGACTGAGGCAGAACGGCAGAGTTGCTGATATGAAGGAAATAAGTTGGCCTACAGACGGCTGAGGTCTCCCAGAGAGAAGAAAGCCTCAAGCCTTATTTAAAGTGAGACTTCGATAGCAAATTTACCCTGACGAACCTGCGTCTGAGAGATCCAGAAAAAGGACTGCTAAGTGCGTTAAAGAGTCTACCCCCGAGACTGGTTTCTTGACGACTGAGGACCTGCCCCAGAGACTGTATCATTCTAAAAGGGTATGAAAGTAGTTGTTATGATTATCAATAGGTTTAGTGGATAGGTTAAAGGGGTTGTAGGAATTTATAGGATTAATAGTTAAGAAATTGCTGGTGTTTGTTATAAGTGAATTTAGTAATAAATAAGTGTTAAATAATAATTTAAAAGCTCGGTTTCAACACGCTTTCTTCTTCTCAAGGGTCCGCTTGGACCCTGAGCAGGGATGCGCCAAATCTTCCATTCCCTGTGCTCAGCTTGTCCTAAATGAGACACTCAGACAATAGGGAGGGGTGCAACCATTAAGACCAGTTGGGGCAGAACATGTTATATACCAAGCTTGATACCTTTGTCACTGAGGGAAGGAATAATCATTTTAGGGGGTCATTCTCCTCCCATGAAATGTCTATGTGCTGTGGGGTCTCCTGCTTCCCTCTGGGAAGTGAATTCATTGAGTCCCTTCCAAGTCTAATGGGATTCCTGGTCGCTGTTGCCTCTACAATCAGATAAATGTTCAGGCTCTACCAAGAAATGAAAACAGGTGGGCTACTTCATCTTTAGGCTTGTCACACAGCCCTCCTCGTGAATTATGCATCCATGGGGCTACTGGCTTCTTTCATGTCTTCTAGTCTTGAGTGCTAGTACTAGACACTGCCCTATAAAAACATATATTATGCAGTCCCACATAACAGTGAAACTGAGACAGCCTGTTGGATATTTTTACTGGGGATCCTCAGATTTAAAGAGGCCACTAAACCAAAGTAGATATCAGAGAGTGTGAAGATCGACTTCATTTATGTATTCACACTGAAGACCAGCCTGGGAACTCTCCGCAGCCAGCCGGATATGGCAGGTTGTGACAAACCCCTCCTTGTCACCAAGATCATTGGTGGCTCAAATGACTGATTTGGCATGTCAGCAGCTCTCTTCAGGTTCTCTTAAGTCACTGAGAGAAGGGTTGTAATTCAACATTGGCCAAAGACAACAGAAATAAAGGAAATGAACAGGACACCCCTATACAACACATCAGGATACTTTATTCAGACCACTGTTGCCCTACTGCAGTCCAGCCCCCTAATAACTGCCTCTCCTAGAACATTGCATTGAAGAAGGCCAACTCCAGAGATTTCCCTAGGGCTTATCTCGGTTTTGGGGTAATTAATTACACTGTGCCCACACAAGGTGCACATCCTGATTTGCAAAGATATCAGAATAGCGGGCTATCGTTCCTTACCCTGGACCACTATTGCTCTTTCTACTCCTGTAGAGTCGTTCGCTGGAGAAGGCCACTTAGAAAACAAATGTGAATTTGAATAGCTAATATTGAATTTACATTTCCATCTCAGGTGTATAGGGATAATGATGCACCAATTAAAGGCAAATATGTAATTTTGAGTCATGACTAGGGATTGCTCCTAGGAGCGAGTGCTGACTTAGATGTTTAACTGAATGTTAAATTTTTCTAGAGCCTTGGGGGCTTCTTTTTTTTTTTTTTTTTTTTTGGACTATCAATGAATGGCTTGGTACTTTCAAATCTCCAGTAGGGGGAATAGAGATGTTTTGGGAAGATGCATCACTTCATTCACTGTGACCACAATGTGTCAATAAAACAAGCCAAGCAAGACTCAGGAGTTCAAACACAGTGATCCCATCTGTGTGTATACACAGTGACACACATGCAATCATACACCCATGTGCCGTGTGTATGTACCAAAATGACCCGGGAAGAGGCAATGTCAGTTCTGCAGAGGCAGGTGGTACCTGGCCCAGCTTTTACCTGGGTGCTGGGAACCCAAACTCACGTCCTCGTGTGTGTGCAGTGAGCACTTTACCAGAGAGCCCCCTCCTCCCTGAAGAACAGAGCAGGTTTGTGGGTGAGCTTGCCTGTACCAGAGTCTAACCAGCACCCATAACAGTGTTTAGATCTTTGTTTATACACTGTACCCCATCACCTGACCTTTGGCCTTTAATCTTCCCTCTAAGTCTGGTGAAGGAAGAGAGAGAGGGGACGATTGTAGGCCCTTCAGACAATGCTGTACTCGAGTCTGCAGCTGTCCCTTTATTCTCAGAGGTTCCTTCTTTTTCTTGGCCATTTGGAGGCAAGTCCATAAGTACCTTTCAGAGAAGGGACCAACTTATTTCTTTCCACATTTGTGTGTAGTGGAACTTACCCTCTGCGCACTCAGTTCCATCCCCACTGAACAGGTCACACTGGAGAATTGTCCTGACATGCTGAGGGTCCCCAAGAGCCCACCTGGCTGCATTGACAAGGGTCTGCATTGTGTGGAAGGAACCTTTACATATGGCTAAGCAGGACTTTACCTGGTGCAGTAGGCTAGGCAGAGAGGCACATCAATCCATATGACATTCCCTTCGTGAAGCACTGTATTCTGATCCCATCAAGCTCTGGAGCTAGTGTTTACAGGACTCACTCTGAAAACAGGACCTATATGGAGCTGAAGTCGCTCAGTGTGGCTGGCCTTTGGGCCTTTGCGACATCAGTTGGCTCTGGCCTGCTCAGCTTCATCCTTACAAGATAAATTGTGTAGCCCCCGCCTGCCTCTGTTGCCTATCTGTCACCAGCTGAGCCAGAGCTCAGTGGGCCTGGTGCCCTTTAGTTAGAATGTTGAGAGAAAGAAAGAGAGCAGACTACACCTGGAAAATAGAAAAGAAAGAGAGAGGGAGGTGGTCAAGTCTGCTGAAGAATCAAGAATTCCTAGCATCACAGTTTCCAGCCCTTCCTTTTCCCATTTGTATCTCCTGGGCTGAACCAACTCACTCATTCATTTATTTGCTCTTCAGACATATAGTACACAGCTCCCAAGTGCTCCATGATGGATGTCACACTCACAAGAAAGAACATGGCAGAGGAAATTCTTCCCTGCTCACCAGACCATCTAGGGATAGGTCAGCCTTGGCCAGAGGGAGGTTGGGAAGTGCCACAGCAAGGAAAGTTGAACTAAATGCCCTGTGCTTTGAAGCCTGACTCTGCAATTGTAGACTGTGTGGCTTGTGAGAGAGTCATACCTGAATGTCTTTCTAGAACCTTCTACCACAATGATCCCATTCTATAGTTTTGTACTTCATTGGACAACCAACTGAGCAGTGTGATTTGACCTCCACACACACCATCATTCAGATGTTAGAAGATGTTAAGCCCTAAGTCTGTGTCAGAGTGGTCCCGAGGATGGCTCCAACTGCCCTTGTGAGATCTAGGAGGTCTTCTCACTGTGCTGTTTCAAGCTTGAACACGGACTGAACCCATCACTTGTGGAGTGTCAGGAAGAAGCTAGTCCCAGACAAACTGGGCCCTGCCCTGGAGTTATTACAGAAGAGGGATGGAGGAGGCCAGGGAGACACAGTTCAATGGGCAACATCATTTGCTAGCCTGACAAGATGAAGTCAGATCCCTGGAACCCTCAGAAAAAGTATCTGTATTTCTAGCATTCTTCCAGTGACATGGGAGGTGGGGACAAGCGAGCCACCCAGAAGCCCCAGGTCCTGCTAGCCTACAGTGGGCAGAGAGAGTAGGAGAAACAAAGAGACCACCTCACCTCAACAAAGTGGAAGGTAAGAACCACCAAGTCCTAAGGTTGTGCTACTGAGTGGCACATGTGCATCAAGGCAACACAAACACACAGACACACATGTCATACATATAAAAAAAATAAGAGGAAGAAGTGGGGAGAAGACAGAGAATGTGGTCCCCAAGGCTTAACAATGTCCCATCCTTTCCCAGCTCCTGCCCCACACTGAGCCACTTCCCCTCATACACTGCAGCTCTGAGGGCTGCTGTTTTTCTCCCTCCCCCCACCCCGCCACTGTAGCCAGCAAAGCTTGATTGATACAGGATGCATGATCCTGAACATCTGTATGCAAATCCTGCATGTTTTGGTGAAGACTGCAAAAACCTGCCAAGAGATGCATTCATACACACAGCACCGTTGATGCAATAACCACAGCTCTCATCTTAAAGGGAATAAGAAATAGTTTATTCTGGACCCATCTTGAGTGATCGTGGTCCAGGACGGTGGATTTAGGGTACCCCAAATTCCATGTTCCAACATGAAAACAGTTCCATGAAGTTTTATAGCTTTACAGAACAAAACAAAAAAAAAGTCATAAATCAAGGCAAGTTTAAAATACTTTGGTAGGTACATCAGAGAGGTGGGTACAGCGAGCTGGGAGAAGCTTTCCTATAGGTCTGAGATGTTATTTGATGACATTCTTAGCTTTGGGGTTGGTGGAAGCTAGTGGTCTATTAAGTTAATAGATTCCAAAAGTTTTTTTATCTATTAGTCACAGAATATTAGTTATGACATAGAGGTGGGCAAGTCATGGTTTTTCAGGAGGTGAAAGTTAGCCCAAGATAAGGTAACTCACTTCCAGACTTACACCATCCAATCCTCTACACCACTACAATCTTAGTCAGTCTTTGCAGACACAGCTTCTTTCCAAGAATTCTCATTCACAACATGTTATATGTAATTCAGTTTCCCTTTAGCTGATAAGTTAATTTTGCATGTGTTATTCTTAAATCACTACTCCTACTGAGAAATCCCCCTGCTGTGTGACCCTGAGACCCTGAAGGGGTCCAGAAACCATTGTCTCTTCTTCCTCCTAGACTAGCTTCTGAATACTGCCATTCTTCTTACCCCTGAGCTTCCCCGGGGAGGTCAGGTCTGGTGCCAGGGGAGGTAGAGAGCAAAGTAGTGTTCACTCCAGAGCTGTCAACCCTGCAGGGAGTCAGAAGACCAAATCCCAAAGTAGCTAGAGACCAACTAAAGGCAAGCCCTCCAGGACAGGGGACAGCCTGTGCCACTGGGGAGAGAAAAGTGGGGGCTGTAAATAGTTAATGCCCATGGGTGCAAAGGTGAGGCAGGGGGTAGTCTGATGGAGCCAAGTTATGGAAGGCCAATTTATGTCATCTAAGAACAAGGGAGGACCCTGCTCTACAATAAATGTCTGTCAGAGAAACAGGACCAAAAGGCTGAAGACTGATGCTGGAATGTATGGAGAGAAAATGGGAACTGTCCAGGTAGTCACTGGTTTGTCGTTTCTTAGTATTGGAAGCTGCAGGCCCTGCACTTCCTATATAATCAGATATATTTATCCTTCTCAGCTCTCTGAGGTGGTTGAAGAATAGACAGCTTGAGTCTCATAGCTAAATTTTGAGTTGTTTAGGAATCAAGAGGGCGTTCTAGATCTAAGAAGATGGTTATAATAGTGATGCAAGTTAGTATGAAAGCTGAGTCAGTTATAGAACTTTAAACTCATGGAGATGGTTAGAAGGTAGAAGGTTAAAGTCAGGGGCCAAATATGTATGAACTGGACATTGGGAAGGTATACTGAGCCATTTAACTCTCATAAATGTGGCATATTTATTTCTGTTGTTTTGTATAGTATTTACTGTTATAAGAGAAGGAACCATTTGTTGGACTGAAAGGGGAAGCTGTTGGGGGGAAGAGGGTGGAAGGGTGGGACAGGAAGGGGGAATAGGGAAGGGTTTGTGACTGAGATGTAACTTGAAGAAAAAAAAATAAAATACTTATATAAAAAAAAAAAGAACAAGGGAGGAAAGATGCCAGAAGAGGAGGTGGGTGGGTGGGGAATTAAGGCAATGTGGTAGGTTTCCCATTTCCAGGGGCAGCTTAGCTATTTACAGCAGAAGCATTGTCACACAGCTTTTACTGTCACTTTGACACAGCCTGGAGCCACCTGAGAAGGGACTCTTAATGAAGACATTGCCCAAATCAGATTGGCCTGTGGGCATTTCCCTGAGGGGTTGTCTTGACTGTCAGTCGGTGTGGGAGGGCCCAGACCACTGTGAGAGGTGCCATTCCCTGGGCAGGTGGTCCTGGGCTGTACAAGAAAAATAGCTGAGCTTGAGCCTGGGAGGAAGCCAGCCAGCATGGCTCCTCCTTCCATGGTTTCTGCTTCGGTTCCTGCATTGACTTCCTTCAACAATGGGATATGACCTGTAAGATAAAATAAACCCTTTCCCCACTGTGTTGTTGTAGTTGGATAGTTTTATCACAGTGACAGCATGAAAGTGAACAAGCATGTACCCTTGATCAGAGGTTCTGCCAAACTTCTGGGAGGTTTAATAAAGTCTAGGTGGCTGAGCATTATTCCAAAACACACGCATCATTCCAGAACCACATGCATTTATTCCAGAACACGTGCATCATTCTGGAACACATGCATCATTCCAGAGCACATGCATCATTCCAGAACACATGCATGCTCTCGCTCTCTTGTTCCCACTCCCCACCTCCACTCTGGCTCTCTCACTATTAGTTTTCCTTGTTGAGAATACAACAACACTTCTTTCCCTAGTGGTGAAGCTCCTCCTCCCAGAGCACACTATTGCAAGGAAAGGGAGATAAAAAGGTCCCATTAGTGATGTTCCCTGCTTCTTTGCTAAAATACCATGCCAAAAGCAACTTAAGGGGTGGTTCACAGTTCCAAGTTGTAGTCCATCATGGCAGTTCGTAAGGACAGGAGCTTGAGGAAGCTGGTCACATTGTATCCATAATCAAGAAGCAGAAAGCAGACCAGGAAGATGGCTCAGTGTGTAAAGGCCCTTGCTCCCAAGCCTGATGGCCTGAGTCTGCTCCCCAGGATCCACACTCTGGAAAGACAGAGCTGATCCCTGCAAATTGTCTTCTGACCTCTATGAATGTTCCATGACAGAGCTCATTCACACATCAACTAATTAATTTTTAAATAATTAATCTACATAATGTAAGAATTTCACAAGTAAAGCACACAATGATGAATGCTGATGCTCAGCTCACTCTCTCCTTTTTACTCAGTCCTGGATCCCACCCTATGACCGGGTGCCACCTCCATTTAGTGTGGGTCTCCGCACTTCAGTTGACCTACTCTAGACAGCCCCACGCAGGCATGCCTAGAGGTCCCTTTCCTGGGGGACTCTAGAGCATATCAAGATGACAGTCACTATGAGTCATCACAAAAAGTATCTGAAGAGCCCAGCCTCCCTGTCTGGAGTATGGGGCAGGGTGGGCCAAACCTTGGCCAGGTTCCACAGGCTCGCCAACATCTCTGTATCACTGATACTCTACCAAAGACGGCTCTGCCTCTCCAGTAGGTGCTGGGCTTCTCTCTCTACCCACAGAGCACGTTCAAGTGGCCAGCTACAACATCAGGGCCTTCTACATACACCTTGTAAAGATTTCCCTGGAATATATTAATTTCAACCTCGAAAACCCACTTGCCATTGTGGAGGAAGTGTGTTGCTGGTGAAAGGAAGTGGAGAGGTATTTAAAGTGCCCTAGGGTTGGATAACTGGTGTCTCTGCTTTTTGCTGTCATCTGTGTACCCAGACATCTACTGAGACATCCATCATCCCACTGGGATGTCATTTGCAAGAGAAATGGCTAGAGTCAACCATGGGCTGGATGGCTTGCTTCATAGAGACTGTCCTATGGTATGGAATTATGGCCCTGCCCACATGGGGCTTCAGCAAGCCAATCTCCCAGAACCTACCTCAAAACCCTATTGTCTCCATCAGGTCATCTTATATCCCCCTTTAATTGTTCTTTATCCCTGGGAAACCCTGGTAGAAGAGCTATGAGCACTTAGCACACAGTATCCCATAATAGGCTCCTCTATGTGTGTCCACCTCTGCCACAAAGATATCACCTTTAGGGGGTCGGCAAGGGGGATGGGCACCAATTTTATTTTCATCCCTGTTCTCAGGACCCAGAGTGAAGAAGGTAAATGGGTGAGTAAGGTTCACAGATTTAGAGTGTAAAGGGCAGGACTGGTAAGACTAGAACACTTGCCAGGCAAACAGGAAGCCTTAGTTCTGCCTCTAGAATGCATGTTTTAAGAAAGTAAGCATGGTAGTGCATGCTTGTGGTTTTTTCCTATTTTTTTTTCATTGAAAATAATTTTCTCATATAATATATCCTAATTATGGTTTTTCCTCCCTCTACTCATCCAAGATCCTCCCTACCTCCCCTCCCACCTGGATCCATCCTTTTCCTGTCTCTCATTAGAAAATAAACAGGCTTCTAAGGGATAGTAATGAAATATAATAAGACAAAACAAAACAAAACATTGGAGTAAGACAAACCAAAGAAGGAAAAGAGGCCAAGAAAAGACACAAGAAACAAACACAGATGCAGAAACCCATTCTTACGCACACTCAGGAATCCCATAAAAACACAAAACTGGAAGCCATAACATATATGCAAAAGACATGTAGATGACAAAAAAAGACAAAATTTTAAAAAAGAAAGAAAAGCCCCTACATGATAGTGTGAGACAAGGAGCCCCCAAAGATGTCATTGCATTCATTTTCTGTTGGCCATCCACTGATAGGCATGCAGCCTACCCTTACGAATAGTTTGTTTCCCCAGTGAGACTACCTTGGAGAAAAGGTTTTTTGGTTTTCTTTTTCATTTGCAAGTGGTTATCAATTGGAGATACCCTCTTGGTTAGGGATGGGTGCATGTGTTCTCTTCTTTCAGCCTTAGGGTCCCATCTGACGCAGACCCATGCAGACTCTGTGCATGCTGCCTTATCTCTGTGAGTTCACATGTGTACCTGTCCTGTTGTGTCTAGAAGGCCTTATTTCCTTGATGTCCTCTATCCTCCGCCTACTTTTACATTCTTTCCACCTCTCTTCCTGCAGGTGTCTGGGATCTCTAGTCCCTGGTTCTTGGCTACCCAAACAGTGTTGGGCATGCTTTGCCTTTCATAGAATGGGCTTTAAGTCAAATCAGGTGTTGGTTACTCCCACAGGTTCTGTGCCACCATTGCCCTACCATATTTTGCAGACAGGACAGATTATAGGTCAAAGGTTTTGTGGTTGTGTTGGAGTCCACAATTCTCTTTCAGTAGTCTGTAGGGTACCTTCCTGCACCAAAGAAACCAGAATGCATGGGGTGAAGGCTCCATGTAGGCACCAGCTTGAATTCCCTATGTTCAGTGAGTTATGTGGGTACTGTCCTTGGCAATGGGGCCCTGCTGCCAGTTTCCAAAGAGCAACCCTTTGCCTTAGCAACACCTGGGTTGTTTGGGAATTTTCATGGCACCCCCTTGGCCCACAACTGAAACAAATGCAATGTAATCCCACCACTGGAAGCCTTACCTGGCTTCAAGAGATAGCTCATTGAGACTCCATGGCCTTGTTACTAGGAGTCCTCATTAAGATCACCTTCATACATTCTAAAAGTTTCCACTGCACTAGGTTTCCATACCATCTCCCAAATGCCCCCAATTCCAACCATCTCTCCCCACACTCTCTCCCCTCACCCCATCTCCCCTTCTACCTGACCCCCAGCTCATGTCCCCATTTGCCTCCAGTCCACCTATAAAATCTATTCTATTGCCCTCCCAGGGAGGAGTGTATTAACTCTTCTTTGAAAGTCTGGTAGAATTGGGGGGGGGAGACGAATGGCTGCTTCTATTTCACTCACACACATACATAAACACACATATTTTTAAAAATGCAAAGGCATCCATACATGTAGCCCCACAGTCAGCAAATCCCAGACCAAACAGTAAGTAGCAGACAAGTCTTGTCCATGCCTCTCCCAACTTCCTATAAAACAGGTAGGCCTGAGAACATTTGGATTGTCTAGGAAGAAGGAAACAAGAACTTTGTAAGTACAATGTTGAGAGCTATAGAGCCTGAACCTCACTTCCTGCTTGAGTTCCCTGCATTGAAGACTGGATTCTCCCAGGGAAGAATGCCTACCCCCCCATAATTAATTAGAAGCTCAAAGGAAAGAGTCCATTGTCACCCCAAGATCAGATCAGCTAATGTTCAGTGAGCAGCATGCTAGCCACGTAATGGGCTGGGGTACAGGACCAGTGGAAGAGGCAGGTGATTGCTCCGAAGAGCCTGCAGGGGAAGGTATATACCACCAGATATTACTAACAAATACATGCATGTCTGTGGGTTGGAAAAGCAGGCACTGGTACCCAGTGTGATGAGAGTCAAGAGCACCTAAAAGGCCAGACAGAGCCAACAACTCCCCAGGAGATAAAAACAGAATGCAGACTTTGTGGAGTTTGCCAATGACCATGGGGTAAATGCCTCTTGTATACCTGATTTCCATCCACTGGCCTGATGTACTTGGAAGAGAGATTCCCCATTGGGTCTAGTGAGCTATGTAAGTCACAAGAGGGAGCATTGATAAGAGAGTGTGCAGTCCAGGCAGAGGAGAATAACAAGTGCAAAGGCCCTGGGGTAAGAATAATGTGCTTACAGATCAGAAGGAATGGAAGTGTGTCCTGTCACTGCAAGTAAGGTATAGAGAGGCTTATGCTTGAGAGAGACTGGATCACATGGCTATAGAAGTCTTTGAAAAGTCTAAGCAGCAAAGCCCACATGCTAGGGAGGTGTGGCCAGATGACTCTCTGGAGAAACGTATGCTTGCCCCAGGTATTCTAGAAATTTTAACTCAGTGTGTAAAATAGAGACTGCTGAACATGGTGGCACACACTTTCAATCCCAGCACTCGGGAGGCAGAGACAGGTGAGTTCAAGGTCAGCCTGGTCTACATAGTGAGTTCTAGGCTAGCCAGGGCTACATAAGTGAGACCCTATCTAAAATGATAAACAGACTGTGCTCACTGCCTTAGTTCATTTGCCATTTCATCTCCCAGTGTCTGAGGTGGGCGTATGTTTACTAAACAAGAGAATGGAATGTTTCAGCTAGAAAAAAAAATATTGTAATGTCAAGTGTGTCCGCCGCCTACCCATCCTCTGCTTCAAAATGTCACTGGGACAAAGTTGAGCACATGGACCTGGTTCTCCTCTAAAGAAGCAAAGTGTGGCTTTCCAGAGGCAACTAGAACCCAGCAAGCTCTGGCCAATGGTGTGTGGCCTCTTACATCCAGCCTGTGCTGGTTCCTGCAGTCCTCATCACTGGGCTGGGATGGACCTGTGAAGTTCCTGGATGGTAGCAAGGAAATAGTCCCTCTAGGATCTGGAGGCAGCAGGTCCAAAACCAGTGTGGGATGGGCCTTCTTGGACACTTCTTGGTCCTCATTACAGATCTCTATGGGAACTTCAGCGGGATCAGGAGACCACACATTATGTGAGTTGGCTTCCAGGGAAGGTCTTATCCACCTGCCTCAAGGAGAAGATGTTATTAAAGCTAATTATTTATTTGATTTTTCAAAAGTTGTACCCTCAGTCTCTTGCCAGAGGACTTGGCATATACCCAAAACAGGCACTTTTGGCATAATTTCTAAAACACAGCCCAGCACCCTGTAGCCAGCCCTCTCCAGGAAAACCCCATTGGACTTCAGATCCATCCCATGTATTTGTGAACCCCAGTTCCTCCTCTGAAAAGTCAGAAGGCACAGAGAAGTGACAGGATCCATACCGGCTAGGAAGCCACTGGCGACCTAGACCCTAAGTGATAACCTGCCAGGCCACCCTCGGGAACAGAACTAAACTTCCAAGTCCTCCAGGCTAGGGCATGCAGCTGTCACCTCCTACACTTTCTTCAGGGATGACATCTCCAAGAACCAGACCTAGACGTATTTTCTGTGTACTCTACTCAGTTGACTCTGCTCCCTTATCCCCCGACTTGTGTTTCTGGAGGTGTCCTAATTTCAATCCTTTGCTGTGATAGAATACCACAATAAAAAGCAGCTTAAGGTAGAAAGGGTTTAATTTCAGCTCCCAGTTTCAGGTTATAGAACGTCACTTCAGGGAAGTCAGGGTGTCAGGCAGTTGAAAGTTAATCACGTCATGTCCACAGTCAAGAGTAGAGAAATAAAGACATGCATGCTTGTATTTAACCTGATTTTTCCACTCTTATATATTCCAGGATCCCAAGCCTAGGGAATGGTGCCCCCATGGTAGCCTGGGTCTTCCCACATTAGTAAGCATAGTCAAGACAATCCTTCACAGACATCGCCATAGGCCAACCTGAGGTAGACAATCCTTCACAGACATCGCCATAGGCCAACCTGAGGTAGACAGTCCTTCACAGACATCGCCATAGGCCAACCTGAGGTAGACAATCCTTCACAGACATCCCCATAGGCCAACCTGAGGTAGACAATCCTTCACAGACATCGCCATAGGCCAACCTGAGGTAGACAATCCTTCACAGACATCGCCATAGGCCAACCTGAGGTAGACAATCCCTCATTGAAACTTTCTTCCCAGGCAATTCTAGGTTGTGGCAAGTTCACAATCAAAAACAACCATCATAGGAAGAGACCTGCAGAAGTGTTTCACCTGGGTTTACCACTGGGGAGTCCTACACGGCAGGACTCAGAGGGAGAAAGAGAGTAAGCTCAGGGTACTAGCACTATTGGCTTCTCCCTGCTGCCCACCCCTCCTTCAAGGTAGCCTTCTGGGAAGGCCGTATCTTCATATAGGTAGACCCAGTAGGCAGTTACAATCATATAGCACAGCATTGGTGTGGTATATATACTGGGTATATATACATAACTAGGACTATATGACCCCTATAGTCCCTACATCCATAAGGCGGGCTACCACCATGAGATGCCAGAGGTGGGTGGTGTAATGAATGATCATTCATCTTCTCAGTTCTAGAGACTGAAGTCCAAGCTCAAGGTGCCAGCAGGGCCCACTCTCTCATTGGCTTGCGGATGAGCTACCATTATGTCATTCCCTCCTAGACAGCCTTCTGCGCCCCTTCATCCCTCTTGTCTTCCTTCCACATGGACACCAGTTAGATTGGATTAGAGCCCTACCCAAATGACCTCATTTTAACTTAATCCTCTCTTAGAAGACCTTTATCTCAAAATCCTGTTATATTCTGAGGCTTGGAACTTTGAGACATGAATTAGAGGGAGGAAGCGATGCTGTTCAGTCTGCGGCGGGTCCCCCACCCCATTCTTTACTAAGTACTTGATCCTAAAGTGAATAGGCCATCTGTTTCTGCTGACTGGCTGAACAAGGAAACGCTAGGTTTGTCTCTCTTGTTTGGAGTCACACTAACCCTCCCCTGACAGCCAGGAATTAGAGGGGGAAAAAAAGTATATAATCCAGCTGAATTGTCTAAAGATCTATCCAATCAATCCTTGATTAAGTGAAACCCTCACCATAATGTGTTTGGTCCCACAATCTTCCTAGCTCCAAGACTGAGAAGCCATGGGTGGGTCCAAAGCCCACCTCCCTTCCTCGAGGCCCCAACAGTGTGTGCAAGAACCTGGGACAGGCACTGTCAGATACTTCTCAGTGAGGAGGAGGAGGTATTTTGGCTCCCACTGAGGATACTAACCCTGAAGGATGTGTCAGGGGTAGGGAGATAGGAATACAGATCCACACAGCCACTCTCACTAGTCTCAGGAATTCTGCTAGACTTCTAGGGTCCTCAACTCAGACAAAACCAGGCTTCCATGCTGAAAAGAAGTTCAGTATTGGCTTGTATGTGGTAAAGAAGGATTGGAAAATTTTGTTAGACATTTTGTTTTGAGATTTGTTTTATTTTTATGGGTACATGTGTCTCTGTGTACGGGTATGTGCATGTGAGTCTCAATACCTGTGGAAGCCAGAAGAGGGCGTGGGATCCCTTGGAAATGGAGCTACTGGCAGTTGTAGCTACCTGATATAGGAGCCAAAGGTCCTCTTGAAGGGCAACAAGCACTCTTGGCTGCTGAGCCATCTCTCCAGCACTAAAGATATTTTAATATGGACTTAAACATGAGGATTAAGAGACAAAGAGGTGCTCAAAAGAACGTGAGACATACCCAAGCATGGGCCTCCCAAGGGAGAATAGAAAGAAAGATGTACCCAAGTGTGAATTCTCAAGGTGGAGGAGCAGCAAATGATTGCCTTGGCCTTAGCTATATATACTGTGCTGTGGTTCCCATGTCACATCTCAGGCAGTTGCTATGAAACCTTTTTTGCCTACTCTTTCTCTCTTGATAAAAGAGACATGTTATGGGGGTGACTCTGGAAAGGCCCAGTAGAGTTATAATCTGGTGGAGGAAAACCAGGAGCCACTAAGATTGCACAAGGGGTTCACATATGGCCTTTCCCACGGGATTTCTGGTGAGAGTCCTAGAAATTACAGGTTTGTGACTGAAATGGAAGTTGTTAGCTGTGCTGGGATCCTTATTCTGCAGCTGACTAAGGCTTTAGCCAGATTCCAGAGGCAAGAGCTTCTTTCCTACTTCTCATGACCCCAAGATTTTCTGAGCCTTTCTGTCCTTGGAAGGGATTGTGGTCAGGGGGTAAAAGGGACAATGGGTACTTAGCTTTGAAAGGTTATATGTACATCAGATTGAAAGGTTATATGTACATCAGAGGACAGAGGAGATTTCCACTCTCACCTCAGCACCTGCTTCAGGTCAGATGGTGCCAACACAAGCTTGGATCCTGACACTGTCAATACCATATCCACGGTTCTCTCCTCAAAGGGAATGAGAGAGTCTATCCTGGAACTAACTATGAGTGACTGTGGTCTGGGAACATAGATCCAGGTTTCCCTTAATACCATGTCCCAACAAGGTGGCAGTTCCATGAAGCCCTTATAGCAAGAGAACAAAGAAAACCATAAATCAAAATAGTTTTACAAATTCTGTAGTGGAAACATCAGACAAGTAGGTTAAAAGCAAAATCAGGAAATCTCTGCTGTAGACATCAGATGAGTAACAGTTTGTACTTTCCAAAAGGATTTACCAATAGTCACAAGGATGTTAAGTCACACACAGAAGTGGGCAACAAACAGCTATTCAGAGGACTAACGCTAACCCCAGATCAGCCTTAGATCCCAACCTGCAGCATCCCAGCTCTCCACATTCCATCAGCCTTGCAAAATATTTAAGATAGGCATAGCTCTTTCTGGGGAATTTAGTTTACATCATTTTCTCAGGTGTGGAAAGCCAGTGAGCGCCCCATCCTGGAGACCATACCAGGCTGGGATCTCCTCCCCTAGCTATCAGCTCCACAGATTTAGCAGATCTCTACTCTAGAATTTTCAAATCTGTTTGATAATAGAATGGTTTGTCCTCTGAAACCTTTATTGCCATTTGTCCCGCAAGCGGAACTCTCCCAGTTACACTATACTGTCACTAATGAGTCTAAGGGTGTCTTTTGAATTCTAGGATTCTCTGCTGCTGTGGTGGCTGCCATGAAAACTCAAACTAGAGTTCCAAGCCCCACTCCCACCCCACTCTCCTGTATTTGTGTGTCATGTAAATTGAATCACACTTCCATATGTTTCTAGCTTGTTTCTGGTGTCATCAGCATTCTGAAGAGTCACTTGGAGTCTATAGAGGCTGTATATGTCCCTGGGTTTTGTTCCTCATCTTCATCTCTAAGTAAATACAAGGCATCCAACATTTTTGCAAATGCCATGTTGCATGTTCTATGCCAGGCACTGGGTTTCAGTAAAAACAAAGCCCAGAGTCCTCCTTCATGGAGCTTGAGGTGTGAACCACCCTGCCAAGGGCTCTTGGAATTTGAATGGATGATGAAGGTGATCCCAAGACTCCACAAGTCTCATAATGAACAGCCCATGCCTGTCTATCTAAGAAGGCTTGAGTTTGGGGCTCCCTCTTTCCCAACTGCTAACAGGTTAGAGAAACATAAGTTCTCTGTTTGAAGCCTCTTTAGCGCCCCCCCCCCCCCCCCCCATGAACCTGGCTGTGTCTTCCCATACATGAAGACATCCTTTGCTCAGCCAGAGGGCCTCAAACCTGCACAGATACCTACAATATAATTAGAATCAGGAGTTTGGCTCTTGCTGCTCCAGCAGAGAGAGATGGGAGATAATTCAAGGGAGTAAGCCATGTTCTGCTTTGCTGTCTATCCTGCCGCCTCAGAGCGTGATCGTGGCTAAGGAGCTGGCTTAAGTCCTACCCTCCTGGGTACCTGTGAACCTCATCAAAACACAAAAACCCTTTCTTTCTTCAATTACCACAGAGAAGACATTAACATGGTGTTTGGCCACCAGCGTGGCCTCTTCCTTAGCCTGCCAAGGCTGTTTTTGTTTGGGGCCCAGGAGATGGCTCAGTGGGCAAGGGCGCTCACTGTGCTGACCTGAGACCTGAGTGTGATTCCAGAACCCACAGTGGAAAGAGAGAACAGGCTCTTGACTTCCACAAGTATACCATGGCAACCACATACCCATGAATCCCCCCCACTTCCCTCTCCCACACATAAACACACAAACACAATAGTGATAAATAAAAGGATTCTATTTTGCTTGTTTCTGTTTCATTTGAAACCGGACTTCACTGGGTACCCCCAGGATACCCTTGAACTCACTATGTAGCCCAGGCTAGCTACCTCAGCCTCTTGAATATAGATGGCCTATATATATATATATGGACCATCACGCCAGGTTGTAGTGGGCATGTCACTTAGTGGTAAAACATTCTTCTAGCAAATAAGAGGCTCTAGATTTCACCCCCAGCACCAAATAAACATGTAAGGAAACTATGTTGAGGTAACTTCAGCGGGATTGTTCCTCAGCTTCGGTAGGGTAGGAGGTATAATTCCATTTTTCATTGCTGCAACAAAACATCTGATGAAAAGCAACAGCAGGGGAAAAGGATGTATTCGGGCTCACAGTCTGAGGAGACAGAGTCCATCCTGGCGGGGAGGTATGGCTGCAGGAGCAGCTTGTTGCCATGGCAGTAAGAATTAGAGGCTGCTTGCTCAGAACTCCACAGTCAGGAAGCAGAAAACAGAATATGGGTATGCCACTAGCTTCCTCCATTCTTATCAGACCAGGGCCCCCAGTCCATGGAATTATGCCACCCACATTTAGGGCGTGCCTTCACCCCTGCTCGGTTAATCTCTCTAACCCTCCCAGACACACCCAAAGTGTGTCTCACTAACATTTTAGACATTTCTTAATCTAATGGAGATGACAACTAAATTTGCCAGCCCAGGCAGGAGCACGTAAAGATATTTTTAAATTTCCGGCCAGTGGAGGCCAGAGGGAGCTCAGAAGGCTCTATGCTCACAAGATGACCCCAGCTTGTGATTTTCAGTAGCTGCATCCAGCCCACAGATGTTCATTGTCACACGGTCTCTCCTCCCTCAGTTGGCAAAACACCTGCTGGGCTCTGAGCCCTAGAGAGGCCCACATGGCAAGGAACTGGGGATGGCCTCTGGCCGACAGGCAGCTGAGTGAGCATGGAAGCTGATCAACCTCACCACAGTCTTGGAATGACAGCAGCCTCAGCTGGCACCTCGCAGCCTGTGAGAGACCCTAAAGCACAGAACTTTGTGGACCGCAAAGTTTGCCACCTGATTTGTGAAACACAGAATCTGTGAGATATTCAGCATTGCTTTAAGCTCTGTCTCTGAAGGGACTTGCTACACTGCCCCAGATACTGCCTACAGGGGACAATCAGGCTGAAGAGGGCATGTGTCGGAGATAAGAAGGCCCATGGGAGTGCAATCTGGTTCTTGACTTTGTGTTGCTACAACTTAATATCACAGTCTGGGTGTGATCGTTAGTGTTACGTGACAGAATCTAGATCATTAGTGTTAGCCACAATCTGGAATCACCTAGAAGATAGGCCTCTGGGTGTGCCTATAGGAGACCATCTTGAATGCGGAAAACCTGCCCACTGTGGGTGGCATCATTCCCTGGCTGGAATCCATGATCCTAGACACAAGGAAAGGAAGGTGAGCATCAATGTTTATTCATTACTCTCTGCTTCTCAGTTGTGGATGTAATTTGACAAGCTTCCCACCAAATGGACTGTGTCCTTGAACCACAAGCTAAAAATCAACCGTTTTCCCCCCCCTTTAAGTTGCTTTTGTTGGAGTGTTTTTATCACAGTAAAAGGAAAAGAAACTTAGATGCTGGATTGGCTACAAAGGACAATAATGCATTGGGGGTTCCTGACACCAGAGGCTGGAAATGAAAGCTCCTGGTTCTGATACCTGCCAAGGGCCTTTGTAACAAATCATCTGTGACAAAAGGTGACAGGTCAGGTAAGGCTCTTCTTTCTCAAGGCCCCTCTGCTGCCATCACAGTGTGAATCCAGTGTGAGGACAGAGCTCTGCTGACTCCATCACCAAAGGTTCACTTGTTCAACACAGACATGGTGGGAACTACATTGTCACCACCTGGAGGGAACATACAAACCATGGAGAAACATGGGGGTAGACTACAGGGAACCCTCAGGAGGAGGGGACAAAGGGCCCAGGTTCTGGGTGCCAGCCGAAACTTGTAGAATCAAACACTCAAACAGGAGTCGCATGTGGTACCACACACCTGAAATCCCAGCACTTGAGAGGTAGAGAGAGGAGGAGTTCAAGGTCATCCTGAGGCTGCACAAGACCCTGTCTCAAAAGGGTCGACCTAGACTCCAGGCCACTGAGCTGCTAGACAAGTGGAGAAGATGGGACACTTTCTGGAAACCAAGAGCAGGGTGGTGCTGGAGTCCTGCCTGTTTCACTGGAGGGCAAGCAGGGCATTAGGGCTTTTGTAATATTTTGAGTCTCCACACTGGAAGCTGCATGCTGCATTTCACTAACGGTCACTCCACGGTCTCAATGGCCCAGCACCTACTAGTTGCTGAATAATCTACTTCACTCAGGGAACTGAAGTTGGGCCTCTGCAAGGCAGGAAGCACTGAGAGTCAAACATTGGTGGCAGACACAGCCCAGACATGAGCAGGCTAGAGCATTCCCCAGAGTGACCCACAGCTAAATTAACCCGGGGCAGCTACAGAGTTAGTACTTAGTCCCTGGCCCACCTCTTCCTTGCTCCCTCTCATGATGCAGTGTGGAGCCCTGGGAGTACTAGATATGGTGCAGTTATAACGTTCCAATAGATAAATAGTCTTAAGTTGGTTGTCGTGTGTGTGTGTGTGTGTGTGTGTGTGTGTGTGTGTGTGTGTGTGTG
>CAJQZJ010033670.1:453686-499122 GCA_907164525.1 Lophiomys imhausi | reverse complement strand
TGTGTGTGTGTGTGTGTGTGTGTGTGTGTGTGTGTGTGTGTGTGTGTCTGTGGGTCTGTGTGTGTGTGGGTGTGGATCCCAGTGGTCAACCTCGGGCACTAATCCTTGGGATGTGTGCATCTTGATTTTTGAGACAGGGTCTCTCACTGGGACCTGGGACTTACAGATCCAACCAGGTTGACTGGTCAGTGAACACAGAAGTCTATCTGTCTCTGCTTCCCCAGAATTGGGATTAAATGCTATGTTACCTTACCATACTTTTTTGTCTCACTTTTTATTTTATGTGTATGAGTGTTTTACATATGTGTATGTCTGTACAACTTGTAAGTGCCTGGTATCTGAGAAGGCCAGAAGAGAACATCAGATCTCCTGGAACCAGAGTTAGATGGTTGTGAGCCGCCATGTGTCTATCGGGAATCAAACTCAGGTCCTATTAAAGAGCAGCAAGGACTCTTAACTGCTGAGCCACCTCTCCAGTCCTATACCTGGCTTTTTAACATAGTTCCTGGTGATCAAGCTCAGTTTCCCCTGCCTGAGTGGTCAGCATTTTATTAACTGAGCCAACTCCCCAGTCCCTCCAGCTGGAATTTTATGCAGTCATTCCAAATTAAGAGACCTTTGTGGTTCTTGTGCTCTGAACGTGAAATATCAGCCAACACCCCGTGTTTCTGAACATTTTGTGCCAAGTTGATGGTGCTGTTTGGGGAGATCATGGACTCTAGGAGTGGCACCTTGCTAGAAGAAGTTTGCCCCTGGGGGTGGGCTTTGAGTTTTTATAGCCTGGATCCACTTCCTTTTACTTTTTTCTGCTTCCCATGTGTGGATGATAATGTGACCAGCCAGCACCCTGCTCCTGCAGTCATGCCTTCCCAGCCTGTTCCCACCTTTGGGACTGTGAGCTACAATAAACCCTTTATCCCCTAAGTTGCTTTTTGTGAGGGTGATCCTTCACAGCTACAGAAGAACCAAGACAGTGGTAGAAGATCCATCAGGGTTTCTCTATGAAGTCCTGCAACTAAGCCCCTATGTTGACAGCTTGGTCCTGCCTGGAGGACCCACCATTGTTGGGTGACTAGACCCTGAGAACTCTGCCCTGGATTCACTCTTTGATGGTTCATGAGATGGCATTACTGGGAAGTGAGGACTAATTAGAGGAGGTACGTCACTTGGGGGGTGGCCTGGAAGGACATACTTTTCTCTAGGCCCTTCCTGTCTTTCTTTCTGCTCCCTGGTTGTGGTAATGTGTGCAACCTTCCTGCTGCATGGCCTCTACCATGATTTTTCTGCTCTACATAGCCCAGAAGCCACAGAGCCAGCTGACCCTGACTGGAAACCTCTGAACTGTGAGCCACAGTAAATCTCTGCTCCCTGAAGTGGTTCCCCTTGGGTGTTTGAAACATGGCTAACATGTCAGTGTATAACCCTTAGTAAGTGGGTATCATGGCCTGTTTTGGGTAGCCAGTTTAACCATGCTGATTGTCGGCTGAGCATGCTCAGTACTGGTGCTTCATACCTCTCTCATCCTCCATTAACTTAGCCTGGGCCTGTCATCATGGCAGCAAAAGCAGAAAGAATGTCATCATTCAAGGCCTCTTCAAATCTCTGCTTCTTTGTGTTGATTGTCATCCCAGCATGTCCTTGACCAAGGCCAGTCACATGACCAAGTCTGAGTTGAAGGATTGGAGCCATCTTACAATCATCCCTGGTACACAGACAGACCTGTTCTATCAGGTCTGTGACAGCCCGACATTCCTGTGCCATCACCGTCACTCACAGAGTTGGCCCTGTGCCTACTTACCTTGCACCCATTCAGTGACCTTCACACATGCAGAAGTCAGAGGACAGTTTGTGGCTATCAGTTCTCCCTTTACACTGAGTGGGTCCTAGGGATTGAACTCAGGTTAAGCCACAAGGGCCTTTACCCACTGATCCATCTCACCAACTACCTCTCTCTTCCTTTCCTATCCATTCTGCCCTCTGGCTTGACTGATGATATAAATCCTGGATCTATTCTGTCCCATCTGGTTACCCTCATAGCAATTCCATTTTGTCCCCTCCATTTACTAAAACCTGAACATAGATGCCAGTGCGCCCTCTGCTCCCATACATTATGATGGGCTGGTCCCTTCTCAGGTCTGTCCAGTCATGCTGCCTTCAGAGCAGGTGGAGAGCTGTTAGACCCTTATTCTCAGTTAGTTGAGTAACCAGAGGGCCATGTGAAATGTCTCACTGAAAGTGTTGAGGGAACGGTACTCGAGGAGGTCAAAAGCAAACTATTCCTAAGTGTCTGGGGTGTTGACACAGCCTACTGGTCTACCTTGAACCTCTGGGCATGGAGGGCAGCATAATGAAGGGGTACAGCTGCTTCAGGGTCCAGGTGGGGAATGTTTGTGGAAATAGAGGTGCCTGGTCTTCAGGTAATTTCTAGCCTTTCTGCAGGGAAGAGAGAGCTGTGGGTATGTGGGTGAAAAGAGCCTTGTAGTTTTGAAACTTGCTTTGGTAGAATTGGGAATGTGATGCCCTGCCCTCCAGAGACACACTGAGGAGTGACAAGGGCAGAAGTGCCTGGGCTCTGATGTGAGCTTCCTTTTTTTATTCCCAAGTTATGAATGCATAAACTGAAGAACAGAGAAGCTCATTCAGCAGGTTGCACTGCCTGTGGAGTAGGAGCTCTGTAGTCTGGCCCTAAAGCCTCCTTCATCACCAAGAACCTTGCCTTGGATTGCTCTGCCCCTAAGTGTACAGTGTGAAGCTATTGCCTAGCATGTCTGAGATGAGCAGAGGTCTGGGGCACATTACGAAGGGCAGCTTAGGAAAAGGACAACAGTGTGGCATAAAAAGATCTGCTGCCACTTGGGTATGCAAGGAGTGGTGCTTTAACACTATTGAAGGATCGGTTGCTAAGTGGCATCTAGGGCAGTTGGTATGAAGTGCCAAGGTGTTTCTTGATCCTCTTTCTTCATCTGTAGGAATATGTTGAAGAGATGTGGTGTGTTTGTTTGATGATTTTATTGTTGTTGTTGTCTTTATGTAACCCAGGATGGCTCCAAACTCACCCTATAACCCAGGCTGACCTCCAACTTTTGCAGTCCTCCTGCATTAACCTCCCACATGCAAGACTGACAGGCGTGCATTAACACAGCTGGCCAGATGAGATTCTTGATTCCCACAATCCCTCCCAGCTCTGGCATTCAGTGCAAGCCCGTGTGGACAGGCTCAGGTGGAAGGACTCTCCATTGCTCTGCCACAGTAACCAAAACACATGATATCCAGCCCCAGACAGAGCCTCGAGTGACAAGGAAGACCCAGTACCGTGAGAAGTATGTTTGTGTTCCTCCACACTGTCCATTGGTGATTTTTATCGTTCTTGGTTCTCTTCAATGCATAATTCCTAAAATGGCCACTCAACCCCAGTCATGTGTCAGGCATCATCCTCTTAAGTTCTCACCATCTTGGGTGACCCCTATATGCTGTCCTCTGGGCTGTACTGCTGTGATGCGATGGTCATGAGGGCTGACCCCAGTGTTTCTAACCTCTGTCCATTGCCATCTCCTCTGCCCACCCTGTACCACTGGTAGATAACCCCTTCCCCAATCCCATTGTGGTTTTTTTTTTTCTGCCCTCCTACTCTCCCAATTGCTGGCACCGGCACAGAGCTTCACAGTTTGCAAAGTAGCCTGAATTCACTCACGGGAACCTGCAGCTAGAGGGAGGACATGTTGATGGGATCATGACCTCCATTTTGGAGGTGAGAAAACAACCTCACTGGGAATTCCCATCATCCGCAGACAGGTTTGACCTTGAACCAAGACTACCTTTCCTTTTACACACTGCCATTGTACCCACTACCCGCACCCACTTCCCTCCATAAAGAAGCAGAAGTAGTTGACTTAGGACTATGGGCTCAACGCAGTGCTCTGTATATGATCTCTACAGGGTAGCCTGTACAGTCCTTGGGGTAACATTGTAAGTCAGCACCATGTAATTTCATTTCGCCGATAAGGAAACCAAAGCCTAGAGAGGTCAAGTAACCTGTCCAAGGTCTCCAGTAAGTTGCAGGGTGAGTTTATTTGGCTGCAGAATCCAGGATGTTCCTGCTTTATTCATTACCTCTCTCAAATCCTGCTCATTCATTCATTCATTCTTGCCATTGGAGAGACTTCTATCTTAAATAAGATAGGATTCTAGTTCCCCTGTGTGTCTGAGAAGGTTTGTTTTCTGTTGTTGAGTAGCAAATAACTGCAAGCATGGCCCCACATCCTCTGATCCCCTTCTAGTATGGAGGTTGGGCATCCAGGTGTGGCTGGGCGGGGTGGGAGTTCTATTCAGGGTCTCACAAGGCTGAAACCAAGATGGCACCTGAGCTGTGCCCTCATCAGAAGAGGGACCCTTGCCAAGCTCACTGGCTCCAGCCTCTGTTCATTCATTCACATGCAGAGCATAGTATAGGTCACACCTGCATGTTGGCACACTCCACAGCAAGACTTTGGCCAAGAAATGATTGGGCTTCTCTTCGTCAGTAATCAGAGAACAGAATAACTACTGCATTTGCAATGTTTCATCTCAAAATGCAGATTTAAGGGCATTTTGTGTTTTCTAAATTACTGTTTTGTGTGCTTTCTGGAAGCAAGATGCATATGCTTTGGCCTCGGAGAGATTTGCACTTCAGAGCCAGCAGGTTGGCTTCCAGCAAGTAGAAGACACTACCACAGCTGAGAAGGAATTGGGGATGTTGTAAACTTGAGGAAACTCCTCTCACACATCCTCCTGGGCACCTCTTCCCTTAAAGGGATCAATCAATAATACCATCAGCTCATGTTTCCTCACGCCATTCTCAAGGTGCCCCTCCCAAACAGCTGGCCACCGTGAGTGACTACAGACTCAGAAACAAATAGAAAAAGATTCGTAATTGCAGTGTGTCCATGTGCTAGGCCCATGACCTGCCAGCTCCTTCATAAGCTGTGTCTCTTCTGGTGAGGATGTGATGTGAGGTTTCTCCTCATTGCAGTCATGAGGCGGCTGAGGCTCAACAGGGTTAAATCATACAGTTGGAGATCTCTAAGATAGCATTGAAAACCAAATCTGTGCCTCACACAGCCCTCATGATCTGAATCCAACATGACCCTCATAGACTTATGTTTGGACTGTTTGTTCCCCCAGCTGATAGCACAGTTTTGGGAGGCTATAGGGTCTTCAGAAAGTAGGTCCTGTGTGAAGGAAGTAGGTAGAAGTGTGCTACTAGGGGTAGACTTTTAGAAGTTGGGGCTCCTGTTCTTTCTGCTTACTGGTTCACCAAGATGTAAAAGGCTTCAGGCACCATAGACGTTAGCCTACTTTCCCCACCAGAGTGGACTAATGCCATATGATACCATGAGCCAATATAAATTATTCTCCCCTTAAATGTGTTTGGTTCAGGTCTTATGGGCACGTGGTACAAATACAGCTAGCACACCATCTCAAGCAATAAAAGTGACCCAGGCAGCCTTTGTTTATGTTTGTCCCCTCCCTAATGGGAATTCTGGCCAGAGGACAATGTAGGTCTCCTTACTCATGGTCCCCAGCAGCCCTGGTTCTCTCGCCTCTCATTTTGAGAATGAGCTGAGATACTGTGCCCTGGCTAGCATGGCTTCCGATCCCTCGCCTACACCAGAAAGGACTTTGGAAATGGCAAAGGCAGTGAGGTCACTGTTCTCCATCGGCTCTGGGACTCCAAGGGCCCCTCTCCCCACCTTATGCAAGTTCCCAACTGACAGGAAAGATAGGGTCTTTGTATTTAGTGCTGGCCAATGCAAGGAGACATTTGGCATGAAAGAATGGCAAAATGCGGTTATCCCCTCTACTCACAGCAAAACTGTCAGAAGCATGCAGTGGGGTGACCTGTCCGAAGCCATGATGCTCTGAGCATCAGGGCTGTGTGTTTGGGAGTGGTGGATAGCTAAGGAATGAATGTTCTCCACCCCAAGAGAATATTTGTCTTCAAAGACTCTCACCTCTCGTGTCCTGATGCACATGTTTCCCTGTCCCCTGAAAGACTCCACCACAAATGTACAGTCAGAACCCGTTTTCCTGATTGAACTAAAAGCACCTGGCTTCCTTTTCTTTTCTCTTTGGGTTAGGTATTTAAAGGGCTTTTCTAAAGAACAAAGCCTTATCCACTGTAAAGTGCTCTGGTTCCCCATCACAGAGACCCAGGCTGCAGGGGCTCACGTCATCCTGCATTCCTGTCCCTAAACATTTAAGCGATTCCTGCATTCTGGCCATACACTGAGCCTCCTCTTAAAGGCTGGGATAAAAGCAGCTGGACCCAAGGTCCTTTACTCAAGCCTGTGTCAGCAAATGAAAGGAAGTGGCATTCCCCACGATAATATGAAAGGGTTGGACTTCTTAATCCAGAGTGTTTTAAGAATAGACTGTCCAGAAGCAGGATACCAGCTTCTGCATCCCAACACACACCACTCCTTGTTAGCCGCAAAGAAAAAAAATGTGTGCACACATAAGTGTGTGAGCACAAATGAGTGTACGTGCACACGTGTGTATTTGCACATATGCATATGTAGAAAGCTACTCTTACCACCAAAATTCTCTGTTGCCAGAGTAAAGTGTGTAGGGTGAGGATGGAGCACAGTGAAATTACTGAGAGAAATTTCTGTCTCTGGAAAGTTTTTATGCGAAAAGTACAGTGTTTCCTCAAACCTTCATTGTCTTAGCCTGAATCTTCCAAGTCACCCTTCAGACGTTCCTCCCCCTGGCTCAGGGACATGCAATAGACTGTCCTTGTTCCCTCCCCACCCCCCACCTCGCCCGTGGAAACTTTCCCCACATCTCTCTACCTCCCATTCTCACCATCAGTCAGCAGTCAGGCCTGATGGCCCTTCCACTGGGACACTGCAGTGAAGTCTTTCTGGTTCAGCTGAGGCTCTGGACAGGTGATACGGCCTCCTACAGGTCACTGTTGGAATCAGGCCCCAGGGCTCCAGGTCGGGCCCCAGCCGGCACAGAGTTCCAAAGTTTCCCCGCAGCCTTTTGCTCCTGCCTTCTCTGCTCCCCCTGGCCAAACCCAAGCTCTTCCCTCTAGGCCCCTCAGCTGCTGACGGGAGCCCCAGCCATGGCAGACCACGTACCCTCGCATTCCACTGGGCATCCTTACTCATCTCTTTTCCCAGAATGTAGTTGCCATGTCTCCTAGCCTGGTGTGCTGATGTCCTTGTGGGGGACTCTATTATCTCAGAGGGTTTCAGCATCTCACAGTATCCTTTTGGGAATAAAAAGAGGGGAATTGCTGACAATGTTCACAAATTTGGGATCTTACAAGAATAGTTTTCTTTGAATTAGCTATGATTCTCCTTTTTTATGTAGACCTAACATTTTGTTTCCTTTTGGGGCTGCCTCTAAGTGGGCTGTTAAATATTTGACTCTTCTGCCACCGGCTTTTCAAACTGTGGGGGCTTAGCACAAGCAGGCACACTAGAGGATTTGGCTCACAATGTCGTTGTCTTGTGGGTCATCACACCACAGAAGCAACGCGGGGGAGGGGAGAATGGTGGTTAATTTAACTCCTGTGCCATGAGCCCTCCCTGTCTTGAGGAGCTGGGTCCTCGGGGGTGAGGTGGAAGCAAGAAGATCCCTGAGATGTGGAAAGATGATGAATGGACAGTACGTAGAAAGAGAAGGTGCCGGGTATGCAGGCAATAGCTTTCAACTTCCCAGGTGGCATGACTTTAGACCTAAGGTGGCCAGGTCTCCAATGCAGCCCTGGTTTTCAAGGTTAACAATCCGGGTCTGCTATAATTCTTATATCTAGATTTCTTTTATCGTTTCTTTGATTAAAAAAAATCACTCTGATAAAAGCAGTTGAAGGAAGGAAGGGTTTGTTTCAGTTCACAATTTGAGGTGTGGTCCATCATGGTGGAAGTCAAGGCAACAGCAGCTGGTCACATGACATCCACAGTCAGGAAGCAGAGAGAGATGAATGCATGCTGCTGCTTAGCCCTCTTCTCCATGTATACACCTCAGGATCCCTCCTAGATGATCCTAGATCCCTTCCAGTGGATAATTAACACTGACCAGTCATATGCTGTCATCTACTGTTATAGACAAGATTCCTGGAGAGACACAAATTTCTACTCACCCCAGATAGGTAAATAATAATAAAGCAAAATACAGGTATCACTAAAATTCAACTTGGTGAACCAATGACTTTATTGGAGTTACTTCCTGGAATTTGGGTGAGGGGTTACTTGGGGGGGCAGAAATGACTCAAAGCCAGCTGCTTCTTCAAAAATTGGACCCCAGAAAGAGTGACAGCTCATGAAAGCTGGAAATCTAGATCTCGCTGCGCAACCTGCAGGCAGTTCAACAGGTTGGAGAATGTCTTCTCCAGGTAGCTCAGCTTATCTGAGTGTTCCCTCTCAGCAGTCCTTACTGCTTCTATAAGGGGAAAGAAGAGCCTCGTGCATCTGCTCAGTTTCAGGAACTTCCTGAAGCCTTCTTTCTAGTTGTTTACTTCCTGAGTTTAATGAGCCTCTCTGCAGGATGGAATGTTTAATCTCCCTTTAGATCATTCAGCTTTTAATGAGTTCTCCCCAAATAGAAGGTTTTATATTAGAGAAAAACGCTACATAACAATACATACAATCACTGCATGACTTAGCCATGCTCAAGCATGCACATACACTACTATCCATGTCTATTCCCTTGCAAAACTACCCCCTTGACTCAGGGGCAAGGCAGTTGTGTTTGTTGTCTGTGCAGCCCTCAGTGTAGCAGGCAATGAATACCTCTGGTCGAAGGAGCAGCAATTCTTTGTATGTTTGTTTAGAGAGTTATCTCCATAGTCACCCATCAGGGACATTCCACACACCAGACCTCTATGTTGGATACTTAAACAAGAAGGGGAGAAAGCAGGTGAAACCTCTTGTCCTTCCAGAGCTCAGATCGGAGAGGGGGAGAACAGCAGATAAAATGCTTGGAGTATTGGATCAGATTGTACCTGGTGGCATTTAGCAAGTGGCAGTCACTATGGAGAAAGCCTGGAAGTCAGAGTGGGTGGGACTGCCATTTGAAGAATACACAGGGTACTGCTTTTGGAGCAAAGATGAGTGCGGAGGCCCTGAGGAAGTGTGGAGGAAAGAGATTAGTGAAGCACTCTCCGCCTTCTGGATGGATAAGACATTAAAGTTCAGGGAATTTGAGGGACACATCATGAGGTGCTGGGAAATGAGTGTTGGGGTAGGGCCAGGGCTTGGGTTCTGGATCTCTGCTGCCTGGGACATGATAAGAGAGTCCATTAGAGGTGACACATGACCCACCTTCTTCATGTCATAGTCTGCTGCTGCTGCTGATAATGATGCTCTAACTCAGAGTAAAGAAAACTAGAGCTTCCTTAATGTGCCCCTGAGAACACCTTCCATGGTAAGGTGGTTCTTAGCAGCTTGTAATTTCCATTGGAGCCATCCTCTAGTTCCCAGCTGCCCCTCTGTCGCTACTATCTCCCCACCCCTGCTGCTTCCCCACCCCTGCTGCCTCCCCATCCCTGTTACATCTTCTGGGTTGCCAATGCCGCGGGGACTCTTGACTTCTTTTTTCCCCCAGAGATTCTCGTGTTCTCTGGAACCTGCCTCACTTCTGAGGCCAGGAGTGCATTTAACTTAAGGCCTCCACCTGTGCAGTCAGTAAATTACTTCTCCCGGTTGCCTCTGACAAGACCGTCTGCCAGGCTGACCTTTCCCCGCCTCGTGCCCAGGAGACATATTTCTTTGCTTAACTTCCTGTACCATCTCCTTTCCGTTTCCTGACTTCACTTCCTAATCACTTTCATGGCTGCCCTTTCTGACTCCCTTGCTTCTGAAACTGTCTTCCATTGTTTCCCCGCCATGAATGACGGGGTGCCCTCTAGGTGCTTCTTAGGGGGCCTTCACAATTGTGTGAAGACTTCTTCAGCCCACAGCACTGTTTAGGATGCCCAGGGTATAGGATGCCCAAGTTGATGGGTTTTGCATATGTAAGTACATGTGATGTATATAAGTGTTTATGAGTGTTCAGATGTGTGCTGCATGCATAAATGTGTGTGCCCACATTTATATGTGCAGTTGCATGTGCATATGTGTGTAGATGTCAATGGGGTCTTGAGTTTGATGTTCATTGTCTTCCTCAATCACACCCCACCTTATATATTAAGGCAGAGTCTCTCACTGAACCCAGGGCTTCCCTTTTTTTTAGCTAGTCTGGCCAGCCAGCTTGGCTCCAAGAACCCCCTTTTCTCTACCTCCCTCTTGCTGGGATTACAGCTTTTACTAACTTTTACATGAGTTTTTGGGAATATGAACTCTGGTTGTCACTTGTGGGGTAAGCATTTACCTGCTGAGTCATCTCCCTAGTCCAAGGCAGTGGTTTGAGGTGTCTTGTAGAGAATTAAGAAAGATCTGTGTGTCTTCAAATTGAGCAGATGAGAACACTGAATTCAGCCTTGACTGTGTCCATGGTCTGATGCCGGCTAAGTAGTCACCTTAAAGGTGACATCTCAATGCTGGCAGCAGGAACATATACAAACCAGTGTGGCTTCATTTGTTTTGTTTCTTTTCTCCCCTCTTCCTTTGAGACAGGGTCTGATGTGCCCAGTCTGTCCCCCAACTCTATGTAGTTAAGGATGGCCTTGAACTCCTGATCTTCCTGCCTCCACCTTCCAAAGGCAGGGATTACAGCTGTGCACATCCTTGCCCCCAGCTTAGCACATTGTTTTGAAAGGCACTTCAGGGATGTCTGCTCAGATTTCTGATGCTCGCTACTAAGGTTTCAGAAATCCTAAGCAGGTTTGGCAGGGATCTGTGTATAAGACTGCCCGCTGCAGCACTGTTTATTACAAGGGCAAATTGAAATCCGAATTGGCCATCAGTTTGGCCTCCGAGGCTCAAACAGTTAAACAGTGGGATACAGGGAGGAAGTCACAAGTGCTGAGATTGGCTCTCACAGACACAGAGAGACACGTAGAAAACAAGTGGATGTTAAAAAAGGAACTAGGGGAGAGATTGCAGGAAGAAGACTAAGGACTTGAGTCAGGCCCCAGAACGCTCGTAAAACGCCTGACTCAGCAGTGAGCGTCTGTAATCCCAATTCTCTTCCAGCAAGATGGGTGGTGATAGGCAGGAGAATCTCTTGGAAGCTCGCAGGCCAGCTACCCTGTAGCACACAGCCTGCCAACAAGAGACACCAGCAAAGCAGTGAAGAAGAAAACCGACCGCTCCGGCTTCCACACACATGCTGTGGCGTGTGCCTGTGCACACAAGCATACACACAGAGATTAGAAGGGGGAAAACCCGGGTTAAAATAAGCAAACTGCCATGGTACCCCAGTATACGTGATGATTTGTTTTTATAGAATAAAATTACGCATCCGTTACAGGGCAGACATGCTATCGTTAGGAAAAGGAATTCGATAGTCTGCAAATCTTAAACACTGGAGTATTCTCAGGCCACCGAGTGGCTATAGCATTCTGTCCAGTTAACTTTTAAAGAGTCCAGTTGAATGAATCCCCTAGAGAACATCTTTCAAAGGCTAGGGAGATGGCTCAGTGGGTAAGGTACTTGCTACACAAGCATGAGGAACTGAGTTCAGACCCCCAGCACCCTCTCAAAAACTGGGCACAATGGCACATATTCACAACCCCAGCACTCTGACACAGAGACAGACAGGTACTAGGTGCTTGAAGGCTAGCTAGCCAGGCAGGACAAAACAAAAATTGTGGGTTCCGTAAGAGACCCCCTCTCAAAAAATAGAGAGCTATAGAGGAAGACACCCAACATGACCTCTGACCTCCACATAAATGCCCACAGGTGCGTGTACCCCCCCAACACACACACACTCACACGGGTGTGCATGCACACTCATATATACTCATGAACATTTTTTTCCATGGCCAAAGTTTATTTAGTTGAACAAGAAGAAATAAATATTCATTCATTTAACATTGTTTTGTGTTCAGTAACCATAAAAAATTACTACTTTCAAAGAGCAAGATAGCCAGGTAAATGTTGAGACATTCATAAGAAAACATTTGGGAGATGTGTAGCAGCAATGTCCCCAGGCATTTCTAGTGGGGGCCACCCAAAAATGGGTGAGAAGGGTATGTGAGGCTTAGCCGACTTGGGGGTGCAGGAGCCCTGTGTCCAATTCCCTTGCCTTTTAAAACTAAAAACCCTGCAAGAGAAGTATCTCTGACTTTATCTCTTATTTTCCATCCGTCTGTCCCTTTCACTTTTGTTGGAGAGTCTCAGACATATGGAGATTAAGATATGACATCAGGTTTAGTGTCTGTCAACAAATGAATTGGTAAAGAAAATATGTCATAATGGATAATTAGCCATAAAATAGAACAAAACCCAGTCAATATGCTGGCCCAGTACTGGGCACTTTCCACTAAGCCCAATGACCTGAGTTTGATCCCCTGGTCCACAAGGTAAAGGGAGAGAGAGAGCTGACTTCCAAGAGTTGTCCTCTGATCTCCACACATCACTCCCTACACACACACACACACACACACACACACACACACACACACACACACAAATAAATGTAATAATAGAAACCATTTTAAAGAACAAAATCACATCATTTGCAAGAAAATAAATAGTTAAGTGGGAAAAAAAAAAAGCCAGCCTAAAATCTGGAGACAGAGAGAAGGAGTAGGGTGGGGGGAGAGAATGAATGTGCAAGTGGAAGAGAAACTATGAGGGACATGAAAAGAAAGCTGGAGGTGTGACAGAGGGTATTGGGGAGTGTGGACATGGTCAAGCACCCTTGTGCTTATGTGGACATTCAACAATGAAACTCAGCAGGTGCCATAGTTGACTTGAGTTCATTTTTTAAAGGGAGCATACAACAGAACTACAGAACTATGGCTTTGCTGATAGAACGCTTGCCTAGCATTCACAAAGCCCCGGGTCCTCAGCACTGCATAAAACCAGGCGTGGTGAGAGGCACCTGTAATCCTGGTATTTGGAGGTGGAGGCAAGAGGATCAGGAGCTCAAGTCCATTCTTGGATAAACAGTGAGTTAGAGGCCAGCCTGGGCTACATGAGACACTGTTTTCAAAAAAAAAAAAAAAAAGAAAGTGCGTGTTTCATTTTTTGTTACTCCAAAATGTGTTATTCTTAAAACTACCAGAGGTGCCCACAGTGACACATAAACCCCTAACACTAGGGGGAATGAGGAGGGAGCAAAACTGAGGGAATTCAGTTCAAGGCTACCCTGAGGTACAGCTGAGGGATATAATTCAAGGCTAGCCTGGGCAAGAAACAAGAAAGCAGGCACGGGGCAAGGACTGATAAGTGATCAGTTCTGCACAGTGGGCATGAGCCCTGTTGTTTTCTTATTTATTCTTTGATGTCCTTTTTTAGTCCCCAGCCAATATCTGGATTTAAAAAAATGGCATTGGTGGCGAGACCACCCCGAGCAAGGGGGACAGTGAGAGTCTTTCTCCTCTTTTGACTCCATGCAGAAGCCACAGGATGGATGCCTCCCTGTAGGCCACAGATGCAGCTGCAGGACCATGGGATCAGAGTCCCTGGGCTCTGTGGGTTTTTCTCTAAGCTGCCTTTTTGTAGCCTTAATTCCACGAATGCAAACAATAATTACCAACCTAAGTAGGATACTCAGCCCAGCTCAGGCACCTCTTGGTCCCCAGTGAGACACGTTATTGACTGCTCACAATTAATCTAAAATATTAAGCCATTTGCTCCTCGGCTTCCTCTGTCCCTGTCTGGTCCCCGGATGACACATGAATGGATTTATTGTCTGAACTGTTATTTCTTCTTAGTGTTCCCCCCCTCCTCTCTCTCAAATGTTTCATTAAAACAAATTCATTTCCCACCCAAGTCTTTGGGATCTTGGGTTTCCCTTTATCTCTTCATCTCTCCCCCATGCCGCTGCTTTAATTCAGACAGGCTGGAGAGGAACTGGGCTTTCCGCTTCTAATCCTTCCACATCTGGCTAGTTTTTCAATTACTTTGCGAACTCCGGTCTGCCCTTCCTCCCTATGCCCCATCAATTTTCACTTCCTCTGCCAGGTTTGGAAGAAGGTAGCCTATTGCCTCGACCTCCCTGCATCTCAATTAGTTAAGGGTGAGGAGGCGACCAGGCAGGTGGAGATGCAGAAAAATGGATCTAAAGGGATGTACTGAGTCCCTCTTGGGGTCACATAAGAGATGGCAGATAAAAAGGAGGGAAGGAAGGAAAGGGAGAAAAGGGCATGGAGGGGCTTCTCCCATCCAACCTCATCATTTACCAGAAGAGAGCTGACCACACACCAATTTCACTTTCTGGGTGTCTAGGGACAGCCTGTTACACAGCAATACATAACTGACACATGCATTTTCTCCCTTGCTCACCAGGCACGTACAGTGCATACATTCATTTCAAGTGTGTGCACTGGCCTAGAACATTCTTCCTTTGCCTGTTTTTTACTGTGCACTTCTCCAGTCCCATTTTTTTCTTTTCTCTCCTCTCTCTCTCTCTCTCTCTCTCTCTCTCTCTCTCTCTTTCTGTGTGTGTGTGTGTGTGTGTGTGTGTGTGTGTGTGTACCCATGTGTGTACAAGTGTCCACAGAATCTAGAAAAGGGTGTAAAATCCCCAGAGCTGGAACCACAGGCAGTTGTGAGCCCCTATGTGGGTCGTGGGATCTAACCTATGGTCCTCTACATAATCAGCCAGTTGCTCTTAACCACTGAGCCATCTCTCCGGGCTCAGACTTCTGTTCTTTAGGGATTACTCACACTGTTTCCACCCTGGCTCCTGATGACTCTGGCCTCTTTTGTGGCATTTCCCTGTGTCCCCTTATAATTTAAATTTTTAAAAATCTCCTCTAATTCACCAAAAGCCCTCTGAGGGCAAGAACTGTCTTCTTTCCTCCTTAAATGCTCTATACCTCCTGGGATTCATGGCTCATGACAGGCATTCACATAGCTGTTTGGTGATGATATCGCCTTTAAATAACTATATTACTACTGTCCCTATTTCACAGAGGAGGAAACTGAGTATCAAGGGCCAGAAGGCGGTTGCCCGTCTTTAATTACTTGGATAATTAAATGCCGAGTAGGAAAGTCTGAACTGAAGCCAAGACCCCTTGGTGCCAATTTTTATGGCTTTCCTCTCTTCTGGGCCAGGATGCTTCAGCTTAGCCCGTCACTGTAATGGATGCACTGACCCCCAGAGATGGTGTTTGACAGGTCAGGGGCAACAGAGAGCCTGCGTTTCTGAAAGGTTGTGGATGCTGTTGCTGCCTCGGGTACAAGGAAGAAGGCTCTGGATCAATGTCCGTAGTTGCTGGGTGTCTCAGGGGTGAGGCCACTGAGCATGCTCCTGTTGACTTCAGTTCCACACTGTCTGCAAGTGGGGCCCAGTTGGGCTCTGAGCAGGTTGTCAGGGAGAGGGGAGCCTGTGCACACCTCATCTCACCCCTACTAGCTCTGTGGTTAAATAAGGTCCCTGATGATTTGATTGCCCATGCAAAACCACCCCTGGGGGTTTCCAGAAAATTTTATGACAGGCCCCCAGTTAGTGAAGGAGTCCCAGGTGTCTCTCCCAGGAAGCAGCTCCCAGCTGGGCACTGACAGCTGGTACTCGGGAGAAGCAGATGTGCACCCAAAAAACATCTGGGAGAGCTGGAGCCCATATGGAGCCCTGCAAGCTGACAGAGGCCTTGGCTACCAAGATGACTAATTGTTCCTGTTCTCTTATGGGAGGAAGTGTCCCCAAAGGACAGGATCCTGGGTCTCAGCAAGGAGAAGCTTGCTTCCAGGTATCCCCCTCCCCAAGACACAGTGGGTCACCTCCCTGAGTCTTTGTCCCCCCACCAGCCTTCACACAGAAGACTTTGGCCATAACCAATCCTTGGACCATTGATGGGCCAGGACCAGCAAGACTGTATGAAGACCTTCAGCAGCTGCTGCTGTTCTGCCAAGTTCCTGGTGCCTCCTATTCACAATCCCAAAACACAAAAACACAGGCTACAGACATGACTCAGCCAATAAAGAGCTTGCTGCACAAACATGAGGACCCGAGTTCAATCCCCAGAAAGCCGCACCAAAAGCTGGGTACAGTGGTGTATTGTTGTAGTCCCAGCAGCGAGGAGGCAGAGACAGGCAGATCCCTGGGACTCTCTAGTTGGTTAAGTCTCAAATTAATGAGAGACCCTGTCCCAAAAGGCAAGCTGCATGGCTCCTGAGGAATGACAGTGAGGGTTGACGTTGGCCTTCACACTGTCACACACATGCACACAAACACACATGCACGCACATACACAAACACACACATCTCACACACGCACATAAATGCACACACGTACACACCAAAACAAACAAACAAAGCAGGAAAACTTGGGCAGCAGCAAACAGTAATTCTGAGGGGTAGATACTGAACCTTCTAGAAATAAGTTCTGCTCAAACTGGCACTGTGTTTGAACCTCACAAAGCAGGTTCCAAGGACCAACAGCATCTGTATCACGTGAGAACCTGAGTGCCCATGCCCTGCCTGCTGCATCAGGGACTTATCCATTCTGTAACCCACCCACTGTGTCTCCAGTGCATGCTTAACTGAAAACCACCAATGCACATGAGCTTACTTGGAAGTTGCTCACCCAATATCACTGGGATGTGCAGCTGCAATTCAGATGCAGACACCTGTCTCCGGGGCCGTTCCTGATGGGTGGTTTCCAAGGCCAGGTCTCAGCCCCTGCTGGGAAACACACCTGAGGAGTCAGGTAGGGTACCACATTGGCCTGGTTTTCTCCTGGACAGTTCCTTTTGATGAATTTTAAATTACGTATACAAAATAATAGAATTTTCTTCAAGTGTTCTTTTCTGTTTCTTATGCTTACCCTTCCTGCTGGACAAACCAGTGCTAGGCCACAAGAGGCAGGTGCAGAGAAGAATGAAGCCCTTCAGGGCCTGAGATGTCTGAGTGATGGAGTGCCTGCCCAGTACCCAGAAGGCCCTGGATTCTATTCCCAGCTCCACTTTTGGATCCCAGGCTTGCTGAGTCAGCACACATCCCAGTGAATTAATTAATTGGATGAATTAGTAGTGAATTGAGCTGGTAATGGCCAGTGGGCTTAGCAGAGCAGTTCTCACATCACCCGCAGATTCCCAGGCTCCACCCTGAGATGCTGACAAGGGTCTCAGGGGTCTGCGTCTTAGCAGATTACCCCGTGGGTTCTGAAAGAGCCACCAGATGGCAGATACCTGCAGGCTTGCTCCATTAAGGTTCTTAACTGCAGGAGCACAGTATCTGCAGGGTGGAAGGCATGTGAGAGAGACCTGCAGGCGGTACAGCTGCCATATAGGCATGATCTCTATCTCCTCTAGACCTGAGTCCCTGCCTGTGACATGGTTGTGACTCCTGAACCACAGCACCCCTGGGGAGGAACAAGTGGACAGATGGGTTTAATTATATTTAAGGGCTCTGTAACATTTTCTTGTAGATAAACAATAAATGATTTTCATTTCCTCCAAAAGTCACCTGTCCAGGCTTCTAGGTGTTTGCCAGAGAGTTGCCATTTCCCATGAGCCCTCGCTTCCCTACTCATCTTCTACTTGTGCTCTGAGGCCTGCAGAGCAGGCTGAAGATGAGCCACCAGGAGAGCAAAGAAAGCAAAGAAAGTCCAAGCTCCAGTCACTCCTGTGGGACCCAGAGAGACCTGGTGACTGTCTCTGTCTGTTCCCGCTGTTTCTTCTAGCTGAACAATGGAGCATCTCAAAGGAGAAAGGAATGTAGGGAAGATCCTATGCCAAAGAGCCCAGCACTTAGCCTTTCCTCCCACCAGCCTGGTCGTAACTTTCTTCCCTTCCACCACAGCCTGTCCCACTGAGCCACTAAATACAATATATATATATATATATATATATAATATATTCTTATATATAATACATATCATATTGCTATATATAATGTTATATATTGTATATTATATGTTGTATATTTTATATTATATTATATGTTGTATGTCATATATTATATATTATATACACACACAAAGTTTTGTGTAGCTAAGACTCAAACTGGCCTCAAACTCTCTATGTAGCTAATGGTAACCTTGAACTTATGGCTCTCCTATCTCTGACTCCAGTACACTTGGCCATCACGCCCAGATTATGGAGTGCTGGAGATGGACCTCAGGATTTCCTGCACTCTTCCAATAGAGCTGCATCCCCTATCCCACTGAACACTTTGACAAAGGATCCAAAAGGACATTTGAATGGCTGTGCCAAGTAGGTAACATAGCAGTCCTCTCAGCCACAGGATGAATGACAGTAAGGAATAGCAGAGGTATTTGGGTTTAGATCTTTGTATGACATCATGAACTATTGTCCCAAGATTCCCTTGGTAGAAATTTTACCCCCAGGATCAGGGCCTGGTCCATTCTGACCTTGAACAACCTCCTTGTCAGTGGGCACCAGATGTACATGAAAATAAAGAAAGGAAGGCATGCTCTCCAGACCCTGGCACAGATGAGGTCCTAACCCACAGGTCCTAGAGCAGGGAAAACCCAGAGTCTGTCTCTGTTGGCCCACAAGCTACTGTGTATGCATGTGTATGCACATGTGTGTATGTATGTGTGTCTGGAGAGGGGGGCGGGGAGAGAGGAGAAACGGAGACAGGGAGAGAGAATAAAAGCCAGATGTTAACACTGAGTATCATTCCCCAGGAGCTAACCACCTTGAGGTTCTGGGGGGTTTGATTTTGTTTTTATTTGGGGGAGGGTTGTTTTTTGTTTGGTTTTGTTTTTTGCATCAGGATCTCTCTCTAATCTAGAGCTTACCACTTCACCAGACTGGCTGACCAGTACACCAGGGATCCCCCTGTCTCAACCTTCCCGACTCTGGGATTACAATTTCATGCTACCATACCATGATGTTGTTGATCCTCACGCTTGCACAACAGTTTAGCAACAGAGCCATCTCACCAGCCCCTAAATATGCTTTCTGTATCTTTCAATAATTGAGGGAATTCCAGAGAGATATTTGGCTATTTTATGATGTTACAAGACATGTGACTTTATGTGGCCATGCATACAGCATTGCAGGAACACAATCCTATTTGCTCCTATGTCAGTACAATGAAAGAGCTAAATATTGGTGACTAGCCCTTTTAGGAAGCATTTGTGGGCCCCATCTCAACACTGAATCATCATAGCTTTCTACGCTTACATGGTGTAGTCTGACTGTGTTCCTACATATATTTGAACTCATTGAATCTTCACGGCACCCAGAGTGGGGTGATCATACCACCCACATCTCCCAACAGGAAAATAGAAAGCATTTCTTGTGATCTGCCCTCAGATTCACTGTTAGTAAAGAGAAGAACCAGGTGACATTCCCAGAGAGATGGTTCACTAACCCTGGTGAGCTGCTAGCTCAAGGTAGTTCCCAGTTGCCACTGTGCACTCTGCCCTGTGCCCTTGGCAGACACACTAGGGCTTTGGCAGTCTCCTGCCAAAGGGCATCCGTCTATTGACACATGCATATGCATGTGCACCCACACACATGTGAACATGGGAACACACACAGCACACACATATATACACTCACACTCATGATCGCTCATATACTTGATGCCATATCAGACACATACACATAGTGATGAAGCAAGTAATCCCAGGTCGCTGTGACACATGAGAATGATGGGCTCCAGTCTGCAGTCAAGGCTGGAGATGCTGTGCAGTGCCGGACAGGCACACATCTCCCCCTAACAAATGTTAGGGTCTTTCTTCATTCAAGAGATTTACATTATCTTTTGAACTGGTCATTTAGTTGTTTGAACATAAAACACTTGGAAACTTTATAGAAACCTGGAGGACATTTTTGTTATTATTTTTTAGATTATATTTATTTATTTGTGTGTGTGTGTGTGTACTCATTTGGAGGTCAGAGAACAACTTGCAAGACCCACCTTCAACCTGGTGGGTCCTATGGGTCCAACTCAGTTTGTCAGGCTTGATGACAAGCTCCTTTACCTTAGGAGCCATCTCATCACACCCCCTTCCAAACCCCAGGCCACGCCCACTCCCAAAACCCTGGCCTTTTCAAGCTAGTTCACAAACAGTTCTTTTCAGAGTGAGCAGGGAAGTGGAAGTGCCTTGGCCATTTCTGCTATGCAGAGCAGGCAAGGAGAAAGGCATTGTGGGAGCTGGGAATTGAGAAGTGAATCCCCTGGCTGTGCTTGCAGCTCCAGAAGTTCCCTGCTTTGAGAAAGACACACATGCAGTGTGTACCAGCCTGTCTGTAAAGGTGTTTCTGGGGACCAGCAGCTGCTGCAGAGCCCCATACCTTGCTCTGATTTCAACCCTCAGACTTTGATCAAGGGATGGCCACCGCAGGCCCAGGTCTGGGTAATTGAATAGTCCCTGTGGCTACAGAAATGCCTGTCTTCATTCCTGTGGCCTGAGCTCAGAGTCAGGGTAGAAGCCAGATGAGGCAGGTCCAAAAGAAACTCATCTGGTAAACAGAAGTTGCTGCTTTTTTTTTTTTTTTTTCAAACACACAGTAGGAGTCTTCAGTTCCTGAAATGGTGACAGAGACTTTCTGGCTACTCTGCCCCTGCCACATTCATCCCCTGGTGGCTGCCCACTGCCAAGGCCCTTGGCAATCATTTCTTCAGCATGCCTGAGGTGAGATCCAGGCAGCTTCAGAGCTGAGGGGTATCTCTCCTTGCAAGGAGTTCTGGAAGGTTCCACACACCTATTTGAAGTGGTGGGGACCTGTGCAAGGTGCTGAAGATGTGCTTGCTTCATCCGTGTGCAGCAGCTCCCTTCAGGGACCCACTCTCTGGCTTCCTGTCTTAACCATGTGACTCACTTACTCCGGGGAAGTTCCCATCAAACTTGTGACCTGGTCAAGGAGACTCTTTCCAAAGAGAAGAAGATGTCAGCACCGTGTCCTTGGACCTCCAAAGTGTCAGCTAGGGCTGGAGATGTGGCTCAGTTGGTAGCATGTGCGAGGCCCTGGGTTCCATGCCTGTACCTCATAAGCCAGAAGTGGAGGTACACACTTACCGTCTCAGTACTGGGGGTGCGGAGGCAAGGAGGCTGAAGGTTATCTTCAATTATATAGTGTGTTGAAGGCCAGTCTGGGCTTCCTTAAGACTATCTCAACAAAGGGGGGCTGAAATCCTCCACTCAAAAGATAGACAGAAGCACCATGTGTCAAGCACCTTTGCAAGTGAGGAAGAATGCTGTGGTGTGACTTGGCGACAAAGTGCTTGCCTCCTGTGTATAAGGCCCAGGGATCCATCCCCTGCATTAGAGACAGAGGCAACGGGAGGGAAGAAGGAGCAGGGACAGGGTAGGAGGAGGAAGAGATGGAGGAAGAAGATAGAATAGTGTGGAGAGAGAGACAAGTCATGCTGGCAAATGCTGGAGAGGCTAGGGACAACCTCACTGAGTAGATAATATTTCAGGAAAGGCTTGAAGTGGCTCTTAGGATCTCTGGAAAAACAAGTGCAGTGACCTTGAAACCTTGGGGACCATAGCGTACAGGCAGCAGAAGGTGTAGGTCTATCAGGCATGGCCACGGACTTAGCAGAAGGTAAGCCTTGACAGTACCTACAAACTCAGCCAGAATACCTTATGGGCACTTTCTGAGTAGCCAAGTCCATCTGGGAGTCAGGAGAGGACATGATCTCCCAGAGTGTTCACAAAGGAAAAGGTACCCGGTTGATACTGAAAGACTGAAACACAGATGTGTCAGAAAAACAGGAACAGGCTGCAAAAGGCTCTCTGGAGAGAGTTGTAGAGTGGCTGGTCAGTTACCTGTGTGTCTGTTATCCACTGCTGTGTAACAAGTCACCCTAAACATAGCAAGCAGCTTACAATGGCAGGCATTTGTCCCCTCGCAGGGCAGAAGCTTGGCTGGGCTGAATCACAGCTGAAGCTCTCTCCAGGTTAGGCTTGGGTGCTGGCCAGGCAGCCTTGCTCTCTGGAACTCCAGATCCTCTTCCAAGATTAAGTTGAATTTCTTGGTGGAATTCTGTTTTCTGTAGTTGTAGGGCTGCAGTCTCTGTTCCTTTGGTGGCATTTGCCTATGCTACACCCCAGCCTTTCACTGCTTCCCTCCAGAGCCCTGCTGCACACGCCCCTCCCGTCGCATCTTCCAACCCCTTAGGACAGGCTCTCACCTGAGGAGGTCAGGCCCATTCAAATAGTCTCCCTTTTTCCTGTTTGACTTTCTTGTTTGTTTTGCAACAGGATCTGATGTAGCCCAGATCTCAAACTCACTGTGTAGCTGAAGCTGGCTTTGAACTCTTGGTCCCCTTGCCACCACCCAAAGCTAACTGACTATAACCTAAGCACAGCAGTATAATCCATCATATTCCCAGTTCTGCCTGTACAAGAGACACCCACGAGTGTGGTCTTGGAACCATCCAAGAACACTCCATGCACTTTTGGGCACGTCCAAGTCTTCAGGTAGTGAGACAAGCTTCCTCTTCTGCTGGCACCAAGGGAGGCTGCCTGGGCCATGGGGGTGGGGCTTTCCTATGGTACCACCTTTTGCATAACTTGCCTTCAGTGCTTGACCCTTCCTTCCCCAGGCACAGAAGGAAGGTAGCCCTGGTGGCTGCAGTATTCTCTGGGTTGCCCGAGCCCTGGCTGCTCCCTGTCTGCGCCCTGGCAGGCCCAGTCTTATTGACATTGGCAGCCCTGTGTCTCTCACCAAGCCAGTAATGTAATTGACGCAGAATTGTCTCTGAGCATGCAATTAATCAGCAAATAAATCATAAACCTGCAGCCATTCATTCAGGAAGGCAGAGAGGCTGCTCCTGGCTTCCTGCCCCTGGAGACACTGGAACTTAGACTTGACACAGCCCAGATGAGCTGAGGGGAAGGCAGGAGAGGTGGACGGGTAACTTTCAGAGCATTGGTGACACCCCAGGATCAGTGTTTGAGTGCTCTGCACAGGCAAGTTCTTCTCTAGGAGGCTGACAGACTGGATTTCATTCATTTGAAAAAAAAAATGGCCAGACATGAAAATGTATTCCTTTAAACCCACCACTGAGGAGGCTTAGGCAGGCAGATCTCCATGAGTTAGAGACCATCTACACTGTGAGTTCCAGGCCAGCCAGAGTTACATGGTGAAACCTTGTCTCAAAAAAAAAAAAAAACAAATAAAAACAAAGAGCATCCCTGAGAAATAAGGGTCATGAGCCACATCTTACAAGGAAGGAAACTGAGCCTCAGAGAGGTTCAGTAAATTGCTACAGATCACACAGCCTATGGAAGTTGGAGTCCGGGTCAAAAGTCCCCATGTAGCTTTAAGAGCCATGCCATTGTTACATTCAGTACCACTCTAAATGGGAAATCATTGTTTCCTTTTTAACGAGGCTGGACCAGGAAGGAGTAGGAGGGAGAGGAGCTGTTCCCTGGGGCTTCAGGGACTGCCTAGCTTGTATTCCAAGGTCCCCACTTCTCACTCAGGCCTCAGCTATCCCGAACAGCCCCTTGGGACAAACCGTTGCAAGGCATATTAAGTGAAAGCCAACTTCATTTGAACCCCTACTCAGCGCCGTGTTTTAGGAGTGATTAGTGAGGCTAGGAAATATGTTTAAGTTCTGCCCTTTGGGCCAGAACTCAAATACTGCCTTGCTGGGTAGCTATCATTGGGTTTTGTGTGTGCTGTGCTGTAGTTTAGAATTTCCTCTGAAACAGGGCATGTCCATCTTCTTGCCACAGTGTGACTATATGCCTTGGAGATGGATTCTCCTAAGAGCCTGCCCAGGCAACCAAGATTCCCTCTGGTCTCCCATGGGCAGAGTAAACAGGAACCACCCAGAAGGATCCCTTCTCACCTCTCCGAAGTCGGCTCTGCACAATCAGGGACCTGTGTGTCTTGTTTGCTGCTGGGCCTTGTTTCAAGAACAGTGCTTGACATGTAGTAGGCGCCAAGCAAACATTTACAGAGAACGAGTGTGCTTTGTGAAGTGGCAGCCCGTGGGGGCGTCCACTCTGCTCCTTCATTCAGTCAGTGAGCAGCCATAGGCCAGGGATGAATCCTGGCCCTGGGTACATCGCTGTTGAATTCACTAAGTATCTGTGCATGCACAAATGGATGAAAAAAGAAACAGAGAGAGAGCGAAACCCCAGAGAGTCAGTTCATCCCCCAGGCAATACGTAGGCTCATCCACTATGCCGCAGTCCCAGGACAGTATAGCCTGGAGACTGTGTGCTCACAGCCTTTCTCTGCTTTGTTCTTCCCAAAAGCCAATCCATCTTCTTCCTACCTACTGGGTCCTCCTGCACACCGGTGCTGATGGAATTTCTACATATCCCTCCATCTGCCAGGATGTGAATTCTCTTGCTTTTGAAGTGATACTTCACTATGTTACCCAGGGTTCTCTAGAGGAACAGATCGGAGAGGTTGACTTGGTTGTCAACCTGATTACATCTGGAATTAACTAAAACTCAAATGACCAGGCATACCTGTGAGGGGCTTTTTTATTTTTTCATTAAGTCATTTAAAGTAGGAAACCCACTTCATCCAATCTGGGTCTTTGAAGTGGAAAAATAAACTTTTAATCCATATCCTTTGGGGTGGGAAGATCCACCTTTAATCTGGTCCACACCTTCTACTGGAAACCTCTATAAGGACACATGAGAAGGAAGCTTTTGGCCTTTGCCTGCTTGCTCTTTTCCTCCCTAGCAAGTCCATTCCTTCACTGCATCAGAGCCTACTTCTTCTGGATTCCAGTGTCTACTGAAAACCAGCTGAGACATCCAGCCTCAAGGAATGAACAACTACTAGATTCTCAGATTTTCCATTCATAGGCAGTCATTGTTGGATTAGCTTGACCACAGGCTGTAAGTCATTCTAATAAATCCCATAGATAGATTATAGATAGATAGATAGATACATTCTGTAAGTTCTATTACTCTAGAGAACCCTGACTAATAATGATAATTATTAAAGGGGAACATATTGGATGGACTTGTACAATACAGTCTGGGTAATCCAATAATTAACATCTGCATTCTGAAGAGACTGTGAAGCTGGTGGCTACTCAGTCTATGAGGCCAGCTATCTCACTGTCAAAGCCCCAGTCTGATGATGAAGGTCTGGAAGAGTCCTAGAGAGCTGCTGGTCTTCATTCCATGTGGAAAGGCCAAGCAAGCTGATGCCTGCCAAGGATGGAAACATCAAGCAGTGGAGGCGGTAGAAGCAACGGGGTAGATGAACACACCAGTTAGACATGAAAGCAGTCAGGTAAAAAGGCAAGAGCTTTTGCCTCAGACCTCCTTATATTGGGGTTGTTGCTGGAAGATGGTCTGCTGATCTGGATTGAAATAGCCTCAGTAGGATCATATGTTTTTTTTTTTGGTTTTTTTTTTTTTTTTTTGGTTTTTCGAGACAGGGTTTCTCTGTTTAACAGCTCTGGCTGTCCTGGACTCGCTTTGTAGACCAGGCTGGCCTCGAACTCGCAAAGATCCGCCTGCCTCTGCCTCCCAAGTGCTGGGATTAAAGGCGTGCGCCACCACCGCCCGGCGGATCATATGTTTGAATACTTGGTGCCCAGTTGGTGGAATTGTTTGGGAAGGATTATGTGGTGTGGCCTTGTTGAAGGAGGTATGCTGTTTTTAAAAAGCAAAAGTCCCATTTGTTTGACTTTCCCAGTGAAGACTCAGGAGCCAGATGCTGGGGTGAAAACCTGCTACCTCAGAGGCAGAGAAAGCACCCACCTGAACTACCTACTCAGCTGACATCCCAGAAGAAAAAAAGCCTGCTACCTCACCAGCTGACTTTCCTATTCAGCTGACATCTCAGGAGGAAAAAGCCTGCTAGTTCACCCAGCTGACTTCCCTGCTCAGCTTACAACTCAGAAGGAAAAAGCCCTTTCTCCTTCTCCACACTGTCTTAAATACCCTTCAGCTCAGTATCCTTCCTCTCTGTTTATTTACATTCACTCCCTCTCAGCTGGTTGCTTTCTCTGCTTCTTGACCTGTGGTTGACTTTATTTAGCTCTTGGATTAAAGGTGTGTGATAGGGCTGAGCCACACCACAAGCTCTTGCTTACAGTAAACAGAAAGCTCTAGGATCAAAGGCTGAACCATGCCACAATTAAAAACAGGTTTTTACAGTTCACAGTCTCAACATTCACAATATGACCAAACATCCTGCAACAGAGGTGTGTCACTGTGGTGGGCTTCATGGTTTCAAAAAACCCCTGTGATTCCCAGGGTTCTCTCCCTGCTTTGTGGTTGTGAATGAAGATGTAAGCTCTCAGCTGTTCCTGTCACTGTGCCTTTGCTCCACTATCATGGACTCTAACCCTCTAAAACTGTGAGCCAATTTAAACACTTTTTTTTGTAAGTTACCATGGTCATGGTGTTTTAGGGCAGCAAAGGAAAATTAACTAAGATAAATGGCACCCATATTTAGGGTAGATCTTCCCACCTCAATTAATGTAATTTTAAAAAATCTCTCCCAGGCGTGTCCAGGGGAAAGGCTTAGTTAATTCTAGATCTAGTCAAGTAGATAACTAGTGCTTATAACCCACTACTGATTCTGGCCAAACCCATATCCCTCCTGTGTGAATAGACTCTTGGGATGTTCAACCCTGGACACCTTGGCTTTGGTAAGAATGACATGTGGGAGGCGACTGGGATGCCTCACATGGTTGTAGTGGAGGTGGGGCATCTCAAGAAGGATTCAGGAGGACCCAGAAGAGAAAAGCAGAACGGGGCCAGGGAAGATACTGCCTTTCATTAGGAGGTGCTGAGACAGAGGGCTGTGTGTAGGAAGCCCAAATGTGTTCCAAGCTTACTTAAGAAAAGGAAAGCAAAATGAACCCTTTACTGTTCATTTTGTGAACAGTCATAGTGTGAAGAGTCATAAATGGACCCTGGCATGGTCAGTGTGAGGATCACAGTCAGCCCTGGAGCAGACAGTGTGGTGACAATCAATCCTCCTCTCTAGCTCTCAGGTCTATTGTCCGTATTTGGCTGCAAGCTTCTGTCGTCTGGGTCCTCCCCAGTTTCAGCACTCCCAGCTTTCTGGACCATCATAGCACTAACAGTAGAAAGAGGGAAACTGTCCCAGAGCTCCAGCAGGATTGAATCATCCTGCTCACCTTCTATGCTACTCTCAAAGCCACACACTGGTGGATTGAACATCCCACGCCATTCACATAGGGGCATGGGTTTGTCTAGAATCAGTTCCAGGTATATACGCAACCATAGAGAGGAGGCCATGGTGGTCATGCGTGGGACTGATCTCAAGTCACTGTAGCTAAGAGGTTAGATGTCAATTTCTCTATCCATGGGATGAAAGGCAGGGCCAATCTTCATCCAGCTATATAAGGACCAAGAGTGAGGTTTCCTGAAGCAGAATCCGGGGCTGGTACTAGAAGAGAGGAAAACTCAATCCAGGCAGACAAACCCCACCACAAGCAAGAGAATCAAATGAGATAACTCAAAAACCTCCCTGGGGCCTAAGATCTACAAGCTATGCCTTGCTGTTGGAGGCTCTCGTGGGACCACTTAAAGTAAGAGGGTCATCCAGTGTCTCAGGGAGTCGTTGTCCACAGTTATCATCATGGTCATGGCTATCACCCTATGTGGTTCCTTACATCCAGGCAGCAGAAGTCTGTACACTTTTACATGTGAACAATGCCAATGGGAGTACTAATGACTACCACCGTGTCTTCCACGTGGCTGAGTACCAGACTCAGGACCATCACACTTAGTTTGGTCTATGATGTGATATAGTAGGAACCAATGATCTTATTTTTAAAGAAGAAAACCGAGGCACAAGAGTTTAGTTCATCCTGAGATAACAGCAGGTGATGATTTTGTTGGTCAAATGGTGATGATGGTGATGGTGGTGGTGGTGGTGGTGGTGGTGGTGGTGGTGGTGGTGGTGATGGTGATGGTGATAATGATACTAAAATGGTGATTATGGTGTTGGTGGTGATGATGAGGTTCATGTTGCTGGTGATAATAATGATAAACAGGAGGTTGATAATGTTACTTTAAGTGTAGTATAGTGGCCAAGTAAAGAGATGGAGATATTTTCATGGTGGCTAAGCCTGCCTAGAGAACATAGAAATCAACCTGCGAGCGTGGGCTGTTGCCAACACCCACAGTCACCTGTAACCCCTCTGAGGTGTCTGCAGTCTTGACTTCATGTACCAGTGAAGGTGCTGTGGGTGCTACAGGGTGCTCTGAGTTCAGCTCACAATCCTACCCAATGTGTTCTTCTTCCCATGGGCACTGGGACATTGCTTCAGACTGACCTCGAGGGTCAAATGTTTATGAAAGGAGATCTTAGTAAGACAAGCAGATTGCCTTACATCCTAAACATAAGCTTTGGGGCAAAACCTAGTAGCAACCCTGGAGCTGTGGACCTGGAGCCCCCCCCAGCATTAGGGCCAACCTAGCAATGAACATGAGGCTATTATGGAGAAGTCAAATCCCATTCTACTCTTACTAAAAGGACTTTTCACCAACACTTTTAAATGAGACATAGCTTTAAATAGATAGTACCAATAATGCAAGAAGGTAAATAAAGAATCCCCTGGAACAATCTTGGGATATTTTTTCTTTGCTGGTCGCAAAGCCAAAAGTAATCAACAGTGTGAGGATGGGGGAAGTGATTGCTGTTCCTCCACTATGCTAATTAATGGTTACCAATAGTCATAATAAAGCCAAACAGAGGCTTTTGAAACCTCACTGCTGAGTGGCTGCTTAGGATCCCGACAAGCTCAACATTGGAGATCTAATTCTCTGGGCCATAAACTTGGCCCAGATTCCCATCTTTAATTCTGATGGGTAGGATGGGGGAAAACAGTAGTTGAACATGGCAGAAGAGTGAAGGGGGTGGTCCCCAAGTCCCTAAAATTGTCACCTATACTGAAAGATGATATCAACAGCTGGCTCCACAGGCTTCATTTAGACTCTGTCAGGGGCCTGTTACTTTGTCCCTCAGGCTAACAATTTAGGCAGAATCACTGCCACTCTCTCTGGCACTGCTCACCTTTGTGTGGGAGGGGTAAAACCAGAGTTTTCACTTGTCATTAGTTCTTTATAGCCTGCTCTGTGTGAGCCCTTCTGCTAGGCACCAGGCATGGGAAAGGGACCCATACAAGAAGGCCATTGGTCTCAGTCCCTAGGGGCCATCAATAGAAACAAGACTTAAGATATTAATATGGAAGGAAGATTTGCCAATCAATTACATCATGATTCATCAGGAGTTCTGTGGTGTCCATGTTCACTGTCAGCTTGACTGCATTTGAAATCACCTAGGAGGCACACCTCTGGCTGTGTCTGTGAAGGTATTTCCAGAGAGGTTTCGCCAAGGATAGACCCACCATGAATGTGAGCAGCAGCACCATCCTGTAAACAGGAACCCCTGGCTGAACAAAATGGAGAAAGCTAGCTGGATACAGCCACTCACCTCTCCCTGATTCCCTGATCATGGAAACTCATATTTCCATAGTCAGAAACAATGCCTCAAGCTCTTGCCACCGTGCCCTCACTGCCATGACAGACTGCACCCCCAAACTATGAACCTCAATGTTCTCTCCTTCCATAAGTTGCTTCTTGTAAGATACTTTGTCGCAGCAGTGAGAAACGTGACTGGTACAAGCTCTATCTAGTTTAGTTTGTTTAATGCAGTCTGCAGGACTGGGGTTGTATCTCCATGGTAGAGTCCACACTAAGCAGGACAAAGTTATAAAAGCAAATAAAACCACTGAGTATGTTCAAGTGTGAGGGTAGATGATTTGTAGCCCTTTTGTAGCGTGTAGTCTGTGATTTTAAAGTCAAAAGAGATAAATGGGCCTCAGGATATCTCTGCCTGATTAAACATAGTCCTCCAAAGATGTAGGCTGAAATTAATCACATGTCTATTTATTTAGCTGGCCTTTGGACAGGTAAATATTTATCTTATCCCTTAGCTCATTAGTGTGTGATTATATCAGTTGACTGAGCCGTGATTTCTAAAAGGAAAGTTTTTTAAATATCGTGATTCGGCCTGTAAAATGACTTAAGAATGACAACAAACATGTCACCTGTGCCATTCTGTCCCATTGCAGACATTACTAATTGATGCCAGCACAGACATTAGTAATCAATTTCTGTCCTCAGAGACCTATCTTAGCCTCAGAATTCTTCTCAAGGAACTGCTGTAGGGAGCTTCCAGCAAGTCCATAGCCACTAAACAGTGTTTAAACCCATTTACTCTTCTAGGAGGCAATCTTGAATCCATTGCTTGCTGTAAGCATTTCTTTCTCTGAGGCAACCATAAACATTGGCAGACGTGCTAAGGTTTCCTTAAAAAAAAAAAACAAAAAACAAAAAACAAAAAAAAAACTCAGTTGTACCCATAGGATGCTTTCCCTATGCTGGTTACTGAGAACACCCTCAGTGGAATACCCTAACCACGCCCCAAGAGGGGACTGTGGCCTGGCACAAGGTGAGAGGGAAGCAAGAAACTCATGCCAAGGGGACACATCAGATAGGTCAGAAGAGGCAGGTAGCCCCACTGCAAGCTGGCTCTTCTGACTCTGTCATCTGAAGGGAAGGGAACAACCTAGCAGGCAGGGGGACTTCCAATCTTCCCAGGAGAGAGGTGCGTTCCCCAAGGCCAGCTTTATGCTTAGGGTCTCTGTCTTGCCCAGGGCCTGAGCATCCTACACATGGGATATGGCTAGCTATTCAGCTTGGAGCCAACAAACATTGTCTTGGATTTTCCATTTCCTGGGTTGCTCTCTGGCAGTCATTCCTAAGGGACCTTGAGCATTATATTGGTCAGATGTGTGAGGTGTGAGGTGTGTGTGTGTGTGTGTGTGTGTGTGTGTGTGTGTGTGTGTGTGTGTTTGTGTGTGTGTGTGTGTGTTTTATTAGACTGGCTTACAGGTTGTGGTTCACATACTCCAACAATGGCTACCTCCCATTGTAAAGAATCTGTAAGTTATTCAGTCCTCAAAACTGGATGTCTCAGCTGTCCCAGTCTGGTGCTAGAGTCCCAGAGGATTTCTAGAGAGAGAGCTGCTGGTCTTCAGTCTACATTGCCTTCCTGAAAAGTAGGTTTTAACACCACCAAAAGAATCCTCAGCAGCAGGGTAGATGAACTTGCCTGTGAGAGTGAGGGCAACCAGGCAAAAGGTAAAAGCTCCCTTCTTCTGTACCCTTTCATATAGGCGGCCACCAGAAGGTGTGACTCAGATTTAGGGTGGGTTTTGGTTGACAACCAAGATGAACCATCACAGGAGCCATGTGGCTTCTCTGGGCCACAGTTTCCTCAACTGTCCAGCTAGGAGAATAACAGTGTCCTGTTTCCTGACTCCTGCCCTCCTTAAAGGTCACTGTGCAGATCCAGGTGAGCTCTTTGTGGGCACACTGTGTGTCTCATTTGTGGAGGTGGCTGTGTGAATCCACCATACAGTGTCATGGAACAAACACATAGACACCACCAGGGCACGTGTGAGCAGGAAAAACCAGTAGGGTCTGAGCTACCACACCTGTGCCAACCTCCTCCTTCTTGTTTCCTTCTTCCCTCCCTACATCTCTCCTTGTTCCTTCCTTCCTCCCTCCCTCCTTTTTTCCCTCTTCCTTCCTCCTGAACCTGCAGATAAAACCCAGGACTTCACAAATGGTAGGCAAACATTTTACCACCTAGAGCAGCCGTTCTCAACCTTCCTAATGTTGCAACCCTTTAATACAGTTGCTCATGTTGTGGTGACCCCAAGCTGTAAAATTATTTTCGTTGCTACTTCATAACTATAACTTTGCTACTGTTATGAATTGTAATGTAAACATCTGTATTTTCCAATGGTCCCTAGGCAACCCCTGTGAAAGGGTCATTGGACTCCCAAAGGGGTTTCAACCCATAGGTTGAGAACCACTGACCTAGATAAAACTGAAGCTTCCCAATGACAATTTCTTAAGGGACTTTGAGGTTTTGTTTATTTGTTGTTTTGGTTCTTTGAAACAGTTTCATGCAGCCCAAGCTAGTTTCAAATTCCACTGTAACTAAGATTGCTCCCAAACTTCTGACCTTCCCATGTTCTGAGCACTGGAATTCTAGGTACACACCCTCATCACCTGCCACACTCTCTCAGCTTTGATCATAATGAGCATGTACATTACCCCTAATGGGAGAAACCTGGTCAAGAGTACAGGGGACTCTCCTGTCTATTTTTGAAACTTTGTGTATGGCATTATCTCAGAATAAGAAAATTCAATGTGAGCCTTAAAAATGTATGGATCAGAAGCTGGAGAGATGGCTTAGTGGTTAAGAGCACTTACTTCTCTTCCAGAGGACCTGGGTTTGATTCCCAGCACCCACATTAGGTGGCTGACCACTACCTGTAACTCCAGTTTCAGGGTTCTAGTGCCATCTTCTGGCCTCCACAGGCACTGCATGCAAGTGGTACATATGCATACATACATACAGGTACACATAGACAAAATAACAGTGACTTAATATTTTTTAAATGCATTATCTTTGTCAGGACAGCACTTCATGGGGTTTTCCGCAGTCACAGCCTCCTCTGCCTCGTTCAGTAGGGGCACTGTTGGAAGGCGGCAGACATAGCTCTGACTCCCACTGCACAGAGTAATAAACACCTACTTCCCTCTGCATGCCAGCTGTTGACATAAATTCACAGTAGCTGGAAATTTGTAGGTCCCCATATTACAGATCTGAAAACTGAGGCTCCAGGGAGCAAGCTACAGCACCTTGGAAAGTTTGTGGCTGGGATGGATGGGGAGAAGGCTCAGTGGGCAAGCATGGAGACCTGAGTTCAAATCCCTTGCACCCACAGAGACATCCAGACATGCCCTCACATGTGCCTATAATCCCAGCACTGCAGGGGACATAGGATCATTGGAGTTTGCTGGCTGCCTGCATAGCTCCAAGTTCAGTGAGAGACACTGTCTCGGGTGAATAAGGTAGAGAGTGAAAGATGGCAAGACACCTGACCTCCTCAGAAAGAGATGCACACACACACCCCAAAAATACATATTTGTAACTTACCAGGTGCTTCTCATATGTTATCCCAGCACTTGGGAGACAGAAACAGGAAAATTCCGAGTTTGAAACCAGTTGGGTATATAGCAAGGCTACAAATGTTTCAAGAAGGCAAAATAAAACAGCTCATGGCTTACCTCTCCTCTCCTTGTAGACTAGGAGCGTTGATTAATTCTAAGAGTTGTTAATTACTCTCCTATGGCGAGAAACTGATAAGCCTGCCTTGAGTCTAGGAGCCTGATTTGCACGGGAGCCCGCCATGAGGCCAGCACAGCTGTGGGTGTTAACACTTGGGAAAACAATTGACTGGGAGATCTAGGTGGGGTCCTCATCGTGAGGCTGTCCATAAAAATAAACACTTGAGTGTACCAAGTGACTGTTGGTGGCCAGGCCCAGCTTCACTCCTAGTGGCTCATTTCTGCTCCAACATAACCACAGGTGAGGCCCAGTCAAGGAGGGAGTGGTCCCTGTGTCACATGGGGAGATGACCCAGACGCTGGCCTCTTTCTGGAGATGCTTTGACTACATGCAAGCCTGTTTCTGTGTTTTTAATAGCTTTCTTGCCTCAGGAGAAGCACACTTGCTCATCAAGGATGTACCCTAAATCCCACCATTTTCATTTTGGTGATCATCCCTCTGACTCTCTTGTGCCTGGTCACAAGAGACTGCGCACACATGTACACTTACTTATGTGTTTGCCATGTCTCTACACGCTGACTTATAGCCAGCTACCCTGTAACCAGTTGTCTTAGTTACTTTTCTGTTGCTGTAATAAAACACCCTGACCAGTGCTAACCTAAGGAAGGAAAGGTTTGCTGTGGTTCACAGTTCAAGGATACAGGCCACCATTGCAGGGAAGTCATGACGGCAGGAGCCTGAGGCAGCTGGTCACATTGTATCCACAGTCAGGAGGCGGGGACAGATGGATGCTGGTGCTCAACTCCCTGGCTCCTCTTCAGTCACTCTGGTACCCTAGCCTTTGGAGTGATCCTGTTCACATTTAGGATGAGTCTGCCCGCTCCAACTAACCCAAAATTTGAGACTCTCTTAGAGACATGCCTGGAGTCTCCTGGGTGATGCTAGATCCTGCTGAGCCAACAGTCAGTATCAGCCGTCACATCCTCTTTCATAGAACTCACAGTGATCACATACGTTGTGATGGCACCAGGAACCGCTCACAGAGTTCTCATAGATCAACTCATATCTCTATTACCTTGCCCATTAAAGTGAATTCCATAACTCTCCATTTTATAGTAGAGATCCTGAGGCTCAGAGCAGGTAAGATACTTGCCTGAGGTCATCTCTCCAGGTCCAGGACTTGAACTGGTCAGCCTGGTGTTGATCTGTGCTCTTTACTGAGACCTACACCACCACCCTGTCCTGAATCTAGGGATCACTGATGGCTCTGGCTCTGGGGTGGTAAATCCCTGTCACACCCTGCCCTTGTTGTTCCTCACTCAGCACCATCCCACACTCTACTTTCGAGGACAGACATCACTAGTCAATCACAGCACCTTTTCCTGAGGCTCCCAGACTACTGTGGAATCCTTCCCAAAGAACTGCTACAGCGCCCTTGGATGCGATTATGAGATGCCTTCCCTTATGTATCTAACACAGCTTTCTCTTTTGTGCATCAGGAAGCAGCCTATGGGATTGACTTGCATACTCTGCTCTGTGGCTGTCCACCTTACTGCCTTGAGACAGGGTCTCTCACTGAACCTGGAGCTAATCTGGCAGCCAGCAAGCCCCAAGCATCCATCTTCTTCCCCACCCCACAATTATAGGCATGCACATAGCCGTGCCCAGCTTTTCGCATGAACACTGGGAGTTCAAACTCAGGTCACCATGCTTATATCAGCCAGCAATTTTACTCGCTGAGCCATCTTCCCAGCCTCTAGTTGCGAATTGTTTTAAAGACAGGAGAACAGAGCTCCTGGGAAGTTCTCATCCACAGAAGTAAGTAACGGTCATTAAACAGAGGTGGTGTCGAGCAGATTCCCACAAGTTACAGAGAAGAAAATGAGATTCAGGCTTGGATTAGCATAATCACCCCTGTCTGCTTCTCATTGCCACTTTGCAGGACATGGTGCAAAAGGACAGGCCCCTTCCTGGCCCGGACACCATCCATGCCCAGGACTCCCCAGGGTCTTTCTTGGAATGGTACTTTAATGATCACTCAAGTGGCATTTATCCTCCAATTAAGAGCACAAAGAAAAGCTGGAGCTAAATGAGGTGAATGTTCCACAAAATGCACCCACTTAGAAGAAGCTGGGAGAGTTACCAGGCATACAAAAACCACCTCTTGACTGAAGCAGATGCCTTGAAGTCTCCCAGGACTCTACCCCCCACTGGCTGGGAAGGAAGTTGGTGAAGAATTGACCAGTCTACAATTGTGCCTGGGACTCCCCCCTGACCTTTGGGAGGTGTGGCTGCAAATCAGTATCTCAGCAGACACACTCGCTCACGCGCATAGCAAGCTTGTCCCAGACCTCAGGAAGTTCATGGGGACTATGAGGGTTCGTGATGGAAATCTACTGTGCCCAAATCTTTCTGAGCCATTTTATATTTTATTTTACTTTAATTTTAAGATGGGTCTTCTGTGGCCAAGGCTGGCCTCCCAACTGGCCTCCAATCCATCCTCTATAAAGCCAAGGGTAACCTTGAACTTCTGAACCTCCTGCCTCTACCTCTCAAGTGCTGGGATGACACGGATTCACCACCACATCCAGACTACAGAGCACTGAGGCTTAATTTAAACCCAGGGGCATGGTCCATGCTAGGCAAGACTCTACCCAATGAGCCACATCCCCAGCTCCTCCTCCTCCTCCTTCTGAGCGTTAAGTCCAGCTCTCACTGGGGCCAATTGGACACTCTTTCCCACCAACTCAGCCTCTCCCCTCCCTCCCTCCCCATCTCAACCTTGCCCTTGTGCCCTGCTACCAGATTCACTCCTTAAAGGTAAACTCAGCACGTCTTGCACATATTTGGCCTCCTGCCGACTTACCTTCAGAAACACCACATTGAAACAGACTTACCTTCAGAAACACCATTTGCCCAACACTGGGAGTCCCATAATGATGCCTGTTTATTCCGGTTAGTTTAGGAGAGAATTCCTGCTGGTGTTGCAGACCTGCATCACTCCAGCAGCAGGGAGGCTTTCCTCAGCATTCTCATTAAAATGCCCCGAGGTAGGGACTGAGGACAGAATCCTGAGTTGCAAAACACACAGAAAGTCTCAGCACCACACTAAAAGTAGGCCAAAGTTCAAGGTCACCCTTGGCTACAGACAGAGGTTGAGGCCAGCCTGGACAACAGGAAGGAGACCCTGTAAAAAAATAATAGTAAAATAAAGCCTGTGTAGTCAACAGAGGCTGACAGTGGGTGGTACTAGAGCCTGCTCCATCCCACTAGGTGGTGAGGTGTCAAGTGACCTGAAACTACTCTCGGGTCACAAAGGAAGCCATATGGGTCCAGTTTCTCTCTCTTGCACCCCTTTTCTCCCCCCATGTATGTACAGTGAATACAGAAAGTGAGTTGTGGATTTTGAATGTCTTCTTCCTAAGAACTCTGCTGACAAGGTGCATCATCTCTTTATCAGAACTCCTTGGCCACACATTTCAATGTGGAGGGGAAGAAAGCCCAGAATAGACCCTTTTGTGTCTCTGCCAGCAGAGGGTCAGTGCTGGCTTGTCACTTTGTGCACGGTTTTGGTTAAGCCTCCTTTTACCTTTTAATCTGGACATTAGGGTTTTGACAGTCTGTCCCAAGTGGGAGAAATTGTCATTTGCCTGCTGGAAAGTTGTAAAACTCACCTGAGAATCCCCAAGCCCCTACAAATCGGAGCTTAGAAGGTCAGAAGAACAGAAGTCAAGTGAGGGTTGTGGCTCACGGGATGCCTGTCTCTAATATCCCAACCCTCAGTGTCCACGGGTAGAATCCACAGTGACATTGTTGGGATACGTGTGCCTCCCCGAAAGCCCAGACTTCCATCAGTCCTTGACGCTGATGCTCCTGCTGCCTCTCCAGGACCCAGAATCTACAAGATGGCAGAAGACAGACAGCTGGCTGCCAAAGTCAGCAGAAAGAGCTGGAAGGTATTGGAAAGAAAATCAATTCCAACCCAAAGAGTGAGTTGGAGGCTTAGTTCTTCCAGATGCTGCCTCTGTGACCTTATGTGAATTAGTCACCCTGAGTTTCAATATCCCCAAAAGTGAAGTGGTCACCTGATGTGTGTGTGTGTGTGTGTGTGTGTGTGTGTGTGTGTGTGTGTGTGTAAAAGTCAGAAGACAACCTCAAGTTTTGTTCCTAAGGTGCAATTTTTCTGTCTGTCTGTCTTTTGGAGACAGTGTCTCTCTTTGGCTTGAACCCTTTTAACTAGGTTAGGCTGGCTAGCCATGAGCCTCAGGGGTCTTATCTCTGTGCCTCGAGAGCTGGATTACAAGTTGAGCATACACATGCCTGATTTTTTTCAACACGGGTTTTGGGTGCAGAACTCAGGTCCTCATGCTTGCAAGACAAACACCTTACCAACGGAGCCACCTCCACAGCTCATATTTCCTGAGGTTTAACAATGAAACTATGTGCAGAGTAGGTGGTGCTACAATGCAAACACCGGACCTTTCATTGCCTGGAAGATGGTGCGGAAGGCAAACTGTGGTTAATCTGCCTATGTAGCTCAAATAGGATGTCCTGAGTCCCACAGCATTCTGACATCCTGTGGGAGCAATGAAATGAGCTTGGGGAGCTGTGTCAGTATCTTCTCTGGGAAATATCCACCACTTACTGAGTGTGGGTGAAGAATTAACTGTCTCTGAAAAGAAAAAGTAAAAGAAAATTAATTTCTTAAAACAATATTTTTATCTTCCAGGTCAGACAGACTAATCATTTGTGTCACCTCTTGTGTCTGTGGTTTTCTTTCTGCTTAAGGGAAAGAAAAGGAGGGAGGAGCGAGGGAGGAAGAAGGCATATGGACTTGGTGGATGCCACCATGTTACCCAACACCCATGGCAGGTTGAACTCCTGGCCCAGGCCCCAGTCTCTGGGGTGGAATTTTATGTACTGTTGCTATGGCCGCCAAGGAGTGACTGGATTCCAGTGCCCCTTCACCACAGACTCAGCCAAATAATCTTTCTTGGCCAATAGGAGACTAGCTATCAGGGTGTAATGAGCTGGGGTGTTGAATATGCTCTCCTCCGTTGCTGATTCCACAATTCTCATGTTGGCATGCTTGGACCAGGGTGGGACTCTCTCCTGAGAGACTGCAATTCTGAGAGCATGGGTTACCTTTGGGAAACAAGTGTGGCTTTGCCTGGGGCACTTGTGTGGGTCTGGGAAGCAACATTTCTCAGAGTAGACGGTTAGACTCTAGAAATGAATGAGAAGAGAAAGACCAAATGTGAGAACCAGGGCAGGAGAAAAGGGAGGGAAAGGGGGAGGAAGAGAGGGAGGGAAAGAAGTGTAGCCTAGAATGTGCTAGGCAGGAGCTCTGCCACTGAGTTCCATCTCTAGCTTTCGGTTTCTGAGATAAGGTCTCACTGTGTAACCGAGGCTGGCCTTCAACTCACAATCCTCCTGCCTCACCACCCCCAGCAATGGGCCCGTAGTAGGCAACTGCCACAGTGTTTGAGAGTCACACAGACTTTAAGTCACTCGGTTCACCTGGACCATATACTGGCTGTGAAGCTGAATGAATGACAGTGTTGTCAACACTTAAGGGGACTTTTAAGACTCGAAAGGGATGCACTTAGAACTGTGTGCTAGCTTTGGCCTAGATGAGCCTTTATTTTTAGTGTGGAGTGGAATGTGCATGTGTGAGTGTTGGCGGGGGAGGGTGGTGGATGCATGTACGTGTGGAGGTCAAAGGTCAACATTGAGCATCTTCCTCTATCAATCCGTAGCTTACTTTTTGAGACAGAGTCTCCCACTGGACCCGGAGCTCTTCACTGGAGAGTTTCAGCTAGGCTGGCTAACTAGTAAGGCCCTGGGAGCCTCCCATCTTCTCTGCCCTTCCCCCCACCCCAGCACAGGGATCGCCGGCGGCGCACACCTGCACACCCAGCCTTTATATGGATGCTGAGGATCACACTTTGGTCCCTCATGTCTGCGTGGCAAACACTACACCCGCTGAGCCATCTCCCCACATCCCTCTTCCCCATAGATGTCAAATGTAAAGCTGTGGGGCAGGGCACCCACGGAGCAGCCAATGCCACATGGGGATGCCCGTTGGCATGGTAGCTTCTTCGCAGCATCAAGGCCTAACATTTCTTTTTTTTTTTTTAATTAAGCCTTAATAGCTCTTTTTTTATTAATTAATTAATTATGTATACAGTATTTGCTATACATATATGCTCGGGCACCAGATCTCAATGTAGATGGTTGTGAGCCACCATGTGGTTGCTGGGAATTGACCTCAGGACCTTTGGAAGAACAGCCAGTGCTCTTAACCTCTGAGCCATCTCTCCAGCCCCAAGGCCTAACATTTCTTATTTTGGTAATTGAAGTGGCCAAGTTGGAGCTTGTTGCTGGGAGCACGTCCCGCCGTGGCTTCGGTAGTGCCGTGGCTCTGCAAAGAGTGAGAGGGAAAAAAAATCAATTTCCACTGTCCACGGAGTGTTTGATTTATTACTCCTGAAAGAAGAAATTCTTTATCTCCTACCCAGTCTTGGAAAGGACTGGCTCACAGTCAGCTGTGAGAGACTGGGGAGGGAGGCTGCGTGGGTCCAAATTTTAGCATTTTGATAACCTTCGTGACTATTCAGAGGACGCCTGAGCGCTCCCCGTTTTTACAGCCCTCATTTGTTTTTGATTAAGCAATTACAGGCATTAAAAGACAATCTGCGGACTGTGGCAGGCCTTCCTGCAGGAGTGTTGCATGCCAAGGAGGCAACAGAGGGCTTCAGGTTTTCATGGCCACAGGAAGGGGTAGGGAGGGTTGGCTAGGGACAAGAGACTAGGGCAGGATCCGAATGGGCCTAGGGCTGCAGTGCTGACTGCTGCTGAACACAAGCCCTGGTATTCTTTTCTGTTTGTTTTGTAGACAGGGTTTCACTGTGTGACTCAGGCTGGCCTAAAACTCACAGCAATCCACCTGCCTCTGCCTCCTGGGTGCTGGGTCTAAAGGTGTGCACCACCACGCCCGGCTACCAAAGTCCTCTTCTGAGCGGTCAGTGTGTGAGCCACTTCATCTTCTTAGACCCTTTGTGTGCATGTGTGTGCATGCGTGTGTTATATGTTTGCATACATATATGTACTTGTGCATGTGTCCTCATGCACAGAGGCCAGGGGACATTACATTATCTTCTTCTATAACTCTCCATCTTTTTCTCTTGAGAAAAGCTCCCTCATTGAACCTGGGACTTACCATTTTCCAACTAACATGTATGGCCAGAAAACCCCAGTATTCCTACTGTCTTCACACACACACACACACACACACACACACACTATGCACAGGTACATACACACATGTGTGTGTACACAGAGGTACATACATGCACATGCACTGGCATACACATACACCCAGGTTCACACACATGCTGGTTTGCACACATCCATGCACATGTATGTGCATGCATACACATATACACACACATGCACACACCCAAGTACACACATGCAGCCATGTCTGAATTTTTCTGTGAGGGATGGAGACCAAAACTCGTCCTCATGTTTATGCAGGAAATGCTTTTACGCACTGAGTCCTCTCCCCAGCCTGATCCCTCTAATCCTGTGTATGAACACCCCTACACACTTCCTTTGTGGGAGCACACTCCCTACCTGCTGTTTCCCACCTCCAACAGTCTGAACTTGCAGATCCTCTCCTGAAAGATATTGTTTGGTCTCTGGAGTTACTTTGCTCATATGAGAATCAAAAGTCCCTAGAACTTAGTGTTTCCGCCTTGCGGCCAGTGTGTGACCCCTTCCTGAGCTTGTGTACCCAGGACACTTGCTGGGGTCTGGCTTACTCTCCAGAGACTCTTGGGACTTCAGGGTGAAGCAATTTTCCCTTGGCCTTCTTTTCTTCCCCATGCTCTCGCTGGAAGATTTGCATTCTTAAAATATCACTTGTAATAGCTCAGAGGTAGAGCCCCTGTTCAGCATACATACGGTCCTGGGTTCAACCTTCCCTCCCCCTAAAAAAAATCCCATGTGCCCAAATCTTTGTCTCAGGCTCTGCTTCCAGAGATTCTTATCCAAGAAGGTAGAATCGTTCTTCTGTCCAGCTTCTTACAACTTCTTACTGGCTTGGATCCAGTACCTCAGATTTTGTATCTAACACCTCCTTGTGCCAGGTCTACAAAAATGTTCAAAATGCATTGTTTCTTGAACGGTGGTAATGGGAAAGTCTTGGGGAGGTGCTTTGCCCAGTCACCAGCACCTTGTAAAACTCAGTGCATGCTGATCCATCCACATCATGGTTGAGCTGCAACCCAGGCGAGGGCAGTCCTGGTACCAGGACTTGTCATTGCTGCTCCATAGTCCTCCTGACACCCCAGAAGCCCCTGCACACTGTATCTAGAGTGGCTGTATATTTTACTATTACATTCACTTATTGCAGGAGGAGGCGTGCACGTGAACATGTATGGTGGTCGAAAGACAGTCTGCAGGACTTGCTTCTCTCCTTCCACCATGTGGGTTCCAGGGATAAAGTCAGGTCATCAGGCTTGGTGCCAAGAGCTCTTACCCATCTTGCTGGTCCTAGAATGATCTTTGAAGACAGAGCAGTCAGGGCTGGAGAGATGGCTCAGTGGTTAAGAGCACTGGCTGCTCTTCCAAAGGACTGGGGTTCAAATCTCAGCACCCACAGGGCAGTTTCAAACTGTCTGTATTGGGCAGGTGGGCGTGGTGGCACACGCCTTTAACCTCAGCACTTGGGGGACAGAGGCAGGAGGATCTCTGCTGAGTTCAAGGCCAGCCTGGTCTACAGAGGGAATTCTACAACAACCAGGGCTATAACACAGAAGAAACCCTCTCTTGAAAAACCAAGAAGAAGAAAATAGAGCAATCAACTAGTCAACTGTGTAAGAACCTCTAGGGCAGTGATTCTCAATCTTTCTAATGCTGCAACCCTTTAATACAGTACCCCATGTTGTGGTGACCCCTGTACCATAAAATTATTGTGTTGCTACTTTGTAACTGTAATTTTGCTACTGTTATGAATTGTAATATAAATATCTGATATGCAGGATATCTGATATGTGACACACACCCCCCAAAGGGGTTGCAACCCACAGGTTGAGAACTTCTGCTTTAAGGGCTACTTACCTGTGCACAAGTGTACAACACAGCATCACATAAATATTTTAGAATCTGTAGGCTGTACAGTCTCTTGCAGCTCTTCACCTCTGCCTCTGTAGCCCAAAACTAGGCATAAGCCATATGCAAACAAGCGGCTTTCAATAAAACTTTATTTATAAAAATAAGCAGTGGGCCAGATTTGGTCAGCCAGGCTATAGTTTGGTCAAATTCTAGATATCTACAAGATATCTGAATAGTGTGGACTTGCCTCCTTTCCCCGCCACCAGCCTCATTCTGCCTTCCTTCCTCCTAATTCATTCATCTCCTGTGCCTCTCTCTTTGGGCCTGGAGGCTTCTTCCTGGAGCCTCTCTTGCGTGGCTAGTTTTTGTCATTATGTAGTCACCAGCTCAGCAGTCACTCCTCAAAAATGAGTTCCTGACTTAGCACATCCCCTCGCCCCAGCCCTTCTTGAATGTATCGTGTTCGTAGTTAACTTAGTCCCCTCCTCACTTCTTTGGAAATGTTTCTGTTCTCATAGAAGACAAGTTTCAACATTCATTCTGATTCAACATTGTCTGATGGTAGCGGCAGTATCCTCAGCCTGTATCATAGGGCTTGGCCCCAGAAGGGTTAAATAAACATTTGTTGATGTGGTAGTTTCCTGGGTGATCCTCATAACACACACTCAGAGAGAGAGAGAGAGAGAGAGAGAGAGAGAGAGAGAGAGAGAGAGAACTAGAATTGTTAGAGATTGTCTTGACCATAATGGACATCTTCAGACACAGAATCCTCCCCATGTCTCCTTCCTCATCAATTATCCCTTTAAATGGAACACCTCCCCAGAGGATTGCCAGAGCAAATCCTCACTCTTCTTTTCTCAGTCCTAAACCTGGGCCATGTATCTCCAATCTCCAGGCTAAAGACACCATGAGGAAGGCATTCTTGGAATGCAACTCTGAGATTTCCAGTTAATTAAGAAGGGATTTAGGAGTTAGTCAACATCTGGGCAGCAGGTGTGCTTCCCACCATGCAGTGCTGACTCCCACTCTAGCCAAGCAAAGGGATAGGAACTCAGGTGACTTCATGCTGCAGCAAGGTGAACCTCTCTTCCTGGCATCCTCAACTCCCAGGCTTTCAGTGGGGAGACCATAGCACCTGCTCAGCAAAGCGAAGCCACCAGCACATCTACTCTCATTTTGTGCAGAGATGGGAAAGTGACTGTGTCTTCCCCAGGGAGCAGGACTCAGTGCCACCAGCCTGCTCCATATAGCAAGACATGTTTGGCACAGCACGGCCAATTCCCTAAGCACCAGTGACATTGAGAGGGTCCGTTGCTATCAGCCAGGGCTCTACAGTCAGGTGACCTGGATCCACATCCAAAGCCCATACCTGGTAAGGATTTCTAAGTCCCTGGAGCCTTGGTTCTCTCATCTGTAAAATGGCCATTAGAATCATACCATTTTCAAAGACAAAATGGGTTACCACCTCCATATTTATATGTGCCGCTTAGAACAGCAGGTGTCTGTGGGAGGTGTCACGAGAGTGAGTCTACTGGGCTGTAGCTAATTTCCTACATCAGCAAGGACCAGGATTCCTGTGACTGTGTTCAGTACTGTGCTATGTTTCTGTGACCAAAATACCCAATAGAAGCAACTTTAAAGGAGGAAGGCTCTGTTTTAGCCCCTGGGTTCAGACCATCCTAGTAAGGAAGGCTGGACAAAGGTCATGTTGGTGGCAATGTGTTCCAGGGAGTGCTCACCCCCTGACAAATCAGGCAGCAGAGGAGGAAGCCAAACCAGGAGCATCATGCATAACCTTCAAGGCTCACCCTGGTGACCTGAGTCCTCCATCTAGGCTGGCCGCACACGTCCCAACATCTCTACAAGGTCCCCAAACCAGCACCACCATCTGGGAGCCAAGTGTTCAACAATGGGAACATTTCACATTCAAGTCACACACTGGGTAAGTGGACCAAAGGAGGATGGAACAACTTGCCTTGGGCACTAGAGACCATTACTATGGTGAGATTATTCAAGATTTATTTTCAGGCCAGCAATCATGGCATATGCCTGCGAGAGGCAGAAGAATCATAAGCTGAAGGACAGTGTGAGCTATAAACTGAGTTCCAAGCCAGTTCAGGCAAGTAAAACCTTTGATCTCAATAATGAGAGGAGGAAGAGGAGGAGGAAGAAGAAGAAAAGAAAGGAAGGAAGAAAGGAGGAAAGAAAGGGAGAGAGAGAAAGAAAGAAAAGAAAGAAAGTGGAGGGGACAAAGCAACATATTCTTATCTGTATTAAAGACATTTGCACACACTTTAAGGGCAATACAAAGCAAGGACCCTCCCTCCCCTCCACAGGAAGGGTATGTTCCTCTCAGGTTAGAGGGCTCTTTCAGACCCCTTCTAGAGAGAATGAAGAGCAGCTACGCCAGGCACCAGGTCTAAGCTCCGCATCTTGTGCTTGTTGGTCCATTTCCTATATATGATGGCTATCCGTGCTTGGGGCAGCTGTCCTGAGTGCCCTCATATATGGAAACTGTGGCCTGAAGCACTGGGGCTGCTGGGATGCTCCACGAAGAATGAGTTCCTTGATCTTTATTTCCATGGATACCAAAGCTTCAGTTCTGTCTCCATCCTGAGGTGTGGGGAATGTGGGAGGAGCCTTTCCCTTTCCAGGCTCGCATGCCACAGCTCCAAGATGGAGGTCAGAGCTGCCTACAGGAGGATGTTCACACCCAATCCACAGCCAGGGCTACAGAAATGAATAAAAGCACAGATCTAATTAAAGTAACGGGAAGTTGTCTTTAGCGGATTGCGTTAACCTCAGTTTCAGGCATTTACAGTCATACTTTCAAGCCTCAGATAGCCAGGTGGCCAGCTTTGTGACAGTCAGGAGCCTCATTTGTTTCCCACACTGCTGTGTTTTCCCAGCACAAGAAACAGTGCCTGGTGTTTGCCAAAACCAAGATGTATTGAACAAATGAATTAATGAAGCATTCCTCTGCCTTCAGATATGGCCACCTCCCCACATGCTTCCTCTGGGTCTTTAGAGTATTCTAAGGTAATCATAACTTATTGGCTGCCTCATGAACAAGTGTCCCCTGGGGCCAAAGCAACATCCTTTCATCCCACTGATTCTGCACAAAAAAAAAAAAAAAAAAGTAAACCTGTGGTCCTGTCCTGGTAGAGTAG
>CAJQZJ010033670.1:436592-447837 GCA_907164525.1 Lophiomys imhausi | reverse complement strand
CACACACACACACACACACACACACACACACACACACACACACACACTTCCCTTGCCTCACAACACCCAGCCCTGAGATGAGAAAGAGGGGTGGGGCTGTAGTTCAGTTGGAAGAGTCTTTCCTAACATACAGAAAGTCCTGAGTTCTATTCCCAGCACCACGTAAATGGGTGTGGGGATACACACCACTATCCCAGTATTAAGAAAAGAAAAGAGAAGAGAAAAGAAAAGGAGTTGGGAGCAGTGGCATGCACTTTAAATCCCAGAACTCTGGAGGTAAAAGCAGGCTGATCTCTGTGAGCTCAAGGGTAGCCTTGAATTGGTCTACATAGTGAGTTCCCATACAGATAAGCTACATAGTAAGAAACTGTCTCAAGAAAAATGAAGAAAAAAAAGAAAAGATTGAGTGTGGAAGGAAAGAAGCACAGTTGGTGAAGTATTTCTCATTAGGCCTTGAGCTTAAACTCAAAAAGTGAGTGTGACAATGTTCACATACAACCCCATTACCAGGGAGGTAGAGACAGAAGGGTCCCTGGGGTTCCCTTATTAGCCCACCTAGCCTCCTTGGCAAGCTCCAGGTGAGTGCACGACCTTAATTCAAAAAAGAAGTGGGGGGCTCCTGAGAAATTACATCTAAGGTTATCCTCTGTGTCACACACACATGACAAAACTCTGACCTGGCATACATGAGACCCTGGGACCCCATAAAAGCCTTCTCTGCTTTTGCTGTGTTCACCATGCTTACTCACACAGATAGAGGACGGACCAGCAGCTGTTCCCATGCTGAGGAAGGGCCCCTCCCCTTCCTGGCCCCTCTCACTTGGTAGGTTAATATATTGACTTATACTCCATGTGCTGACCCTGCCCCCACCCATGCAAGCTCAGAGCTTGGGACAACAAAAGTCTGTTCCCTTCTCTGCAACCTCGTAAAGCAATAATAAACATATCCAGGTTTCTATGGAAACAATTACCTAATTAGATTGTTGCCTTTGATCAGTGGAGTCCAAATGGAGGAATCTCAGGGCAGAGTCACTACCCCTCCCCTGGCCTGTGCCACCAACCTGGCTACAAATGCTGTCCTGATAGACAGTGGCCTCTGCCATCAACTGCGCAAGGGTGAAGCATACTCCCAGCTCCACTAAATTCGCCAGTAACTCTCTTCTTGCCTGTGGCCCTCCCAATCTCTGCCCTCCTTTTCCTTCATGATGGCTTCTAAAAAGACTTAGAGATGCTCACTGGTGCCAGCATGACAGGGTTCTTGCCCTGGAGAGCTCTGTGTGGGCCCAGCTTGGCCTGGCCATCATCAAGTGGCTGATGAGACAAGGCCGTTTGCAATGTGTCCCCCAACAGCCTCTGCAGAATGCCACTTCAGTACCAAAAACCTGTCTGGGGACAGATGAGAACATTCAGTTTGAGTCTTAAGGGTCATGCAGGTATCCATCCTAATTAGAGGGACTAAAAGCAGGCAGCAAAGCCAGGAAAGCTCACTCCCTGCAGGAGCCTCATGGAAAGACCAGCTACTGCCAAGAGGACGTTCATGTGCGTGGAAATGATGCAGACCAGCCGTCCTTCAAGGTGACTTTGAGCGGCCAAAGGCAGAGGGACCTCTTTCCATTCCAAGACCTCCCACCAGCCAGACCCTCCACACCAACATCTGTGCTCATGCAGTCACTGAACAGCAGCGGACCCCTGTGTGCCAGAGATCAGAGAGGAACAACCAACCTCTGGCCTTAGAAGGGCAAGGAACACCAATCCAAGGACATGGCAAAAAAAAAAAATGCTAAGGGATGCTGCTGCTGTGGCCCCCAGAGCCATCTGAGTGCACATAGGAAAGCACAAAGCTTTATCTGAAGGATCCGAGGAGGGTCCATGGAGGAGGGAGGCAGGTCTGGAGACAGCCTGTTTTGGAGCAGACAGAAGAAAGGCCTAGGAGCACAGGAGATCCAGCCTGCAGGGGGATGAGAAGGAAGTTGCTGCGAGAAAGGGGCAGGAAGATGTGCTAGGGCCACACAGAGTTAAAAAAAGAATGAGATAAGTTAGGACATTTCTCATCCACACATGTATTCACATATGAACATACCCCCCACCCTCATACACACATGGACACACACACGCACGCGCGCGTACAATTGTATGGTGGTACTGCAGTGGGGGAGATGACACAGGTTTCAAAGCCAGGGGACTGAAACTTGTCCCTGCCAGGTAGTGGCCTAAGACAAGTGTCTCAACCACTCCAAACTGAACTTGTTTCCTCATTGATAAAATGAGGGAGGTAGGAAGAATCTTGTAGAGAAGCTAGATTACTTGAATCAATTGACATCCTGGGGGTGGTGCTTGGCAAAGTGCATGATGGGTAATAATAGGTGCTCAATAAAGGGGGATTTTAATTATTATTCTAACTATTAATCATTATTATTATTTAATTATTAATTTGTTATTATTATCATTTAGTTAGCCAGATAAGCTTCCATATAGAGCAGCCTCCCAACTCCATCTTCTAGCCATCTTACTTCACTGGGTGTTCTCCCTACCTGCATTTTAGGCACCTGTGGTACTGGCTGCTAATTATTAAGAGTTAGGGCTCCAGGCCAGCAAGATAGTTCAACAGGCAAGGACACTTGTCACCACGTTCAACAACATAAATTTGAGTCCCCAAACCCACACGATGAGAGAAGAGAATCCACTTTCACAAGTTGTCCCCTGACTTCCACACATGTGCCATGCATACACACACAAAATGAAAATAAATGTGCTAAGAAAATTTTGTTTTAAAAAGGAAAACAAAAGCAAAAACCCCAAACAGGGCTCCTAAGCCTCTCCCCGTGGCAAGGCTACAGTTAATAATCTCTGAGCCTTACTGTGTATCAAGGTCATTGGATTCAGGGTCAGCTACAGTCTGGGGAGTAACTTGGGTTTTGCTTATGCTGGGACAATGAGCTCTACTTCCCTACGAGGGGAGCCAATGAGGAACTCACACTTCCTCAACCATGTGTCCTTTGTAAACACACAGCTGACACCCTACACTGGGCCAAACCAGGCTTGATGATTTGACTCAGGCTCTTGAATGGACCTGAGAAAAATCAAGCTCTGTTAAGGAGATGCTGTGGGCTCCCTTCATTTTCATCGATCATCGGCCACCAACCTCATCTCGATGACCCATGTCCATCTCTAACACATGTTCCCCATCTCCCTCCCCAACCTCCCAAACCAGGTTAAAGAAAACATCTCCCCTCGTGGCTGTGCCTGAGCAATCCGCACACCCTGAAACTCTCGCATTACTCACACTCCCCTCCACTCTGGCAAGATGCTTAATAGACGGATGTGGTGCTGACATCTTCTCTTGTAATGACATTGTCACCATACGGAGATGTGCCACGGTGAATTTTCTGGTAAACAGTGAAGTGCCGTCAAGCGCACTGTGAAATTGCGCATTTCTGAGCTAACAAACAGCATGCGTTTAGGGATCAGAGTCGAATTTTGAACTGTGTTCTGCATATTGATTTCCAGCTCTTGAGGCCAGCACCGTGGATTAGGATTGGACTAGATTAGGCACCTTTGCTAAAGCCTTGTTTGGTTAGGTGGATGCCCTTTTTCCTTTCTTACTCTGTAACCCTAACTAGCCTGGTATTCACTAGGTACTCTAAGCTGGCTTCAAGCTCAAGGCAGTCCCTCCTGCCTCAGGTTTCCAAGTGCTGGGATTACAGGTGTACATCACCTTATCTAGTGTTTGCTGATGGCTTTCAATATTGTATTTTTCAACTTCCTTCTGGAGGCATCATGCGATCCAGGGACTAGATTCACAGACTTGACTCTCTGAGTTCAAGTCCTGTTCTGGACACTTTGTACCTATGTAACCTTTGATGTGTTCCTAGTAGCCAAAGCATTGTTTAACATATATGCAGCACATGGCACACGCTAATGGGTATGTCAAGCAAGTACCTGTTGCTTCTAATCCTTAGGTCTCCAGAAGGCCGTGGCGAGGGGGGCAGTTTTCTTGTTACTGCTTTGGTGCAGGTAGAAAGCCGAATCATGGTGAGGTTGAAGTTGTCTCAAGTCTGGACCCAGTGAGTAAGCAAGCTGCCCTGACCCAGGGTCTGGACTCTGGAGACCTGGCTGTCACCTACTATGCACTATGCTTAGGTTAATCTCTTTCAAGCACACTACAGTCCCCATGCAGAAAAGGACGACTAGCCCATGCCTGCTCTGCAGTTGTAGATTGCGAGCACATTCATGAAAATCACTTGGTGCCAGCCCTGGAATACGGCTTGTGCTCAGCTGCTGCTGCTGGCAACTGGGATACACAGCTGCTTCCTAGGTCCTGCGCCTTGCGAGTCCAGGAGCTTCACTGCCATGGAATCCAACGCAGCACTCTGGGACCTTGGCTCCATCTGAGACGTGTGGTGCCCCAGCGGTTGGACCACATGACTGCACACATGCATCACTCTGGACAGTCCAGCGAGGGCTGAGGTTGAGGGATGCTGAGTTCTGGACCAGGGCAGTGACCGGACCATGAAGGCAAAGGAAGCTGATGCAGTGAGAGTTTATTAGCTGTGAGTATGTGACTGCAAGACCCACTAGACTTAGGTGATGTCAGTGGTACCAGATGGAAAGTAAACCAGTTGGCAGTGAGAGGCAGGCTGCTTGCCTTACTCTGGGGACACAGTGTGAAAAGAAGATATGAGACTCCTTATTTATAAATATTAAGTCGTCTAGTGTTGGAGTTAGGTCAATGGTTAAACAGTGGCCATGAAAGCAAGACCAGAGAACAGAGCCCCAGAACCTATGTAAATGCCAGATGGGCAGGAAGCCTCTCAGTAACACCAGCCTCAGAAGGTAGAGAGAGGATCCCCCACAGCAAGCTGGCTGGCAAGACTAGCCATGTCTGTAAGCTCTGGGTTTGATTGAGAGAACCTGCCTCAATGAATAAGGTAGAAAATTGATTGAGGAGGACCCCTGACTTCAATTCCTGACATCAGCAGCAAGCCTCCCCATGCATGCACACCTGCATACATGTGTGTCTATACATGTAAAAGATACATATACATACATGTACCCCCCTCTCACACACACAAGAATGGAAAAGGAAAAATTAATATTAAAACTTCCAAGAGGGTACCAGTTCACAGGGTATTCCCAGACCCAGGCTGGCCTATGCACCTGCTTAGGTCCCAGGATTGCACAGGTAGCTAGCTGGCCTTGCCTCTGGAGTACCATCCCATTCTACCCTAAACCCTATGAGCTAGGTATGGACAAGTAGTGGCACCCAGGAGCCAACCCCACAGACTTCAGTTCATCTCGCTATATGTAGGAACTGACTTGGAAGACTCGTCTATGCTGGGTAGAAAAGGATGGATTCCAGCAGGAGCAGTGCAGAGAAAACAAATCCTTAGCCCAAATGAACTGTGGTTAAGGGCAAGTGCTGAGGAGTGCTTCAGGGGAGCCAGGGTGGAGAAATTGAATTCGCGGAGAAGCATCTCACAGAGCTTTCCAGAACAGGCTATCTGGATGATTGATGGGGTGTCAATGTTTATAAGAGTTTCTTTCCCTGCACTGGACTGCTGAGTGCTGAACAAAGAGTGACAGGTACCGATCTGTATGAATAAAAGATGCAGAAGGAGCCAGTACGCCCTAGTGCATCGGAGAACCCCCCTCTAGCTCACATCTAGAGGACTGGCCAGGTGGGCCACTTGCTGGTGTACCATAAATATCTCTCACCAATATATGTGGCTTTTCTTCTACAACTCCATCTACTCTATGACACAGGGGTGCCTCAGGATGTCACCTGAGGGCACTGCTATGGTCCGAGGTTCTCCAACAAGCGCTTGCTGTGTCTATGATATCCTGAGCCTCCACCGTGAGAATGAATCCCCCAGGCTCAGAATTTCTACAGAGTCACTTTACAAATGCTGTCATATCGCCTGGGTGGACCATTGAGATCATTCTACGGTGCCATCATGAGTGTGTGTGACTGCACTGTCTGAATCTTTCTAGCAGAATCCTGGAGGACACCAGGAATATTAGCTTTGAAACGAAGCTGAAGGTATGACTTAGAAATAAAGTATTTGCTCTGGGAACCAAACTCAGTCCTCTGCAAGAAAAGCACGTGTTCCTAACTGCTGAGCCGTCTCTCCAACGCCTTGATTTTAAATAGAGATGAGGGTCTGATATGTGAGGAGCATTCGTCCATTCATTCTTTCACCCACTGTCCATTCCCACATCTGGCACTCACTGAGTGTCTTCCAGGGATGTGCCTACAAAAGCTGGGGACTTTGGACACAGGCAGGAGGGTACTGGGAATCTGATAGACAGGAGTGATCCCAAGGCAAACCTTACCCTCCGCATTGTGTGAAAACCAGAACCACCCTAGAGTCAGGAAAGCCTCTTGGTCAGTCACTTCACAAAAAGGTCCATTACCTTAAAAGAAATCCACCCTGCCCCCAGTGTTTAATGGGCGAAGCCTTGCTTGCCTTTTCAAACCTAACTTGGCCCTTCCATGTCCCCTTGTTAGTAATGAATTAAAATACCTTTTATTTAGCCCTTGGATCTTTGTTCCTGTCTAGCCTTCTCCGTGGACTTTGCTTTCAGCACAAGCACCTAGCAACAATACCAGACATCCTTCAAAGTCCATCTCAAGGACTGGGGGTGTCACTAGGCTGGTAGAGTGCTTGCCTAAAGCACAGAGCTCTAGGCTTGATCTCAGCACTAGATTAGCTGAGCATGGTGACAAATGCCTGTAATAGCCAGCACTCAGGAGGGAGGCGGAGAGGGGAGGATCAGGAGTCCAAGATCACCTTTGGCCATAGAGCAAGTTCAAGGCCAACCTGGCATACATGAAACCCTCTCTCAAGAAGGAGGGAAGAAAGGAATGAAGGGAGGGAGGCGGTGAGGGAGGGAGGGAGGGTGGGAGGAAGAAAAGAGGTAACAGAAAGGAAAAGAGGAGAAAAAAGAGAAGAAAGGTCTGTCTTGGACTCAGGTACTCCATGACCCGTTTCCTGTACCTGTGGCCTTTGCCCTACTTGAGTCCTCCTGGAATTAAACCTCATGTACCTAGTATTGCCTGTTGCATGTCCCACCCCATGCTCACATTTTCTGCTTTCTCAGCTTCTCATCCTCACTCTGAAGGCACACTCTGGCCTCCTCTGTTTTGCAGACAGAGAGCCTAGCCAATGTCTGGCATGCGGCCAGTCTGATTGCACAGAGGGCAGTTAATGCAAGGACAGTAGCTCCAGGTACCCAGCAGATGGCTACCATTTTCCTTTTATTGGTTTCCGGTTTTTTGCAGATTATCACAACATCATTCATCTGTCACCAAACCCATTTTAAAGTGCATCATTCGTGGTTTTAGTAGATTCACACAGCATGCAACTGTCCCTATCTAACCCCACGTCATTGGCAGACCCTAAAACACAATGGAGCTTTTTGTTCCCTTAAGTATACACCAACTCTCTGAAAGTCCTTTGCCTGATTCTTGCAAGATCGATGAAACCCTTCCCAACCTCAACCTTACCTCCAGACTTGGAGGAGTCACTGGTTCCAGAAGTTTCTAAGGCCAGCTGAGCACTGTTTGTGTGGCTCTCTCTGTAAGGGACCCCCTCCATTCCGTGACCCTTTCTCTCTTGCTCTCTGTGGTTCTAAAGAACCAAGCCTTGAGTGGCCTTGAGGGTCTCAGAGGCATCCAGGGATCCCCCTCTTTGAACTCCATCTGGTCTCCCAGCAATCTGATGGGCAGCTTTGTTCCGGGTGTTAAGATCTCTTCCTGCTGTCTAGGGAACCAGGGAGGAGCCCTTAGAGGACAGATGGTGCAGTCCTGGATGCCTCCCCATTGGAATCGACCCTCTCTACTTGCTTCCCCCTCTTTACCTTGTCACCACTCCCCAGACTTACCTATTTGTATGTACCCAATTCAGATGCCAACCCCCTACACCTGCTCTTTAACCAACATGCAGTACTTAGTAGACACAATGTGATTTCTAAACCCATGCCTCCTCACCCTGGCTAATGGACCAGTTTCTGCTTACGCTGTTACCCTTTCCCCTGCCCACAAAGCACCTGATAATGCTGCAGTGAACTTGTCTGGGTACTCCCTAGTGACAGTGAGCACAACAGAGACACCCCCCCCCCCTCAAAACAGGAGTAGTAATGATCCAGGCAAGATTGCAGAATGTCTGAGGCCTAATCCATCCTGTGTCAGAGATCGGCTCTGGGCATCCCTGGGACCACACGCTTGCCTGGCATGTGGGAAGGAGGGATGAGCCAGCAGCCTTTAATCTCTGTGCACACACAGCCCTGCATTCAATCCAGTGGTGCATTTGATCACCATGGTGGTATCCGTGCCATTACAGTCCCTGCTGTGCGATCTTGGGGCCATGGGGAAGGATGGTTTTTCCAAGAAAAACTAATGCAGCTACTTTAACTGGGTGACCTTGTGGCACTGTGGGGACTCCAGCTGTCACATTGGGCCATGACTGCGTTTGCATATCTTCTGCTCTGTGCCAGTGATGGCCCCAGTCAAAGGCTCTTCCTTCAACCCTCCACCCCAACCCCTAAACCCAGGTGTCTTGGGCTAAGATCACAAGGACGAGAGTCTGCTCTGATACCTGACTGATAAGATATGTCCTCTGCCGACCTACTCTGTGCAGGATGCTTCCATAAGGATTAAAGAAATTAGCACAGACAGGATGAAGCCTCATACGCTTTGAATCTCAGGTGTCTGTAAAAGTCATGAACTGAAGGCGTGGTCGCTGGTCCCTACCTGTGGTGCTCCTGGGAGGTGATGGCAGTTTGAAGAGGTGTGGCCAAGTGGAAGGAAGGAAGGTCATTGGGGCATGCCTTTGAAGGGGCTGTTGGGACCACACCTCTTCTTCCTCTCTCATGGTGTGTTTACTGTCCACTGACTTGCTGAGTGGCTTCTCCTGCTTCCCCATCCAGCCGACAACGGGGCCAAGTGACCATAGACTGGAGCCTCCAAAACTCTGAGCTGAAATAAACCTTTCTTCCTTATAAGCTGGTTCAGGTATTTTGGTCACACAGATGGAAAGCTAGCTAAGACACCTCCTGTGCTCACAAGGTGGTAGAGCTGGAGTTTAATCCCCAACTGCCCATTGTTTTCAGGTGGGCAGGCAAGACGCATAGAGACAAGAGATAGTTACGAGAACTCTATGGCCACCTTGAGTGTAAGTGGGAAGCCAGACCTAGAGGTCAATGTGGCTTCTAAAAGAAAAGGAACACGGGATGGTATCATAAGGGAGCAGGACATGGGAGAGAGTCTGCCAAGTAGAGAAAAACAGTATGTAGAAAGGCCTTGAGGCACTCTGGCAGACAAGAGTGTGCAATGCATCAGGAAAATAGAACCCCAGGATAGCTTTCTAGTGAGGTTCCCTCTGAGCCAGTGAGGAAGGCAGGCTGGAGGTCTGACCTGTTAAGAATGGACTACAAACCCACCTCCACTCCCATACCTATCCCCCCAACCCCAGAGGGAAGTGCTGATGCAGAAAACCAGCCCTCTGTGATGCTGTCTGGGTGATCTCTGAATCCTGGTTCTGCAGAACAGAAGTTGGGAGGTACCCCAAGGACCACAACCTCTTTCCAGGCTCTCTTGAGAAGACAAGGCACCCCATTCAGGGTATTCCTTGGTCATCTTGGCTGACTTCTGCATCCCAGTGTCCCGGCCTTACGGTGATGTGACCATCCTGACAGGCACATATGAAGAGACCTTCGCAGCCCTCCCTTCAGCCCTCCTATCGGTCTAGGAGACAGCGGTCTCCAAGGAACAGCGTTTTTCTCAGGAATCTTTGCTAGTACCAGCCATGCTGCTCAGTGGCCTGGATCTCCCAGTGGGAGAGTCCACAGAGTTCTGATAAGTTGTTAAACCTCCTTGCAGGCCAGACAAGCTGACCCAATGATGGGTTGGTGATGGGCAGGACCTCACCTTGACCAGGACTGCTGAGTTATGCACACCTCTATCCCATTTAAACCAAAACCTCATTGCAGGAGGATGGACTTTGATGGACGAAGGGTGAGGTGGGTCACTGGATTTCATTTTTTGATCCTCTCCCTAATGTGGCCACACTGAATAAGCCTCCTTTCCTGGTTTTTCACGACTACTGTGTCTTTAGTTGGCCTATGGTGGATAGGTGGCCAGGCCTACCTGGTTAGGACTACCAGGGACCATTCTTTGACCCTGTCAGAAACACTAACAGTGAAGGGTTGAGAGTCAGGAGTCTACCTCAATATGTTCAACCCACCTCTCCCACCTGTCTTAGCTGTGTGTGTGACCTCACACCACGTACTTAGCTCCTCTCTGCATTTGTGTACTTGTCTATAAACCAGAAGTGAGAATAATAGGAGGACCCAGTTACAGGTATTGTGAAGATTCAAGGTGCTGAATACTAAGTGCTAAACATAGTGCTGGGTGCACAGTAAATGCTCACAAAACCTTTGCTTTGTCCTTCTTCTTTTCCTTATTGTCTATGGCTAAAGACAGGTGAGAAGATTCATTTGTACTTGAAGTCTATGGAAGTGTCCTCTGGGTGGCCCTCTGGCAGGTAATCCCTCCATCTCAGGCCGCCCCCTCCTCCATCATCAAAGCTCTGTGAACCCACAAGGCCCACAGTCCACTTGAGGAAATTAAAAACTAGATTGGTTTTCTCTCTGTAATCAAACATCATGCCTTGGGCCTGACCTTTTGTTCACAAGCCATTATGTAAGTGGCATTTGCCGAACTTCACCCAGGCCTCCACTGTCCTCTGCCCTGTCCCTGGGACATAGCCTGGCATGGTGGGGAGGGCATACTAGACCCACTCTCCAGCAGAGGTGTCCTGCTGTCCAGGGTCAGCGAGGGGTCCCCATGTCACAGAATCCCAGTGTGGGGTTCTAGCTTCCATCTAAACCCAAGTGATTCGGAACCTCAGCAGTTGTCAATGGACTCTCCACAGCATTTCTGGTTTCCCTGCTATTCTTGTGCCTGTAGTTGCTTCCATGTTCAGGTCTTTGTCTCCCCTGAAGGGAGAGACCCCCCTTTCAAAGGAACCACTCCCTCTATCCCAGATCCACTTCTTCTCTTCTCCCTCTACAAGTGGGAAATGCCAGGCAGGCTCCTCGCAGCATTCAGCTGGCTCTCGACCAGGCCCCTTCTCTCCTTGGAAGTCTATAGTTCCACATCACACCAGTATCAGACACCCGCAAACAAACCTCCACAACGCTCAATCCAGAAAGCTCCTCCCCCCCCCCCCCCCCCCCCCCCCCC